>OX123181.2:29613686-30194496 GCA_944739405.2 Euclidia mi | reverse complement strand
CTCGAAGGGTCTCGTAGAGTTCTCGGAGGTTCTCGTAGAGTTCTCGAAGGTTCTCGTAGAGTTCTCGAAGGTTCTCGTAGAGTTCTCGAAGATTATCGTAGAGTTCTCAAAATTTAATTTGGAATTTTACAAATGAGTTACTTACCATTTATTCTGATGGGATGTTTTCACCCTGTAGGTCGTAATTTCGTTGTACTTGCGGCTCTTCTCGTGAGGTCGACGGGATGGGCTCGTTTGGTTCTGCAGCCGGATCTCGGTGAGTAGGTGATTCGTTTCCCGCCGATACGGTCAACTGGTCACCGGGTTGTGGAGCACGGCGCAGCTGATCATGGGCAACCTTGCGAGGTCGTCCTCTACCGATAACTTTCTTTACCAAATATCGGTCATTTTCTAGTATTCTACATACTTCATACGGTTCGCTGAATTTAAGGTCGAGTGACGTTTGGTTGCGAGGATTATTCTGAACCAATACGTAATCTCCTCTTTGGAAATGTTGGATTTTTGCCTTATGTAGGTTGAAGCGTTGTCTGTCTTGTTCACTTGAACGAATCATTTTCTGTTGTACCTGTTGAGTAAGCGCTTCAATATCAACGGTTTCGCTGTCAATATCCACCAAGTTGAGAAGCTCAGGAGGTACACTGTGTTTGCGTCGTGTAATAAGTGTCAGTGGAGCAACCCCGGTGACCCGATGGGTTGTACAGTTCATTGCCAGCTGTAGTTCCTCGAGTACAGTATGCCACTGTTCTGATTCGTAATTTTTAATCATTATCAATGCATTTTTGAGGGTTGCAACGACTCTTTCCACTTGGCCATTCGCTCGGCTGACTCCTGGAGCGATAGCATGAATATTTATTCCGATGTTGTCACAGTACTCTTTGAATTCGCCAAGGAACTCTCTTCCTCCATCGACTACGATTTGGACCGGTGCACCAAATAGATGCACAGTACGTTTCAGAGCAGCCAATGTACTGTGTGGGTTTTTATTGGTACTGAAGTACAGCAAAACATACTTCGAGAAAGCGTCAATGGTGACTACGACGAACTGCTGATCTTCTGGAGTACCCAGCTTGCCTGTTATGTCCATATGAATAACTTGGAAGGCAGCCGTCGGTTTTTGTATAGGGTGTAATTGCGCTTGAATGGCTCCGGATCTTCCTTTGGATGTCCGGCATATAACGCAGTTATCCACAAATCTTCGAACAGTAGAACTCATTTTGTTGAACCAATAAGTTTCTCTGATCTTCTGTAGAGTCTTTTCCCAGCCAGGGTGTTTGAGTGCAGTGTGAAAGGAGTTTATAATGCTCCATTGAAAAGATTTGGGGACAACAGTACTGAGCTGCTGACCGAAAACAGGATCATTGACGTTCTTCTTTAAGACATTGTCCTCCAAAACGTAGTCTTCTACTGGGTTATTGTCACTGAGGCTGTCCATTATTGGTCGCAGTTCATCGTCCCGTCTCTGTTCTATTTTGAGCCAGTTCAAATCTTTTGTCATAACATTGACCGCAAACTCAGCTGGGTTTCTACTGAAGAAATCAGCATATTGGAGACGTTCACCTTTACGGTATTCTACTTCGAAGTCATAGTTTTGTAAGAACGCCCACCAGCGATGAATCCTTGGTAGCAGATCCCTTTTATGTTTCGACGCTTTTAACGCGTTACAATCAGTTATCACCGTGAACTTTCGCCCATATAGATATTGGCGAAAGTGTTTTATAGCGCGTACCACTGCCAGCGTCTCCAACTCGTAGGAGTGGTAGCGACTTTCAGCCTCTGTGGTTCTCATGCTCATAAAAGCAACCGCATGTTGGCGTCCATCTGTCACCTGAACCAGTACTGCTCCAAATCCGAGGCTGCTCGCATCCGTGTATAGTAGTATAGGTGCCTCTTCTTGGAATAACATAAGTGCTGGAGCAGACGATAGGCATTCGATGATTGTGTTACGAGCTTTTTCGTGTTTGTCTGTCCATGCCCATTTTGCTCCTTGCTTCGTTAGCTCGTACAAAGGCACCATTACGCGAGAAAAGTCGGGAATGTACTTCCTAAAGTATCCAGCTAGACCGTTGAACTGTCTGACTTGCTTGACAGTTTTGGGTACTGGGGCTTTGACGAGGGCCTCCACTTTGCGTGGACTCGGTCGTACTTGTCCATCAGAGACTACGTTCCCGAGATATTCGATGGACCGTTTGAAGAAAGCACACTTGTCTGCGTTGATCGAAAATCCCGATTCTTGCAGTGCTATGAGGATTCGCTCCAGGTGGGAGATTCCCTCAGGGAAATCTTTACATTTGCTCAACACGTCATCCACGTAGACTTGTGCAGCTGTTCCCAGCAATGATGTCAAAGCTCTGTTAATGCATCGTTGGTAAACCGAACAAGCATTACTCAAACCAAAAGGCATGGTCAGGTATTCATATAGTCCATCAGGTGTGACGAACGCGGTCTTCTCTATGGAGGTCTCACCAATAGGAATCTGGTGAAAACCAGCTGCCATATCAAGGCTTGTGTAGAAATTACCGTTTGCCAACTGGTCAATCTGATCGGAGATCAACGGGAGGGGATAATGGTCACGTAGGGTATTTGAATTAAGTTCTCGAAAGTCCACACAAAGCCGATCGTCACCATTCTTTTTCTTGACCAGTATGATGGGACTTGAATAGGGAGATTTGCTCTCACGAATGATTTTGTGTTTCAGAAGTTCTTGGATTATGGTGCGTACCTTCTCTCGTTCCACTGGGCTGAGGCGATATGGTCGTCTTTCCACGAATTTATCAGGGTTTTTCAGTCTGATTTCTAGCTCCCCGGTGTTGACCCGAGTCTTAGGATATCCACGGATAAACAGGTGCTCGTATTTACTTAGAAGTCGTCGTAGTTGCATAACTTCATCCTCATTCGTAAGGTCACAGTCCAAGTTGTTGAAGAGACAAGAACTGGTACTCACATGATTGATGATTGTTTCATGGATTAGCTTCGTCCTGTTGGATGTGATTATTACACTTAGATTAGTATCGTGGATTAGGTTCATACCCACTAAAATGTCTGTTGACATTTCATAGTCGGGCAGTAAGTAAAACTCAAGCTCAACACTGATGGTATCTACGACGCATATGGTCGTGAGTTTGGTTAACGATAGAGCGGGAAAATGCCCTATCCCTTTCAAATAATTGACTACTGGTCTCCTCTGACCAGGTAAGGTTATAGCAACCGATTCTCTGATAATTGAGCACTCTGCCCCACTATCAAATATGGCTTGCAAAGTTCTTTCACCTATTTTGATGGTGATGGGAGCCAGCTTACCACTTGCTACGCAATTCACATTTGAAGTCAACGAACGTTCACGTTTGAAGCAAGTTTCGTAAGTGTGGCCTGGTCTCTTGCAATAGGTACAAGTAGTTGTTTCGTTTCGTTTTTCGTTCGTTGTGTTTGTTGTTTTCGAATCCTTATTGCTAGTCTCAGGCTTAGACTCCGAAGGTTTGAATCTGCAGTCATTAGTGGAGTGATTCGTCTTCTTACATATGCGGCAGTTTGCAGTTGATGGTGTATTGTCCGAAAATCGTGGGCGTTTGTTATATGGTGTGGAACTGGAGCTGGGATGACTCCGCTTCTTCCGTATAGATGTTGCAACTGAGATGAGCTCAGGGACAGTGGTCGCCCTGGCATTCATTAATTCGATACGCAAGCGTTCGTCATTAATGCATCCAATCACAGCTTCCACAGCGTGTTCGTCTCCCAGTTTGTCTTTGGTGACTCTTCGCCACAAGATCCAGGCGCGTGATAAGAACTCCGCGATGTCTTTTGTTGTATCATAAACATGTTCTCTGAACATGATGACGTCCCGGGAGTATCTATTTTCGGGTTCAAAAGTGGTGATGAGATTTTTCCGCAACTCTTCCCACGTTGTGGTTGTCACCATCCAATCATCAATCCACATCTTTGCACGCCCCTTCAATAGGTTGCAGACTTTCATGCGTACATCGAAATCATCAAGCTTATACGCTTCAATCGCTCGATCTATATGCTGGCACCATTCTCGTACACCGATGTGAGTGTCTGGATCGAATGATGGTAAATAAACATCCTTAATCCTTATTTTTGCTTCGGTAGGTGGAGCACACAAGCGCTCCGACATTTTCTGCATCGTCTCCATCATTTGCATGAGGAATTGTGGTGGTATCCCTCCCAACTGCATTCCATGGTAAGGATACGCTTGTGGTCCTGATCGCAGTGTAGCTTCCGACGGTGCATTGGCAGTCAAAACAGGTTCTTGCTGCTGGCTGTTGGTTTGTTCCAGTTGATCAGGTGGAAGAGCTGATGAGGAAGCGGCTTGGGTAAGAGCTTCTTGCCATACCACTTCTGATGACGGAGGAAGGACCTCCGTATTGTTTTTAAAAAGTGTGACGTCAGCATTGCTGACGTCACAATTGCTGTCTTCATGATGATCACTCATTTTGGGTCTTCGTAGAAAAACTTCACGAGTATTTTCAAGCTCCGTTTATTCAACGGGCAGCGTAACGACGTCCCAGAGAGGTCCGTACTGTGCGGCGATCGGCGTGCGACTGAACCGATCGCCTACAGTGCGGCCATATTTATAGGGCTCGGCGCACGTGCACGTGTTTATAAGTTTTTAGGTTAAGTATTGAAATTACAATGATAACATTAATTTTACATCGTAATAAACTCAAAGTAATCAACTAATGATTTAAAGACTAATTTTAGGACAATCAAATGATTAGACTTAATTATTTCACTTCCTCTGAATGAATTTATGTGTTTGCGCCGATATATATATATATTTAAGTGTTATATAGATACACGTACAAAAAAAAGAGGAAGAACTTCTAGAAATAAATTGTGATGGGGATAGTGTTACCTAGTTAGAAAGAGTCCAGAACGCTTGTGCTAGGTTTTGTTTTTCCATCCCACCTCGGTGTCACGTTACCCCATTTTTAAACAAACACGAAATGTTAAAAATTAAATTACGACGCAAACTACACCTTGGTATCTTCTTTTTGGCGTAATCATGAACAAATGTCCTATGTACTTGCACTCAAAATTAGCATGGGTTAACAGCCACCGGAAGATGTGCACAGCAACTGGCTATCCCCCACCATCGGTCTGCAGCATTTTGAGGTAGCTTCCGATATTCAGCGTCCAAATGTTGGAATAACATACCACCGCCAATCAGTTCTAAACACAGAGACGTGAGTTTCGAACCTTAAGCCCTCATCCATCACTACACCCAAATTACGTGCCTCAGTAACTCGTTCTATGTTTTCACCCATAACCTTCACTTGTATGCCTGAAAACTGCTACGGTTTACATAATTGATTGTTAGTACCTAGGAGCATATATTTAGTTTTACTAGTATTTAACATAAGCGCGTTGTGATTCGACCACTCCACTACTCTTGCAAGATTTTCATTTGGAGCAGCTACTGCTTTAGCATAATCCTGTGGCAAAAAAGAGATGTATATCTGGATGTCATCGGTATAGATATAGTACCTACAATTTCACATAGCTTTAGTTATGTTCACGCTATATAAAATAAATAAAGAAGGGCTCAAAATTGAACCCTGTGGAACACCCTTTTCCACAGCCGCAATAGCTGAAGAACTACAGTTGCCTTTCGCGTCCTTGATCTCTACGAGTTGAGCACGGTGACTCAGGTAACTGTTGAACCATTTAATCGTGCCCGGATCGAAACCATAGTACGCCATCTTGGAAACCAACAAGGATATATTGATGCCATCAAAGGCCCTAGAATAATAATAATAATAATAATCATTGAATCATGAGAAATATGATAAATAAAGGGTATAATAATAATAATAAGATAATTCAATTTTATCTGTTTCTCAAAATGGATGTAGGAGTGGAGCCCGTGGCACTAAAGAACTTCTGCTGATAGACATGGCCATTAGCCAACAGGTGCGCGGTAACCGAAAGAATCTATCGACATGCTGGATAGATTACAAGAAGGCCTACGACTCCGTGCCACATACATGGCTTTTGAGGGTGCTGGAGTTGTATAAAGTAGATGCAACTCTATACACCTTTTTAAGGTCATGTATGGGGCAAAGGAGGACCGTACTGTACTATCCAGGGTGTCGATCGAGTTTGGGTTGCGGTGCTCCAATAAGGATCGAGCGAGGTATATTCCAGGGTGATAGTTTGAGTCCTTTGTGGTTTTGTCTGGCCCTGAACCCCCTAAGTACCTTGTTAGAGGCTTCAGGGCTAGGCTATCGGTTAAGGAGAGGAGGTAATGTTACATCTCACCTCCTTTTCATGGATGACCTGAAATTATTTGCCACCAACAATTTCCAACTGACAGCATTACTTAAGGTAACCGAAACCCCTAGTAATTCTATCAGGATGGAATTTGGTGTGGATAAATGTGCGGTCATGCATGTGAAGAGAGGCAGGATTATGGAATCTGCAGGGATACAACTCTCAGATTCCATACAACTTAGACCTCTCTCCCTAACCGAGACCTACAAATACCTGGGTATGTTGCAGTCTTTGAATATTGCTGAGACTGACATGAAACAGACGTTGCAGGCTCGTTTCTTTGGCCGCCTGAAAAAAGTACTTAACAGTCTTTTATCAGGTGGCAACAAGGTGCGGGCCTGCAACGGGTGGGCCATGCCAGTCCTAATGTATTCCTTCGGCATACTCAGGTGGACCCAGACTGAACTAGATGCCCTGGATAGAAAAGTCCGGTCAATGCTGACTGCATCTCGCATGCATCATCCACGCTTATCGGTAATGAGACTGTACATCCCGCGGAAATGTGGGGGTAGAGGGTTTCTATGTGCTAAGACACTCCACAACCGCGAGGTGTGCAACCTCAGAGAATATTTTCTGCAGATGAGTGTGGATGTGCATCGTGATGTAGTCGCTGTTGATACCGGACTTACCCCGCTCGCTCTGGCAAAAGAGAACTGGCACAAACCTGCAGTACTCAGTACTGATGACCGAAGAGAAATATAGAAGGGCAAGGAGCTGCATGGACGGTTCTATGGAGCTTTACATGACCCAGACGACAATTTTAAAGCTTCCATAGCCTGGTTACGTTTCAGTGATCTCTTCGGAGAAACCGAAGGTTTTGTCTTTGCAAGTATGGACGAAGTTGTCATTACAAACCACTACCGAAAGTATATACTGAGGGATGGTACGGTTGACATATGTCGGGCGTGTCACCGGCCCGGTGAATCTCTCAGGCATATAGTATCCGGTTGTTCGAGTCTTGCCAATGGTCAGTATTTGCACAGACACAACCAAGTGGCCAGGATAATCCATCAGCAACTAGCCCTTAAATATGATCTCATTGGTTCTAAGGTACCGTACTACAGATATGTGCCCGACCCAGTTCTCGAAAATGGTCGTGCATTGTTGTACTGGGATCGGTCTATCTTTACAGACAGGACTATTGTAGCCAATAAGCCTGATATTGTAGTGATAGACCGAGCAGAGCGACTCGCAATGATAGTCGATGTCACCATGCCACATGACGTCAATCTCGTGAAAGCAGAAAAAGAGAAGGAAATTAAATATTTGGACCTAGCTCACGAGATTGTCGACATGTGGGATGTGGATTCGGCCATCATTGTGCCGATAGTCGTGTCGGTGCATGGATTAATCGCCAAGAGCCTCGACCAACACCTAAAGAGGCTCGCACTAGGCAGCTGGATCAAGTCTTTGATTCAGAAGGAGGTTCTTCTCGATACGGCGCGCATCGTGAGGAAGTTCCTTTCTCTGCGGCCCTAACCACCGGTGGCTTGGTCCCTGTACCCGACACCGGTGGGTTTCCGTGGTCCTATTTTATATAGTTAAATTTATTTTGATATATTAGGTTTAATTATGTAAAATGTGACTTTGTGAATAGTATTTAATAAAGAGAATAATAATAATAATACTCTACCACATTCACACAACACTATCTAGTCCCAAACTAAGCAGAAGCTTGTACTATGAGTACTAGATAATGGATAAACATACATTTATACTTTTTTTTTGTAAATATTAACATATTATTTATAGAAACACCCAGACCAAGACAAGAGAAAAATAATAAAATAAAGAATAGTCCAACAGCACCAACAAAGTGCACATACCTTCATCTTGAGCAAACAAAACATTGTCCGTCACGTCTAGCAAAGCCGTGGCAGTGCTGCGTCCTCTCCTAAAACCGGATTGAGTCACTGGTAGAATGTTACTGTTTTCTAAATAATTTGTTAGTTGAATGTTTACTAGCTTTTCCAGTATTTTGGAGAGAAACGGCAATATGCTGATAGGCCTCAAATCTTTCATTTCAATTGGATTACTAATTAGATTATAATTATAGAATACTACTAATTAGATTGCTTAAAACTAATTACCTATTTTGGTATGTTACTATGTTTATACCAATATACGAGGGGACGTTTTTAAGTTCGCGGAATGGAGAATAAGGATAGTAAATAAAAATGTAATTTTATTTTTCTTTTTCAAAATATTCCCCTGCAACCATAATACACTTCTCAGATCTGTCAATTAATTTGTTAATACCTTTATAAAAAAATATTGAATCTTTCTCCGAAAAATACGCTGAAATTGCTTCTTTCACTTCTTCATCGCTTGTAAATTTCTTCTCACGAAGTTCTTTTTTAATTTTTGGAACAAGTAATTATCGCTGGGGGCTAGGTCTGGACTATAGGGTAGACGATTTGTAATATCAAAGCCTACTTTGTGCAGGCCAGCCAACGCAACGCGACTCTTGTGAACCGGAGCATTGTCATGCAGGAGCAACACACCTTTTGTGAATTTTCCTCTTTTTTTCCCTTTGATTGCTTCTTTGAAGTGTTCTAATATTGAAGCATAATATTCATCCGTTATAGAAACACCTTCGTCTTAGTAATCGATCAATAATATTCCTTCTGTATCCCCAAAGATCGTCGCCATGAGTTTTCCAGCTGATTGTGTCACCTTAAACTTCTTGGGCGGTGGTATCCCTTTTTATGCCGCTGCATGGAGTCTTGCTTAGACTTAGGTTCATAATGGTGAACCCAAGTTTCATCCCTAGTAACAATCCGGGCCAATACACCATCTTTATCCTCACTACAGAGGTCCAAAAACGCACGTGAACATTCGACGCGCGGTTGTTTTTGCGGCGGCGTGAGCGTACTTGGCACTCATCTTTCACTGCGCTTTGTCATGCCAAGATTGTCATGCAGGATTTAAAAAATGGTGGTATCAAATACTCCAGACATTTCTGCGATTTGTTTCTTCTTTAGCCGGGTATCTTCCAGTACAATTTTTTCTACTTTTTCGGCAATTTCCGGAGTAGTCACGTCCATAGGCCGACCTGGTCGGTGGTCGTCTTCAATCGACTCTCTGCCTTGCTTCAAAAGTCCATGCTACTTATAAATCATTGTTTTCCCGGGGCAAGATTCCCCGTAAATCAATGACATCTCTTCCTTAATGTTTTGAACAGACTTTCCTTGTTTAGTCAGGAACTTTATAACGGCGCGGTGTTCGATTTTCTCCTTGTTTTCAGTTTTCTTCCCGATTGAGTTGCTTCATCACCGATAGCTCGAAGACTAATGACCCAATTAAGATAAAACTTGGTATTTATACTAATATTGAGTCAGGGAACACGTTACGGCTAAAAATATTCCCACCACTAACGCCCATCCCCACCATTCCGCGGACTTAAAAACGCACCCTAGTATAACAGAACATACCTCACCTAGCAATGCGATCTTTAACAGCTTCAGTTACTTGGTTATTAAGAACCTTTACAAGTCTGTCCCTGCCCATCTCTGATCCCGTCATTGTACTGTCCGGAGCGGTCCTTCCGGTCCGCTGATCCGTTTTTACATTTCCTTTACCTCCTGCGTGGGCATTTGGCTAGAGCAAGTTCATCTTGTTCTGGCAAGATTCGGCTGATGGTTTATGTTTCGCCTTCACCGCAAGGAGGTAAAGGCAATTTAGGTTTCCCACGGTCACGGTTTCTTCGTCCGTCCAGAGTGTTGGGTGTTGGCGGTGTTGTACTTTCCGTTTCGACAATTGCCATTGTTTCCGACGAAATTTTGACCGATTGGCCTCGGTGTTACGCACTCTCTATGGATGCCCTAGCTAGCTTGTCCCACTTTTGCCTGACCGGGCATGAGATGCTAAACGCGTTGTGTACACCGGCTGCCAGTCCTGCATTGTGGCAGTTTATGCAGTTGGGGAATATGCCGTCTGTGTAGTCCGCACATCGTGTGCACGAGCACGTGTGTGAGGCACGAGCCTCACATGGTTACCCAGGCAGTGGCAGCAGCTGTAATCGGTTTCCTTGCAGTGCTTTCGCCCATGGCCAAAGCCTAGGCAACGCGTATACTGCACGAGTGGGCTCTGGTCTTCGGCCCTCACCCGCTGCAGGTCTATATAGGCATACCCCCTTCCCGTCACACGCTGCCACACTGCAGGTGGCACGCTGACCACAACGTGTGCAGTTAGCGGATTCCACGCTTTCCGCCTGTATTTAACAAGCACCTTGGAGTTTTCATCGTCAACGCCGTGAAAGGCATCCCGATTCTGGTTCCGGAACGCTGTCAGCAGCTCCTCGTCAGAGTGCATGCTGAGGACGTCCCTGAGACCAAGCATCGGGTCCTTGTTCTTCACTTCGTTGACGGTGAGACCCTGTACTCGCTCCTCAAGCCTCCGGTCTTTCAGTTGCCGCCGCTCTTCCTTCGTGCCTACTCCCATCACAACTTTTTGATCTTTGGCCTTCCTCACCTTCTCCACCTTGATCCAACCGTCCCTCGCATTCACGGCCTTCCTCACTTCCTCGAGCAGTCTCACTTTTGTCGTCCTCGTCTGTCGAGGCGACTACTAAGGAGTCCAGCGTATCGCGCATAGGCGCCGTCGCCTGTCCCGTTCCAGTCACCTCGGCATACGTGTGCACGCTCTCATCTGGGTGTGCTGCTTGAGCCTAGAAATAATCTCCTCGTTTTCAGGTTCCACTGAGACAGGGAGCACAGGCTCGGGGATGCTCGTCTGCGGCTCCGTTTGGATGGTGTCCTAGGCGCTCCTCAATTTTTTAAGCTCTGTCTCCGCCTCTCGCACAATTTTGTTTTTTCCTACGGATATTAATAAACAGATGATGCTGAGGCTGCCGCGTTTTAGGCCGCGTTCACTTTTATCTGACGTGATCTGTCGTGACGCGACTGAGATCAATCGGTTTCAAACATTTTATATGAGAGCGTGCACATTTACCTGATGCAATCTGTCGTAACGGCGTCTGTCGTGTCGCGACAGACGATATCCCGGTCTGCGACAGAGAGAGTGGCGTACAGGGGCGGTACAGCGCGCGACACGACACGTCAGACAAATGTGCACGCAACAGTGTGTGTCGCAAAGCGTCAGACGCGCGTATGAAATTATGCGCTATGGACGACGAACGAATTGACTTCCTTTTTATAATATTATTCTTATACAGTACCTATAGACGAGCTAATCGAATACGAAATAATATATTTTATGGATATAATTGGATATCTACTTAATTTGCATCAGATAATTCATCAAAAACATTGTGAATGTGTGAACTCCCCGAGACTCAAGACAGAACTGATTCAAAATTGCGTTAGATCACGACAGACGGTGACAGACAAATGTGAACGGTAAGTAATTACGACCGAGACCGTCACGAGAGATCACGTCAGATAAATGTGAACGCGGCTTTATTCAAGGCCGCGCTTGTTCGGGGACCGTTTCCTTGCGCGGCAAATGCCTCGCGAGGCTGCTCGCTCTGTGTGGACCCCCCCTATTGCCATTTACCGGGCACGTTGCCAGACTCCGTGCTGCTACTGAGAATTCGAAAAAACTCAGTAACCCTTTTTGCCCGATCCGGGAATAGAACCCGGGACCTGTCAGACCCGATCAGCAGACGTACATATATGCTATCCACTGGACCACGGAGGCAGTAAGTAGGTAGATATTGAAGTATAAAGGGTGTATTTTAAACAATTAATGTACATAGTACGTAAGCTTTCAAAATGCTCATTAATTTTATTAACGTTGTTAGTTTCTAATGACCTTAATCTGTGTCTAAAATTACTATGATACATAAGTTATATTTTAATACTTTTTACTTAATCGTAATAAATGCAATGCTAAACCAGACGGTAAACCAGCGAAGAAAACTTTACACAAAGGATAAGACAAGTCCCGTATACTAGATAGCTTTATCAACATACAAATCACTGATATAGACAACCAAACTAGAACAATCCGTGGGTCACACAAATATTTGCTCGGTCCGAGATAACCCGCAGCATGCGGCGAATCGGAGGTATTCCATATAAACTACCGCTCGGTATACACTATATAGTAAACGATAAAAGTTGCTGACTAAGTCCAAAATGCCGGAAATTGCATGTTTTGTGGCAAAATTTTTATTTGAAATGCTTTGGAATTAAACAAAATCCAACTAGTTTTCCAAGATTTTATATTGTTTTACATAATTCATGCTGATGGCATAAATTATCTCAATGTGGAATATTTGCAGAATAGGAAAAGTAGGAAAAATGCAATTTACAAAAAAAAAAATATTTCTACTTTTCCTATTCTCGACCGGATATTTTTACCAATTCATTCACGATATATTTTTAACATGCAAAATTTGATATAGGTAAAATACTTTTCATCCCATGTAAAATACGGATCGGTGAAGGTCGCTCTTCTACGGATCTTAGACTATAATGTGATTATTCATTTATCTAAGCAATGACTTACTTCCAAAAGTAATCTATATTTTACGTCTCTGTGAGACTAAATTTGGGCTATCACGAAATCAATGCTTTGATCCACTAATAAAACCTTTAGATAGGTTCACTTTTAAGTATAGCATCAACTATATCGGTCAAATCCTAGCGAGATACAAAATTTACATAACAAAGATACGTTACAAATATTCGTCTGAGAAAATACATCTTCTATCGCTATATAAAGTGTAGGAGAATGGTTCTATAACATCATAAATATTGTGATCAGAATTCTGCCTCAGGGAAGGAAAATCTTCTAAGGACATTCTCAGATATTCTGGTTCAATATAGTTTAGTGTAACCGTACACGTCATGTCCACTTTTATCGTAGATATTAGCTCTAACAGGTATACGTGACAAAATTCAATTCACGATCCAATACGGGTTTTACTTGCTTTGTTTGGATATATTGGTAACGTGTATTGTACTTGTAACTAGAAGCTTGTGGCGTATTTCCGTCCTTATCTTACCGCTTGAACGAGATATACAATAGCCTATGAAATAAAGGTTTGATTTGATATACCAAAACATAGACTAAGACTAGAACTAAGGAACCAATAAATAGATTTTGCCTCTTGCATTTGAAACCAAGTAGCTCCTATATTTAAAGAACAGCACTCAGCAAATACGTTTAGTTTAGTACGTACTCATTGCTTCGCTTATCTTGCTGTTTTTATAGACCGGCAAAATTAATCAACGTTTATTGAGATCATCAGTTCACCACTCTTCGATTCACTCACTATAAACGCCGAGACAATTATTAAAAACCACACATGGAAAAAGAAGTCAGTTAGGTAAACCTAATAATGTAAGAGAGAACTGGTAGTAGAACCAATATTGTGAGCACTTTTGTTAATGAAGTCATACAAATTCGTTAGTAAACTAGCTCTACCTAATTTTGCTTCTGCTCGATTCCTTACGCACATACATGATAATGCGGACAATCAAGCCATATTATGTTTGGTCCAAATGTTCTTAACGAACCGGATTTAGAGCGGAATGTGTGTAATCACCCTAAATGTAACAAAAAGCAGGTTTGTACATAAAATCATACTAATATTTTGCTTTGAAAGGCGCCCTTCGCTCCCATCCCTGTGATAACGGAAACCTCTTTGAGCTCGTTTTCACTAACCTCTTTAAAAGTGTTCTTTGGTTTGCACAGTGCCCATGGAAAGTTAGAGGCCGCTCTTCAGGCGCAAGGATTCAAAGGTGAGATAAATTTAGTAACTGCTTTATTTAAAGGGCTATAAATTGAGTACTTGGTCTTTGTAAATGTTGCAGAGTAGTTCATTCAACAGTGGCGTGTCTGGGTCTTTGTTGTAAATTCAATGAATTTTTGCCTTTGTAATAGAAACAATAGGCTAGTTGACAAAAAAAAATTATAAGTGCGTCCTTTAGATTATTCAAAAATAAGCGATACGTATTTTTTTATTTGTGAATTAAACCAAAAATGACCAAGATATAGCTCATTAAAGCTACGTATAACGTCACGCCGTGCTGTATTTTTTGCACTAGATTACGTCACACGTAACTTTAATGGGCTATATCTTTGTAATTTTTTATTTAATCAAAAAAAGAAAAATACGCGTCCAATATTTTTTTATAATCTAAAATACGAACTAAATAAAATGTAATTATTTTGACCCTGGAAACTACCCTATTACAGACTTTGGTATCAGATATTCTTAGCTACGATTTTTTTTTTTTATAGTAATAGGCGGTAAACGAGCAGACGGACCGCCTGATGGTAAGCATTTACCGCCGCCCATGGACACAAGCAACATCACAAAAGTCACTAGTGCGTTGCCGCCCATTGGATGGGAAAAGGGATAGGATGAGGAGTGGGATGAGGGTGAAGGAATAGGGGATAGGGCCTCCGGCACTCTCATTCACCGAACGAAATGCACCAGTTTAAGTACTGTTACTTTACGTCGATTTTCTGTGAGAGGGTAGTACTTCCCCGGTCGAGCCGGCCCATTCATGCTGAAATCAGCAAGGCTCTACTACCTGTAAATAACGATTATAATATATTATATCTTATTTCTTGGGGCAGACAGATAATACTCCGTGATTTGATTATATTGCTCGAGCACAAAGTGCGATTTGATTCTTGTTGGCTACTACGGTTCTAGTACAAGAATTGTATATCTCAATTACTTTAAATTGTTGCCTATACTTTTGGGAATATCGATTAATTACTTTAGTTGCTATACTACGAAATTCAATATTCGATCCATAGATAGATCTGTAGATTTTAGATTCGTTTTTGACATAAGCTCCATACAAAATACATATGTCAAACACGAATCTAGAATCTCAAAATCCATGTGTAAATCGAATATTGAAAATGGCCGTTAGGCGGCAGTGTTCAATGATTGTTATAAATATTCGTGCTTGGTCTGTACCAAAAAATTTTATGATATAATTAAAATGGTTATCAAAGAATGCTATGATATTGTTCCCATTATTAGTAAACTATTTATATACCATTTTTTACACTTTATGTATACTATTTTTGTTATATGTAGCTACATATAAAGAAAATAGCTTTTTTAGTTTAAAAAAAGTGAAAGATTTTTATCTCTTCGAGTGGGTTAAGAATATAAATAAGCGTTACAAAATTCAGCAATGTGGACACGTGCTAACAGACATGCAAAGAATTCCTATTCGTTTTGTACTCTAAGAGCATTTACACTGCAGGTTGCATAAATAGTTTCAACTATTTTATGTAAAGCGAAATAGTTATTAGTTGACATATTATGTTAGTCTACTCCTTCACCAGGAATTATTCCTTTGTCACAGCGGTCCTTACAAACGTTCACTCATCAAATTGTGAATTACACAAAATGTGGTCTCGTGTTGGAATTGAAAGTTTAGCACCCTGTGCAATTTTAAACGCTCAATCCACTTTAGTCTGTTTCTCACCCAGTATTTGGAGTGTTTGCGTCAATTTATTTCTATTACTATCTTTGGGAAGGTGCCTACAACAATGTACGCGTTCTGGGGGCCAATTCTCCTATTTTTATATGACATTGATATTATTATAGATTCATTATACGTTAGTATATAATAAATCTATGGATATTATATTTTGAATTGACTCAGAAGCGGTATTCTGATAACCTAATGTCATTATCGTATCATCATCATTAGCCTTTAACAGTCCACTGCTGGACTAGGCGTCTCCTTTGATAGGAGGAATTGGCCTACTATACCACGCTGGCCAAACGGGTTGGTATAGGGTTCGTATCAAGGTTTTCTACTCTTACAGTGCTGTTCTCTGCATATTATGCTCCCTCTGTCGGCTCTTACGTCACCCATGGGATGATATGGGGTGGTGTCATTCCGTATTCTTAATCCGTCACCACACGGAAAATTTGATACTCGTCATTATCGTACTTTCACTATCGTATAATTTGAAATAAACAGTTCGTCGTTGACACATATTTTGACACTTGTTTCAATTTACGATCCCGTTACAACTTCGTTCAATTATCAGATAATTTAGAAGAATATGCTTTTTGTGTCGTAAGTAAGACACTGACATGATATCGAAACTATATTTATTTCATATTGTCAGCGTTCGGATAGAACTTGAAGTTATATATAGTACGTGCAGGTTCGCAAGGTTGAGTTTTGTACAAAAACGCGTGAGAAGTGAGGGCGGTCTAAGAAAGACGTTTGCTACAGAATCGAAGTCAGAAACAAGCTTAGTACCTCCCACGTAAAATATGGCAAAATCAATTACTGCTTCACATAAAATATTATACTGTATATACGTACTCTTTATCATTTTTATTACTTAACATTAAAAGAATTTGGGATGTTTAAAGTTTGCGCTCCATCCACATTAGGTCACAAAATATAGCGTTCAGCCAGCTATATATTTCGTATACTTAATATCGTTTCTATAGCTCAGTAAACCAACATCTGTAATATTTTGAAATATTACTTGCACCTCTATGTTTTCCATTACAGGTAAGCTTTTAAAGTAGCGCTTACGTATTCGCGGTGGTTTATTGTTGATACTAAAGAAAAATAATTTACTTTAGATATTCACCTAAACACTGATATTAATATTTTTTGCTTTCATGACCTAATGGAAGGAAAGAGGAAGCCAACACGCACCCTCGGATTGCCCACCCCAACTACTGAAATTGAAAAAGGTTGACTATACCGAAATCCTTTAATGACAAAGGCAGCGATAGCCTAATGGAGAGACCCACAGACTGCCACGCACCCTTTTCATAGTGAGAAGAGACCCGTGCGCAGCAGTGGGACAGTTTATATACAGGCCTGATGATAATTATCTCACTTATTGAACTTTACGATTTCTCATAGCTGAAACTATATCATGACAATTTTCCTTGAAATTTGCAGTTGAGATGATAGGCTCAGAGAAAGAAAGCCGTAAAATTAAACGGCTAGTTTTAACTTAAGGCCTGCAAGATAACTATTTTTACCCACTACTGACCCAATTTCTCATTTTACTTTAAACAAGATCATAATCAATTTAAATTTACACAACTATACCTAAAAATCAGGGAGAAATTCACTAACTGTCAGTCTATGTTATGTCATAATATCAGCTTATGTGTACTGAATTGACTTGGGTGACAATTTTAATAGCTATTCATACTACTAAAATAGCATACCACCTCTCATTGTAACCAGTTAGATTTTTTTATTTATTTCTGCCGAAAAAATTGACTCCATGCTGCCTGATGTTAAGCAGTCAGTGAAGTCCCATAGTGATTACTAATCTTTAAATTTATTCTAAGTTCATATTTCTAATTGGGTCAGACCTACGAAAGTAATGTAAACTTACCTATTTTATAAAAATCCAGCACATATTAAATCGCGTATAATCTTATAACGGTTTGCAGTCAAACCTATACGACCGTACATTTTCTATCTAATAAAATAATATTTACGTAGGATTACAACGTTTTCCATGCTAATCCTAAAATGTTTAAAGAATCTAGACACATTAATGGGTTTGGGCTTATAACAAATTTCAATACTTGTACAAAAAGCTTTATACAAATTGGTTGTTCAGTATGTGCTGAATATTAAGGTCTTTAAGCTTATTATTCAGCACATACTAACAACACCAATTGCTTCAAAAGTGCGTTTGTTTTGACTTATTTGTGTTTGTCGATGTCTCAAAGTCATCAAAGACTTTCGAAGTTTAAAATTACTTGGATGAATCAACGGCTGATTTAAATGGGAGAAATACTATATTATATTGCTGATAGGTACAACAGTTCTACTCTACAAACATGCGTAAAAAGCTGATATAATTATTTAAAAGAACAATGGCAGAATTTGGTCTGGCTTTGTTGTGGCGACCTTAAACTTCATATGAACAAAACAAATTGTTTTTTTTTTTCTACGATTTTTAATATTTTCAATTTGTCTAGTTAATGCTGGAGTATTTTATGATGATAAAAAGCATTTCAATTGATTACGAATACTTTATTACTTGATTGTTGCCATAGACAATGGTGTGTCAGGAATAGACGTGAGTGCTATATCCGTATCGAATTCTATTAAATAATTAATCGATACGATCGACCTTTATAGAGTTGGTTTGATTTAAAATGCAGTTATTTAATATTTAATCAACATCATATCAATAAGCTAATATTTTTGAAGCAAAACAACGTTTAAATCAAATAAAAACTTCACAGCATCGTTTTAATGTTGTATCGATTTCACATAAAATCGATTTAAAATGTGCAGCTCTGCTTTTGTCTTTGGCTGTGACAGTTAGAAGCTACAAAATACTTCCGCGTTTTGATGTCAATCTGACATAAGTCAATTGATAATTCAGACGTACCTACCTACATTGTTTAACTTTCATACTATAACTTTCCTTTTACCTACATTGTTCATTCTTAACTAAAAATTCTAACACCGATAGTTTCTTTTTCCACCTTTTCTGAGTGAAAATAGAATCATTTATAGACTCTCTTACTTACGCCAAATTTTTTGATATATTTTTTATTACTGTACGCTTCAATTTAATTTCACTCATTTTGATGTATAGAGATCTGCCAATGTCCTTTGCCGTGACAAAATGTTTTGATACTAAAATTGAATTATGTTCTGTATTGTTCTGATACTTAAAAATCTTTCAATGTAATACATCCAGTAATAAGCAACCTGTCAAAAGGTTTATTTTTAAAGTGTAGGAAGGACGGTAATTCAAAAAAGTGCACTAAGAAGGGCACCCCTACGCAAGCAACGAACAGGGCTGTGCGTTGTTTGTCTGTCGGTCAGTAACGGAAGAATATTATGTAAACAGATAAAATACCAACCAATCAAATAACTGGACGTCTTAATTATAATTATATAGTGCCTTAATAAGACAGAAACGTTCTATAACCCAATTCTATATATATTGCTAAATAAACCGAAAACGTAAGGTCGTTATCATGCCGCGCCTTCTGTGTACGTGACGGGGAACTAAAAGTAGATAGTTTCCGCTTCAATTTAGTTTTCACAGCTTTTATAGTTTGGTGTTTTAACCCCTAAGATATCGTAAATATAGGTAATAAAGTAAGGGAACCTTAGTGAATCATATTTGCGTGGGTGTATGTTACAACGAAATGTTTTATGTAGGGGCTTTAGGAATGTGTTTACTTCTGTTTACTGCTGTAAAAATGTTTTGGTACATTTTTATTTAGAGGGAAGTCTACTGTAAGGGAAGATTATTGCAGTAGTATTGGGGCTTCAACGTTTTTATTTTCAGGTTTCTGTGCAAAGAAAATACCTAACTAGGCCTTTTGTAGAATGATTCGTGTGTCGATACATATCACTGTCAGAGTCGATTTGCTCCGAAATTACTGAACTAAACTCGTTAAAGATTGCCAATCATATCCTTTTCCGTGGCCAAAATACAAAGATATAACGTATTTGTCTGAATTTTTTATTAGATGGCATTTCGTTGCGAGAAAATTTAAAATAACTTTGAGCACTGTACGCTTGGTATTTTATATAAAAGGACGAATTGTTTTTTTATTTTTTTTAAACATGGTAGTTCTATTATTATTACTAATGGAAAGAATGAGAATCCCACCACGCACCCTCGGATTGACTATATAAAATACCGCATTAGGAAAAGGTTTACAATACCGAACCCCTAATGAAACATGAAAAGGGATGTAAGGATTTATGTAGAAATGGGTTCCAGCAAAATACCTGCCATGCAGTATACCGCTCTATGCGCCGACTATGCTTCGACACGTGTTTCGCCTCTACGCGAGGCATCTTAAACCTTAAACTTCAGTAAGGTCGTCTGATCCGAACCCTGAAGGGCAACAACTGAAGTTTAAGGTTGAAAAAATTAAAAACTCGATACTCAATATTTTTGTTACATTCCATAATGTTTGTTTAGGTGGTACTTAAAATATGTAAGATACAATTGTTGACTCTGTCCGGCATAATATAATAGGTAATATTAAGAGAGAGGAAGTTAGATTCTATTCATATTATGTTTTAAATTGCAATTTACTTTAAAATTCCGGAAAAAAGATGCCTGCACCTACGCCCGCATGTTGTATTTTAATTTAGCTGTATATGCTTTAGCCGGGAATTTCGGGAAATCCGTTCTTAGTGCAACCCTGTGATGGTCTCCAAGGCACATGATAAATTTGATTTATTTATCTAAATACAGTTATACGAATTTACACAAGTAATTTACAAAATGCGAGCTAAACATTTTCCTTGAAGAAAACAGCCGATCCCAATTCATGAAAATCTTTAACAAAGACAACAAGGCAGTTCTGCTTAAACATTCACACTACAAACGATTAACCACAATTTAGTACTCATAATTAAACAATAGAAGTAAGCGGAACCCAGATTGAAACTGGGATAAAGCTAAGAGAAAGAAGAAGAATTAAACAATAGAAGAACAACAAACTACTCGGTAATACCAGTGATCAAAAGTTCTACGTATTTGACTAAAGTAATTTAACAAACAAATTAATTAACTCCAACAAAACTCTATAGAACCACGTGAAAATTCCGATACAAACAAAATTCCTCAGGTTTTTATTGGAACATTAGATTTCGTCAACTGGTAACGATTTTGATTGCATTTATGTCACAGAGTTGAATTTATAACTTGTGATAACATCAAAATTGTTTTGGGATACTAGAAATATCATAGAATTAAAATATATTTTTTTTTATTTAAAGTTGCACACAAAGATTTCTTTCGTAAAGTTTCTACAAAAACTAATTTTGTAGGTATTTTCTTTTTCTCTATCATTTTCTTGCCCTGGTTCCAAGGAGCTAAATATATATCACATATCTGTCTCACTCTGCTATTATATCTCTGTTAAGTCTGTACTACTTAATGCTTCCTGCACGTTTAACTGACGCTGAGAAAAGAGTTGCAAAAGCTAAGCAATGTTACAATAGCATGTCACTATGTGTTTGATTGCTATCTTGTAATAAAATCATCGATACCATCCACTATGATAGCTTTCGGCTTTCTTTAGTTGTGAAGTCTCTATTACCAACAGGGTTTTGAAGTGATAACCAGTTTTCATAACGCTTTACACATAATTTCAAGAACATCAAACAAACAAATTGAATAACAGCTGAGAAAGCACTTGCTGAAAAAATGATCGTACTACATAATTTATTAGCAATATAATGCGAAATTAACATAGTATATCGTGTTTGATATTTCGTATTTTACATAAGTTTGCTCAGCAAATTGCTTTTTTGGTGTCAATTCGTGAACGATTGACACAGCGATAAAATGACGTCAGCATTTCCCGGCATTTTATGACGCTTGCTATGTTTCACGCGTAATGAAAGCTTGTGAGAGAACGTGGCTTGGTTTAATTGCAAAATCTGCTTCGTAATGAATTTTAACATCACTTGTAATCTCATTGGCAATGTCACAGTAAGGATATTAATTTTACCTGTCATATATTTGTTGCTGCATAAATATTTATATTCTTTTAAACATGCGTTTGATTTATTAATAAATAGGTACCGCCTGAACATTTTAAATCCATATAGTTTTCTAAAAAATCTATGAATGCTTTAAGAGTCGAGTTGATTCGCCAGACCGATTCAACTTATTCACAAACGTGGACGCAATAATAAATATTGTTACGAGCTGGGGTTCGACGATAAATTATAACTCACTATGCCAGAAAAACTGAACTTTATTTACTAACACAAACACTATACACACTTATTTCTCAACACTATTTCACTCCACTAAACACTTCCGAATTACTTCCCTTCGCTTGATCTTGATCGCTTTCCGTATTCAATTGAACTGTGTCCGTTCCGTTCGCTCGCGGATAACATCACTAGCGCATTCTAGATGCTTCTACAAAACTGTCGAAATAATCTCGAACAGTCGATTACTCGATACAGTAACGCCATCTAGTACAGAGTAGCTGAATTACCTTTAAACCACCGATACATTCAATCTCTTCTAGTACCCCCATTCACCGCTAGATGGCGTAACACTGCCCCCCTCCTAAACGTGTTCGTCCCGAACATCGTTGGACCCATGGCAACGAGCCAACCGGTCCACATGAACTATCTTCGGTGCACCTCGCGACCCCTTCCGGATTCGATAGGTGACGTCGTTCATCCTGGTAATTATGCGATATGGCCCGTCCCATCCGGCTTGTAACTTAGGCGATTTGCCCCCGCTTCGTACCGGGTTATGAAGCCACACCAATGATCCCTCATCGAAGCCTTTGTTGTTTGCCTTCCGGTCGTAGCAAGTCTTCATCTTTTCAGACATCTGTTGTCCTGACTCCCTGATGTGCTCGTATACGTCGTTCATCTTGTTGCGTAGCTTGGTCGCGTAATCCGTTATATTGCGTGGAGATTCTGGCGGAATACCGGTGATTAAGTCTGCTGGTAAACGTAATTCTCTGCCGAAATTGGCAAAAGCTGGTGTTACTCCTGTGGTTTCGTGGATCGCACTGCGATATGACAGAAGGAATGGTTGGATGTGCTTGTCCCAATCTCTTTGTTTGCTCTCCACGACCTTCGCCAGGTACCTTTCCAGTGATTGATTAAATCGTTCAACCATGCCATCCGATTGCGGGTGATAAGCCGTGGTCCCGGTTTTATGTGCACCCATCACGCGACAAGTCTCCTTGAACACCTCGGATTCGAAGTTCCGGCCTTGATCGCTGTGGACTTCCAAGGGTACCCCGAATCGACAAAAGACTTCATGCACCAGCTTGTCGGCCACTGTGGTAGCTTCTTGATTTGGGACTGCAAACATTTCAGGCCACTTCGTGAAGTAATTCATCACAACCAAGAAGTATTTGTTTCCATCCTGGCTCTCGGGAAACGGCCCAGCGACATCCAAGGCTATGCGCTCCCATGGGGCTCCCATACTGTACACCCCTAATGCACCTCTGCTTCGAGTATGTGGCCCACAGAAATAAATAGTAATAGAACGGTGACATGGGCGTGGTGCGCGTGTCAAACTATTGCACTATAGCGCATGTGTTTACACATGTTGTACAACATTATTCTGCCTGACAATCAGCAATGGTCAGTTTTTATATAAACAATAACATAATTTCATTTTCCACAGCTACATCACACACACACATCAATAATATTTCCTTAGTGTCCCCTCATTATCTATACGTCACTGTGGGCGGGGCTTGCTGAAATGTGGCACGCGCGAAATGTACGCGATGACGTGACATTCACCATTCTATTACTATTTATTTCTGTGATGTGGCCCCTTGACAGCCGCACAACTTGTGCATTTGCGGCACCAATCCTCGACGTCATCCCGACAGTGGAGCCAATAAAACCGCTCTCGGATCTTAGTAAGGGTCTTTTTAACTCCCATGTGACCTCCCGAAGCACCATTGTGATAGAGCTGCAAGACTTCCGGCACTTTAGTTTTGGGCACTACCATTTGCAAATGGCACTGGTCACCGCGAGCGTTTTCCCATTTGCGGCACAGAACTCCATCCTGGACGACCAAGCTTTCCCACTGTGCCCAATAACTCTTAATGATAGGGCTCATTGCTGCAATATCACTCCATTTGGGCCTAGGAGCGCCTGATTTCTTCCATTCAAGAATCGGCTGTACATCCTTGTCATCTTGCTGAGCACTCTGCAAAGCTTCTCTCCATTCGTCGCTTAGATCCGTCTTTAACATCCTCACTAGCGCTGCCTGCTTTGCTTTCTGTCGACTACAGTGCTTGCACTGGTCGGGACACGGCCTATGCGATAGGGCATCTGCGTTACCATGGGACTTGCCGCTGCGATGTTGTATTACAAAATCAAACTCTTGCAGTAGTTCAATCCATCTGGCTACTTGTCCTTCTGGGTCCTTAAATTGAAGTAGCCATTTTAGCGCAGCGTGGTCGGTTCGCAGGTGGAATTTACGCCCCAACAAATATTTGTTGAAATGCTGCAATGTCTTTACTACAGCCAAGAGTTCCCGCCGGGTGACGCAGTAGTTTCTTTCGGGTTTGGATAAGGCCTTGCTGAAGTATGCTATAACAACTTCTTGATCACCCTTTCTCTGTGACAGCATGCCGCCAATTCCGGTGTTACTGGCATCTGTGTCAACTATGAATTCATGCTCATTGTCAGGGTAGTCTAGAATAGGTGCAGTACACAGATGTTCCTTGAGCTTCTGGAATGCAACGTCACAGCTCTCATTCCAACAGAACTGTATTCTGTCTTCGGTGAGCTTATGAAGAGGTCGAGCAATGTCAGCAAAGTTCTTCACAAACCGTCTATAGTAGGAACATAATCCGAGGAATGCTCTGACCTGCGTTTTGTTCTCTGGAACTGGCCATTCCTTTACGGCAATGATCTTATCTGGGTCGGTTTGAATACCGTTCTCCGAGACCACATGTCCTAGAAAGTTCACTTGCCGTCTGAATAACGCGCATTTCTTCGGACTCAGCTTCAAATTAGCTCGATCTTTGACAGCACTTGCTCCAAGTTTCGAAGCTGATCCTGGAAGGTGCGCCCCACGATGATGATGTCATCCAAGTAGACCAGGCAGGCGTCTCCAATCAGTCCCATGAGCACTCGCTCCATCAGTCTCTCAAAAGTAGCCGGAGCGTTGCACAATCCAAAGGGCATGACGTTAAATTGCCATAATCCTTTCCCTGTGGAGAATGCCGTCTTCTCCTTGTCTCGAGGATCTATTTCCACCTGCCAGTAGCCACTTTTTAGGTCTAAGGTAGAAAACCACTTCATCCCCGTCAGCGTATCCAGTGTGTCATCGATCCTTGGCAGCGGGTAGCTGTCCTTCTTTGTGATGTCGTTTAATCGGCGGTAGTCTACACAGAAGCGCATGCTGCCATCTTTCTTCTTAACTAGCACCACCGGAGAACACCACGGGCTGGACGAAGGCTCGATTACGCCTTCCTTCACCATACCGTCGATCATAGCTTCCACTTCACGTTCCCGTGCCACTGGCACACGTCTTGGTCGCTGGCGAATTGGTGCTTCACTTCCCGTGTTTATTTTGTGCTGGACTAGTGCTGTCTTCCCTATGTCGGCATCACTGGTCGAGAAAATATCGGCGAACCGGTTCAACATCTTCTTAGCCTTGGTCTTCTCTTCTTCTGACAGGGTACTTTGGCAGTCCTCCAAAAGTGAAGACACGTCAAATCGTGCAGCCTGAACCTTGGCGCTGGTAGGTTGCTCCTGACATCTACGCATCCAAGCCGCTCCTTCATAGGTGCCCAATTCCGTCCCTTTCTTGAGCAACACTTCCTTGTCACTTGCATTTAGTGCGCGTACTGATGAAACTTTGGTACCCCTTACCAAGGTTCGTGCAATCTTCCACGATGCCTCTTTCTCTAGGCCTTCGATAAGTACGCAACGGTTCCCTCGACCAGAACTCCCGGGTAAACAAACCGGTACAACCGTTTCCGACCGCGATTGAAGCGTGACATTCTTCAGGCAGTCACTTTTCCTGAAGTTGCGCCTTCCATGAAGACTTCTTCCGAGCCACATTTCAACACACCCTAGTTAACATCGATCTCGCAGCGATACTCCCGCATGAAGTCTAGGCCCAGGATGCAGTCGTCCACTATATCGGCCACGATGACTTTGTGACGGTAAACTTTGTTGCCTAGCTTCAGATCCACCTCCATTTCACCTTGGACGGTTATGTGCTGACCGGTAGTTGTTCTCAGATTCACATATTCATTGTTCCTGAAGCAGCCCCGAAGAACCCGTCTTGCCAGATGGAAACCGACGACTGTCCGAGAAGCACCCGTGTCTAATGTCAGCTTGCATGGTGTTCTGTTAATTTCGCCTACGATGATCAGGCTGTTCCCGTCACATAATTGCGAGATCGAGATACTTGGGGCTCTTCCATTACCAGCCAGCACCCGCCCCGCAGTCCTGGCTTCTACTCGTTTCCCTGCTCTCGCTGCCTGGAAGGCACATCAGGCGACCCCGTTGGTGGAGACAGGGTGTCACCAGGCTGCCTACGCTTTGGGTAGCTCAAGCGGATATGGCCTCTTTCTCCGCAGTTGTAGCACCGAGGTGACGACACAACTTCCCTGATGCGGTGACCTCGGTCGTCGCGTTGCACTGCTTCCACCTCCAGAGCGTGGGCTAAGGCATCCTCGAGGTCCTTAAAGTGCCCAAGCCTCACTGCTGCTCTTACCTCCAGGTCCCGGATCCCATCCGTAAACGCCTGTACGAGGTTCCCGTCAATAAGCGCAGGCGACGACTGGTATGCCTTCCTGACCAGCTTTTCCACCTCCAGAGCCCGCTGCTGCAGAGCTTCTCCAGTGCGCTGTGTCCTGTCCTTCAGCTGAGCACGATACACATGTTCAAGGTGCGTATCACGAAGGCCCAAGGTTAGGGCGGTTAAGGCCTGTTTTTTGGTCCACCCATTCGATCGCATCACAGCCTCAAACTGGATCTTGTATGCAGACCATGATGACGAGCCATCAAATGGTGGAACCTAAAATCCACGAGGTGAGGGCGCTACAGCCGCTGGTGTTACTTCGAGCCCACGCAATTTCTTCTCCACTTCAGCAACACAGGTCTCGTGGTGGTCATGTACACGCTTCTCTATAGATGCGACGCGAGTCTCAAGCTTGTCGTGCACGAGCATCTCTACGTCGCTGATACGGGCCTCGTGCTGCTGAAGTTCCTCCTTGACCGCCTTCAAATTCTTCCCCACAGCGGCGCTGAGGTCCTTCATAAGCACCACCTGCTCTTCTAGGTGGCGCGCGTGCTCCTCCTTGTCGCGCTGGAGCTGTTCTTCTAGGCTGCGCGCGTGCTCCTCTTGACGGCGAGCCTGCTCCTCCTTGTCGCGCTGAAGCTGTTCCTCCAGGCGGCGCGCGTGTTCCTCTTGACGGCGAGCCTGTTCCTCCAGGCGGCGCGCGTGCTCCTCTTGACGGCGAGCCTGCTCCTCCTTGTCGCGCTGAAGCTGTTCTTCCATGCGGCGCGCGTGCTCCTCTTGACGGCGAGCCTGCTCCTGTTGATGGCGAGCCTGCTCCTCCTTGTCGGGCTGTAGCTGTTCCTCCAGGCGGCGCGCGTGCTCCTCCTGACGGCGAGCTTGCTCCTCCTGACGGCGGGCCTGCTCCTGCATGAACGCCATCAGAGCCGCGATGTCGGGCACCGTCACGGAGTGTGTGGCGCTTGCAGGCTCTACTGCAGCCGCGGAGTCGCCTGGTCCACCAGGCGATGGAGAAGGAACGTCTCCGAAGCGTCTCTGGTCCAGGTCTTGCTGGCGCTGGTTCCTGGTACGCACACCTTCAGTTTCTTCCTTCGGCATAACCGGCATAATTTATCCCTTTCTTCTGACACCAATTTGTTACGAGCTGGGGTTCGACGATAAATTATAACTCACTATGCCAGAAAAACTGAACTTTATTTACTAACACAAACACTATACACACTTATTTCTCAACACTATTTCACTCCACTAAACACTTCCGAATTACTTCCCTTCGCTTGATCTTGATCGCTTTCCGTATTCAATTGAACTGTGTCCGTTCCGTTCGCTCGCGGATAACATCACTAGCGCATTCTAGATGCTTCTACAAAACTGTCGAAATAATCTCGAACTGTCGATTACTCGATACGGTAACGCCATCTAGTACAGAGTAGCTGAATTACCTTTAAACCACCGATACATTCAATCTCTTCTAGTACCCCCATTCACCGCTAGATGGCGTAACAATATTATAAATATTTCTGTATAAAAGGTAAGATTCAAAACAATACACGTGAAAAGGATATTTTATAGAATAGTCAAGTACATTATTTACTGAATACAAATATTGTTACGGTTATAAAATGCAATTCTTATCTTAATATATAAAATCCTTGCGTTACTGCCTGACTGACAGACACGCTACAGCCGAAACTATTGGGCGCAGAAAGCTGAAATTTGGCATGTATGTTCCTTGGGGACCGTAGGGGTGCACTAAGAAGGGATTTCCCGAAATTCCCACAGGATCGGCCAAAACGGGTAAATTTAAAAAAAACGCTGACGTAGCTGCTGGCGTCCTCTACTTTATTTATATGAAAGAATATTTCAAGGTGTTTGTCTTCTATTATTGGTAATTTCAAATATCGTTGATCACAATATCCACTGTTTTTTTTTATGATCGACAACTTATTGTTCAAATAATATCGTTTATATATTAAAAAAATATTATATAAACGGTAAATATTGTAGTTATCACATTGCAATAAACTTTCAGTTCAAGGTCATCAGATTCCTCATGCATGCTGATCTGATGGGAGTGAATGAAGCAGGAGAGATACGTCAGGATCGTTGCAAATGGCGTTCCGTACTCTCTGCCTACCACTCCGGGAAACAGGCGTGAGTCTATGTATGTATGTATGTTCAGGTTCGTCAGACCTAACTAAAGAGACTGCTAAACAAGTGTACCTACTCATCATCCCCCTAGCGTTATCCCAGTCTCAACGACGCCCTATAACGCCTGTCAAAGATCTTCATGACAACCTGGACCGACAGCTAAACGTACACTGTGAGGCACGGGGCAAGCGATAATTAACAATTAAATACGCACATAACTCCGAAAAGTCAGTGGTGCGCACCGTGGATTCGAACCTGACACCCTCTGCATAGCAGTCTGATCATATCTCCATTAGGCTATTGCTACCAACTAAAGTTGCAAAACTTCTGAAAAATTCTGAATAATTCCGGAATACTTCTGGGAAAGTTTCTTTAAATCTGAATTATTCAAAATGGATTTAATTAAGAATTTTATGTTTTCTTTGCTGAAAAATCGTATTTTGCATCGATCGTCGATCGCCGCCGCCCCTCTGTGCGCCAGCCGGTGCTGCCGCCGCGCTGGAGCCGCGCCGCGCACGCCCGACTGCCACGAGCCGTGCGTGCAGGCGATGGCGGTGCGGGGTGCGGTAAGAAGGGAGATGCTCCCCGGAGAAGTATTCCCCCCCGCGAGAAAGATTCGTACCCCGCAATCGAATGTTTCCACCGAATATTTCGCCCGAATAATTCAATGAGAATAAACGTGTTTGTTTGTGGTGTGGTGGGTTTTTATTATAAATGGGATTGAATAAGTATATGTTGATGTTTTTATAGGTAGATATGTTAACCTGCGATTAACAGGATTTTTATGCTTTTGTTTTTAGGTAGGTACCTACTTATTTCGAAATAGAATGCTATTTTTTGTAAATGTTAATTGTGGAATAAAAAACCAGGCCAAGCATATCTGATTTGTTTATTAAAAAGGGTTGCCTACCTATGTTTTTGGTTAGTTTGCACCTATGTAGGTCTGTACGCATCGCGAGTATTCGCGAGTTGCATAGGTAGGTATTAATCATTACCTACCTACTTAACGCGAATAATAGCCCAGTCAATAAAAACAAATAAAGGTAAACCTTGCAAGCAAACAAAGATAATATAATTTACAACTTCCAAGAGCGAATAGTTATTAAGGTCGACTTTCCTGGTTATTTTTTGACAGTTGAAATATTCCCAAAGTTTCGGAATATTTCGGAATACTTCCGAAGTATTCGACGGGAATGATTCGGAATTTTTCCCGTCAGCATCTATACTACCAACACAACAAGTGTACGTACACAGTATATAAAAAAAGAGTAAAGCTTTTTACATGTGATAAGTCCTCGATATGATCTAACTTGCATTTTACATTGATTTTTAATAACTAAATGCCTAAAAAGCAATTTCTCTAAATATAGACGCTTTATATTTGAAATGTAGACGCAATTAATATAAAGACATAAAGGCATATTTATTTCTGCATTTTGGTTGTTTACAACACTTATACATGTCATAACCCTATTCTAGATGATGCCGGCTTTTCCTAGCTAAATGACTTCTTGAGAAGAAAGGCCGAAACAAACTCAGAGTCATTGTTTTTTTTTGTCACTTCAATTTTTTTAGTCTTTTCTTCATCTTTTAAAGTCCAGACAAAAAAGGGTTTAGTATGCAAGTACAATGCAGGAAATTATCTGACGCTTTTGACTGACTCGGCCCACTGATGGCCCGCATTCAACAGCAATCGTACGGCTCAACCTTGATTGAGGGAGCCAGCACGATCTGTATTACTATGCCTTCACGCCATCAGAAGGTGTATGCATAAGCATGTCAGCCTAAGCCATCAGACAGGTTGCCACAACTACTTGTTTATATGTGTAATAATACCCACATCGTACTCACAACTTTACATGCTAATACACAGTAAAATACATGTTGCAAACAATAAGTAAAAATAATAAAATTTAAACAATAAAATGTCATATATTTAAAATGTCACAAAAATATTATTGAATGTCAATTTAGGAATAATAATATATTACTTAAGTAATTTTAAAAAATAATAAAAATTTAAACAATAAAATGTCATATATTTAAAATGTCAGAAAATATTATTGAATGTCAATTTAGCAATAATAGTATATTACTTAAGTAATTTTAAATGTCAAAAGAAAATAAATAAAATAACAATGTCAAATCAAACTATGTCAAAACAAAATTAATAAAATTACAAATGTCAAATTAAAAATGTCAAAATGTAAAAATATAAGTATTACAAATGTAAATAAAAATATCATGTCACTAATTTCAAAATGTCAAAATTCATAATTTTTAAACTCAATTCCAGGCATTTTTGTCTGCTAAATAATCCTTCACTGTGTAATAAGCTTTTGAACACAAGCTCTGTTTAATAAATACTTTGAATTTATTAATACTTAGTTCCTGAATATTGCCTGGAATTTTGTTATAAAAACGTATGCTTTGACACTTGTATGAGTTACTTATTTTTTGTAGTCTAGTTGAAGGTAGAACAAGTTTGTTTTTATTTCGTGTATTTAATTTATGAATGTTGCTGAATTTAGAAAACATATTAATATTTTTCCTGACATATAACAAGTTCTCATAAATGTATTGAGATGCGACAGTCATTATCTTAATTTCTTTAAATTTTTCCCTCAGTGAATGCCTTGCACCAAGACTGTAGATTGCACGAATAGCCCGCTTCTGCAGTACAAACACAGTTTGAATGTCAGCTGCGTTGCCCCATAATAAAATGCCATATGACATTATGCTGTGGAAATAACTAAAATATACTAATCTGGCCGTATCTATATCAGTTAACTGACGAATTTTGTAAACCGCTTATGCTGCAGAGCTAAGTCTATTCGACAACTGACCTATATGTGGGCCCCACTGTAGCTTAGAATCTAAGGTTATGCCTAAGAATACGGTGTTATCTATAAGATCCAACTCTTCTCCATTCAAACATATGTTAGATTTAACTTGTTTTACATTCGGTCTTGAAAATCGTATACATTTTGTTTTTCTTTCATTTAACAGTAAATTGTTAGCTGTAAACCATTGGACTACTTTAGAGAGAGCGTTATTTACATCGTCATTATTTGATTGTTGTCGTCTTAGTTTAAAAATAAGTGATGTATCATCAGCAAATAACACTATCTCTTCATTATTTTGCATAATGTGTGGCAAAACATTAATATATACAAGGAAAAGGAATGGACCAAGAATTGAACCTTGCGGCACTCCCATTGTGACCACTGAACCCATAGAAACTTTTCCATTTACCTCAACTCTCTGTATCCTATTACTCAAATATGATGTTAGGAGATCCAAAGCAGTGTTCTTAACTCCATAGTAATGTAATTTCCTGATCAATGTTTCATGAAACACGCAATCAAAAGCCTTAGATAAGTCACAAAAGACTCCCAGAGCATCATGCGACTCCTCCCAGGCATCAAAAATACTATCTAAAAGCTCAACTCCAGCATCGGTAGTTGAGCGACCCCTAGTAAAACCAAATTGTTTTTCATGTAACAGCTTATTGTTATTAAAATGAATTTGAAGCTGACCTAGAATTAATTTTTCAAAAATTTTACTAAACGTGGGTAGCACAGATATTGGCCTATAATTTGTGGGGTCAGATGTGCTACCTGATTTAAATAACGGAATTACTTTACTACTTTTCATTTGATCAGGAAACACACCACAGTCAATGCATCTATTGAAAATCATTGCCAGTTCAGGTGCTACTGTGTTGATTATGGATTTCGTAATCACAACAGAATTGCCCCAAAGATCACTAGTCTTCTTCAAATTAAGGGTATTAAAAGTTTTTACAATATCTCTGTCAGTGACATAACTAAAACTAAATTCAGTGTTACACCTATTGACATTTTGCTTCAATAGAGATTCGGCTTCATTAAGGGACGAGTTGAGGGATTTAGTGGTTGAGACTGGAATGTCTGTGAAGAAATTTTCAAATGCTGTGGCAACCTCAAAATCTGACTTTAATATCTTTTTATTTAATTGAAGAGTGTAATCATTACTTTTAATCTTGACCCTTCCAGTCTCATTGTTTATAATATCCCACGTTGCTTTTATTTTATTGTCACTGTTTTTAATTTTTGATTTTAAATAAAGTGTCTTAGCTTCACGACAAATCTTTTTAAATAACTTGGAATAATTTCTTACATTTTGACAAAATTGTTCATCATTTTTATTAATTACTTTCTGTTCATATAATTCGTAAAGCTTATTTCTACTTTTATAAATTCCAGTGGTTGCCCATTCACTGAAGGATGTAGTACCAGCAACTGAGATCCTCTTAGGGACAAAGATAGAATTGAATATAGTACAGTACATGTCAAAGAAAGAATTGTACAACTTATTAGGATCGTTATTATAGCATAGGTATGGTAATGTACTTGTGAGTTTATCCTTAAGTCCCTCCAGACGACGCAAAGTTTTTGGCACCACACTCAATTCCTTTCTACCTACTTTTTTAGACTGCATAGCAAATGTTATAGATTGTCCACAATGATCTGATGTTAATTTGCTAATTATTTGCTTTCTAACTGGTACAATATCTGTAAATATATTGTCTATACAAGTAGATGTCGTGGAAGTTATCCTGGTGGGTTCCAAAAATAAGCATGCAAGATTATATGACTTGAACAAATTCTTAATTTTGTGGCAATTCAGGAAATCTTCTAGTAAATTAATATTAAAATCGCCACCTACTATTATAGATTTATTTTGTTGGCATAGCTTCCGTAACACATCATCCATGACACTTTCAAAGTTATCATAGCAGGATGATGGTGGCCTATACACACTCAAAACAAGAAGTTGGTCCAACTCCACACAGGCTATTTCAACGGTCCGTTCAACAGAGAAACTAACAATGTCACTACGATTCTTAAATTTAAGCAGCTTGTTAACTAAAATCAACGATCCACCATGTATTGAATTTTGTCTGCTGAACGAACTACCAACTAGATGGTTATTAAAATTGCACATGAACTGGTGATCTTTAAGCCAATGTTCTGTTATACACAAAATATCGACGCAAAATATAAAAGTAAATATTTGAGATATAAATCAATTTTATTTGGGGCCATATTTTAATAAAGGGCAATTCATTTATTCGTTTCAGATAGGAATTTATTTATTAAATCGATCCATTCCATCCATCCAAAGTGAAGTTGCCTGCGTGTTTCGAGAATTATAATATTTTATATTACAAAATATTCTTACGGTAATAAAATTGTGTAATGGCTGAAATTTGTCGGCAGCGTTTATGCACGTGTAATTAATTTAAAAACTTGAAACCGAGAGCGGCCTATGCAGTGGGCAAAGTATCCATGCGATAGTATCAATTACATTATATTGTTGTACCTACAATTTTGTTTGTTTAAACCTACGCTACGCCTACGCTATGTATGTATAGAATGCATGTGCAGAATTGCGCAAAAGTCGTCACCCTATCGAAAGCGGCGCTTATCAATTCTGCTTAGATTTTTGATAGGTTATAAGATAGAAAATATACGTCAATAGGACATGGATCGCTATCGCTATAGCTAGATGGCACCAGCAATATCTCCCGATTTCAATGTTTTAGACTATAATAAGTAGAAAACAAAATAAATATTTATCATTCACAAAGTTAAAAAAATAAATTCATAGAAAATTGGATGAAAACTTTTGCGCCACATCGTATTTGCAGAAAATATTAGTTCAGTTTTAATTGGAATACGTACATATTATATACAGGAAAATGTTTGCTGCGGCTTTGATTGCGGTTTAACTTTTTGTAAGCTGTATTCGGAAACGTGGTTTCACGGAGGAGCAAGAAACTGCGTGTATTGATACGTTATGATACGTTTATGTAGCTATGAATACGGAGAATAAATAAAAAAACTCGCGTACTATGATTCATTCTGTATCGCGGGAGATTTTAAAATGTTTAGTTAAATGGCACATTCCTAGACTCGAAACAACATAAACGTATACGTATCTTAAAATCTCTACATGTAGATTTGGAATATTTGTGATCAGAGCGCATATAGATTATTATCGTGTAAATCGAGAACAATTTTTTTTTGTTATAAGGATCTACATTTCAGCCATACACAAACATATTTGTTTGTGCATACCTGAAATGTAGATCCCATATGTATACCTATAAATATCATTTAACTTGAATAGGTGAACCTGTTCACAATACTTAAGTAAATGTTCATTCAACATGCGCCCACTTACTAATTCTACGCCAAACTGTATCGTACCAACATAATCCCACTTGTATATAGACAAAGCGGACAAACAGACAGTTGCATGTTTGTTGATGACGTCACAATGGCTACCGATGCCACCGCTTACCATTCATTTAGGTTAATTGGTATGTAGACCTTGATTTATGAGACGTGTCCATTGAAGCATAATACTAAGATTATTTATGTTATTAATCTCATAATTGGTAATACATAATAAGCTGTTGACCCGACAACCGTCGTTATATAAAATGACCCAAGTAAACATTTCCATACAAAATTATCCATGTCGTCTTTTAAATTTTCTAGAAAATGACACGAAATCAAAAATATTTTAGATATGTTTAATATTTGGGTTCAATGTCTGCAGCTAATATTTCGAACCCGTATATTTACTTGTATAGAGTACGGTCGTAAGTTTTATTTCAACCTGAATCTTTTCTGCAAGTATTATACCGATTTCTCAATAACAATATTCGATTTCATAAATGTGGAAATGTGTCTACTAATCGCAGATCAATTAATCACGTAAGTATAGAAATCCGGCCATATTTCTGAATACTAAACACGTTTTTTATGATAGTGTTACCTAACTAGGTTACAAATATATCGCTAGACACATAAATATATATTGGAGTATTTTCAAGCCTTTATCAATTTAACTGCGTGCCCAGTCGCAACAATTTTCATTGACTTGTAAACATAAGAACATTGTTATAATAATACATGTAAATAATTATTTATATGCTTAAAAAACTATCTGCAAAATTTATATAAAAAGTAAAGCAGTAAAAATTAATAGAAACTTTGTTAATATATATTAGCTTACCATTAAGCAAATCCTAGACATAATGCCGCTAGTATTTTTTAAAGCACTCCAGCCCCAGCCAGGAATGAGTCATGAATAGCGGCGAAGCAATTGAAATTGAAAGAAAAGCAGCTTGGCTTGATTTCAATAAAAAATCTTCTTTAAATTATCTTTCAAGCATATCCTTGGAATCTGCTAATGGTGTCAAGGACAATAAGTTATTTACATAAATTACACACGAGTAGAAAAAAGCGACTTCTTTATATTATTACTAGAGGCTTCCCGCAGCCATGTCTACAATTTTTGGACATGTCAGAAATTTATAAATAATAATATTAGTCGAATAAGACGTCACAACTAGGAGTAACAAATATATATGCACTAAGAAAGTCGCAATTTAATTTCAAAACTCAATTAACAGTAAAGTGCCATTAGTTTGGTGTAGTTACATGTCATAAAAAAACAGAGGCAGCGATAGCCTTGTGGAGATACCAACGGACTGCCATGCAGAGGAATATCGGGTTCGAATCCACGCCGTGCACCACTGACTTGTCAAAGTTACATATGTGCGTATTAAATTGTTAATTATCGCTTGTCCTGTGCATCGGAGAACGTCGGTCCCGGCTGTCATAAAAAATCTTTAACAGTCGTTACGGGGAGTCAGTACCCTCAAATAAACTGATCAACTAAACCATGGAATATCGCTATGATTTTGGGTTGCGGAGGTCAGACGGCAGTCGCTCTGTGGAAAAGTTGATATTCTGTAATATCTGGTTAGACCAGTACGTGGACCTCGGACTCCAAGGCGTGTAAGTCTTGGATGCAACCGGGATAACGCTAGGACGATGATAATGACATAATAATATCATAAAACAATATTTGAATTACAACAACAAACTGTTCCAGTTTGCCTTTTTATGTTTCATAAATAACCCATTAGACAAAGTTTGGCAATAAATTGGGCAAACACTCCAAAATAGAGCAATAGTTGTCTACACGAGGACAACAGAACCCGTGACCGAAGTCAACCGAAGACCGTGGAACAACCAAATGATAATTCTTTAATAGTCTTACACGAATTTGTGTTTTCTATCTAGCAAATTACAATTTAATTTAGCAGGCGAGCCACAAATCCTACCTATTTAAAACTTTATAATCGTTAATCGTTTAATCCATGCTGGAGTTTGTTACAGGAACTAATAACTTAACTCTGTACTTCAGCGCTTATGAAATTCATTATATTATGCTGAAGAAAACTGCAATTAGCTACAAGATGCCCGAGTAATGTTAACGTATATATGTCCTAACTAGTTGTGAACATTTTTATCCAATATATTGGCTTGTGCCGGCGTCTAACAACTTAACGCCTGTTAATAACTACTTTGGGATGTTGTAAGAACGTGTTTTAAAACGATAAATCTAGTTATAATGAGACTGGTCTGCTAGGGAACACCTAAAGGGAACAAAAACTATGCAGAAATTTTACTAAATAGGTTTAAGTAGCAATAGGGAAGTTTCCCGCAAGTTAAATAAATTATACAAGTATTTTTATCTAGTGAAACATGTCAAAATAATAGAAGTTTCATTCATCAATTAATGTTTAAACTTTATTTAATGTTTTTTATCGTCAATTTGTCGATAATAAGTATTCCCCTTGACAGCAAAAATCTATGACGTCACTATGTCATATTTCATACAAGGTCGTTTTTGACATTTCATTAAAAGTGTTTGATTTGACTAGTTGGAAACAAAGTATAAGTTGGTGCCACGAGAAGATAGACTTTTTGTAAACAAACATTCAGGGCTTCGCAACCTCTTTCCAAACAGTTGTTTTAGATTTTATACCTTTTGAACAGTCTTTTATTTTCAACGCCACTATGTTTTTAAATTTATATTGTTAAATTATACTGAAGTTAAAATAATCGATTTTGTGTTTGAATGGTCGAATGTTCATAAATTTGCCGATTTATTTTTCGTTTTACACGTAATTTATTCCGTAAATTAAGGAAAAATAGAATACCATGTATGTTAATGATAGAGTAAAACATGTTACTCTATTATGGACTTTTTTTTTAATCATAGCCAATAAATAATTCGCTCAAAGTAGCATAACTATCCTAAAATATTAAATTATTGACCAACAATGAAAAATATTACAGATAACTAGCTAGTACATTGCATAAAAAATTCTAGGCATGGAGATTTTACGTTGTCTATGAATGAAATCGTCAGAATGAACTTAAACAAAATCCATTAAAAGTTATGGTAGTCTGAAAACGCAACTAATTTTTAGGTATAAATAATTTTCTGCTTGACTAATAGTTTGCCATCTGCTATTCTGCACCGGCTTTTTCAAGATGTCGGTAGCGGGAAGAGCGTTGCGATCCTATAAACTTGTATACAAACTTTACATTTACCCCTTCTTGCCAACTAACAAATTTTATTTTGTTCTCTGATAAATGCATGTTAAGCCCAAGAATGTAACATTTCAATGAACTAACGCCAAATGTTGACATTCGAGGCGTCAGTACCTCAAAACATTAAAAGATTTTGTTGACAGCGCATAATATCGGTACAAACCCGATCCATTGACATATTAGTTTCTAATGACAAGTATCTTTTTACCGTTGCGCACATTGGATTTGACATTATTTGTTTTTGACAGAACTATCGCTAAGTCACTTAGTAGAAATTCTTTGTTTACAAAAAGTCTATGTTCTCGTGGCACGGACTATTCGTCACTAATTTATTGAATTAGGAGATATGGAAAAAATTTTGAAAGGAGAGATTAATCTGTTGCACAATAGCTTGTAATTGCATAATTATTATAAGGCTATGTATATATAGGGGCATACGGTAATGTACTTTTACAATTAATTGTAATCAACAACGGCTGTCGCTGACGATATTGATGTAAACATAAAATAATATTCTGCTCGCAATTTTGGCTTTAACATTTTCAATTTATTTATAACATAATTATACTTATTTAATATCGTCGTAATGTTAACCTAATTAAATGTGTGTTAAAACCTAATTAAATGGTGAAATGGGTCCAATTTTAAATAATGTGCATGTAACATAAATAACATCGGAAAGTAATAGTCCAAGATCCCAGAGCCGCCAGACCTACGTCATTTTAGCAAAACTGAAATTTTGAGGATAATTAGTATAAAATCTTGTTAAGAAGTATGCCGACCCACTAGCTTGAAAGCCGGGCCATTTCACAGGTAGCGCGAAGTAAAGGTACCAAAAAAACATACTTACGTTAATGTATTAAAGCTGGTATTCAAATATGTGTTTAAAAATACTGTCTAAAATTGAAATTCATAATTGCCAGACACTTTCCGTGGGCCTTTACTTCTGCCAGACGCCTTGAAAGTTACTTAAAAATTATGTAAACTACGTCATTTTAGCAAAGCTAAATTTGATATATGTTACTTAAGATACTATTTTAAGACCCTTCCTAAGCAGCCAGACCAATCCGAAGGGCCATTCGTCTAGCCAGATACCATGAAACTTTCCCTGTGAGTGCGAGCGTGCGGCCATTATTCATTAATATTCATACGCATGAATGCGTGTGAGTACACTACATTGTCCCAAAAGACTGTAGGAATAATTTTTTCGGTATTATTACAAGAATAAAAGTGTAAAATATATTTTTTCATACATATACTCATACATATACTCACGCCTTCTTCCCGTCGGGGTAGGCAGAGACAACAGAACGCCACTTGCTCCTATCCTTACAAACCTCACGCGCTTCCTCCACACTCATTACTCTTTTCATACATGCTCGCCGGTTTCGGGTACTTCGGACCTTTCCGTTTCTTAGGATGTCTCCAATTTGGTCGACGAATGTCCGCCGAGGTCTGCCGCGACCGACTTGCCCACACACATTTGCCTTATATATCTGATTCGTCATTCTTTATTCACTCATTCGCTCCACGTGTCCAAACCACCTAAGCATTCCTTTCTCAATCCTTGTCACCACATCTTCTTTCAGTCCACTGCTCTTTCGTATAGTTGCATTCGGAATTCTATCAATCAGTCTTACCCCACACATACTACGCAGTGATGATTTTCACAAAAAATATATTTGTAGCGGCAAGCTACATAACGCATAGTAGTGTGTCTTAGTAGTTCCGTCGTCATTGGGTTGACGGCGGTGTGATATGTGTTATGTAGCTTGCCGCTACAAATATATTTTTTGTGAAAAAATATATTTTACACTTTTATTCTTGTATTAATACCCAAAATAATATTCCTACAGACTTTTGGGACAATGTAGTGTACTCACACGCATTCATGCGTATTGGTAGCGCAATCTACCTTCCTATCTATAACTAATCGCATCAACGTTAATCGTTCCATGCTGTTCTAGTGCGAGCGATATCATATTTCCGTCCCTGTCTCCCATTCCCGAAGAAGGGGCACTGCCTTCCGCGGATTGGTCGCCCCGGAACGTCGACGCGAGAGACAGTCCAGAACTTTCAAGAACATTCGAATCGATATATACGCGTCCGCTATACCGTATCACCGCGCCGCTCCTGCTATAGTTATTACCGATTATATAAACCGCTCGCAAGTGGAAGTGACTGTGTAGTGAAGTGAATTCAGCAGCTTCATCCTGAAACCACTAGGAGACTGCCCTTTTGAGACGAAGAAGATCGCCGTATAAGGTAAGTGCCCTCCGTTCTTGGAATATCCTATACCCACTCACAATCACCTCTCCCATTCCAATCCTAGGCGGCTAAAACCCGCTATCCTTTGCATACAGTCCATTTCCTTCTCCAAGTCGCCTAGAACCCTGCAGTTTCGGTGTATCGCCGAACCACGTATGAATATTAATGAATAATGGCCGCACGCTCGCACTCACAGGGAAAGTTTCATGGTATCTGGCTAGACGAATGGCCCTTCGGATTGGTCTGGCTGCTTAGGAAGGGTCTTAACCTCCTGGATACGTCATACCTATATTACATAAATAATTAAAAATTCGCCATAAAGCCATCAGTGAATTATTGCTGGAATTAATCGTTTTATGGTGGTTGTGTAACCTTTGTAAAGTGGCAGTACTAATCTTAACACCGTTTTTTAAGTATTTTTTTTGCTTAAACAGACTCCTAATATACCAAAAATATTCACTTATAATATGATATCGATGTTTTTTTTCTGGAATCCAGGAGGTTAAAATAGTATCTTAAGTAACATATATCAAATTTAGCTTTGCTAAAATGACGTAGTTTACATAATTTTTAAGTAACTTTCAAGGCGTCTGGCAGAAGTAAAGGCCCACGGAAAGTGTCTGGCAATAATGAATTTCAATTTTAGACAGTATTTTTAAACACATATTTGAATACCAGCTTTAATACATTAACGTAAGTATGTTTTTTGGTACCTTTACTTCGCGCTACCTGTGAAATGGCCCGGCTTTCAAGCTAGTGGGTCGGCATACTTCTTAACAAGATTTTATACTAATTATCCTCAAAATTTCAGCTTTGCTAAAATGACGTAGGTCTGGCGGCTCTGGGATCTTACTCTATAAATTAATGCCAAGAATTTCAACTGGAAAATAGCCGGCTAGCGCTGCCTATTGTATACTCTTGTTATGTCTCAATTATTTATTGCACATGATATACAACGCTTTTAAAATATTTTCAGAATAAAGAGCCGTCTATAAAATATATCAATAATATACTCATACCATACATGTGAGCGGCATGTATTTGTATATCAAATTGCCAATATCACCACAAACAGAAAACCAACATCAAAGCAAACACATCCGTAGTACATTCATTGTTTCAATTATCGCAATGAATTGACGAGCGTTTGAATTGAACCGTACAATATATATTTTTTTTATATATGCTCACGCCTGTATCCCCGAAGGGATACGCAGAGGTGTAATATCACACCCACATTTCGCCATGAATTTTTAGGTCCTACGTAATAGGAGGCGAGCCTATTGCCGTTACCGGGCACATCACCAGACTCCGCGCTGCTACTGAGAATTCTGAAAAACGCAGTAACACTTTTGCCCGACCCGAGAATCGAACCTGGGACCTCCGATCAGCAGTTGCATACTCTATCCACTGGACCACGGAGGCAGTCAATATATTATAGTGTACAATAAGGCACTTTCAAATGGAGACAACAGCCCTGTGTCTGACGCGCTGGCCGTTTCAACTATGCAAATTAATAGCCATGCCACATACACTTTGCCAAGTGCCAACCTCATTCCAGATTATAAAGTAAGGACAAATTTTATAACACTACCTAACTAGTATATGAATATTTTACTAAGTTTATAGGCTTCAAGTTACCCTGTCTATTTCTAAAATGCAAATTACTTGAAATTTTTCTTTTTACCCAGTCCCAGAGAGACCCAGTTTGTGCTGAAATTTTGCTAAAAGTTATTTACGGTATATAATAATTTGAATAATATGTCTGTTTGTTCCGAAACACGCTACATTATTTCGTGCCCTACCAAATGATATCCATATCCTGATCGTGTCTTTTGTGGCTTTAGTATATGTGGGATCTGTATAATCAATAGTCGCGCAGATTCTTGGGCAAGAAATATTTTCACGTCGTTGTGTTATATCACTGAATAGTTTGTAATAATTTATTCTACAGCAGTTGGGGAAGCCAAAGTTTTAGTTGTTCAATGCTATCGTGCGTCATGACTGGTCTTAGATACTGAAGCTTAATTCATGAAATAAACTACAATTACCTGCATCGATGCAATGCTACTAACGCAAGATAAAATATTAGAAACTTTACTATACTTACCTATAAAGTAAATCACTTAAAAATAATGATAAATTGTGCTACTTTAATACATTATGCTAGTAATTAGTATACGTTTATAATTCGATTGTATCCGAACAAAATTGTGTTTATCGATAAAAAAATTCGAATAACATAACTCCTATTGATTGTATCCGGTTAATATTTCAACATTTTTGTCTGCGTCTAGGTCGTAAATTTTCAACTCAGCGTTGGGTACGGGTCTTTCCGGCCGCGGTGCAGGCATTGTCATGTTTATTAATTATTATACACGCATTTAAACAAAACATGCAAACTTTGCATTTGGGAGAGCAAATTCTATATTATATAGAGAGAATAATGTTAAACTGTAGACGGATAGATGTTGTAGTAGTTAATCTAGTTGTTTGTTTCTAAGATAAATCAAAAATGTAAGACAGCACGTTTACTACATCAATAGACTCGGTAAAAAATTAAAAATAGCTATAGTATAAAGTTTATAGTTCTGGAGTTAGTTTACAGACAAAGTTCCTTTCTATTATTCACTTGTAGGTTTGCCTAATAAAGCATGAAACCTGTTTGTTCTTTGCAGTTCATTGACTGGGTTGGGTTTTGGACAAACTGTAATACATAATATTTTATGCGATATTTGAAGACTTATCAGTCGTCTACGATATGTAACTGGATTCATACGTAGCAATCTAACTCCTGTCGAATGATTTAAAACAATAGTAGAATAAGCTCTGTTACTTATCTCAGTTACAAACAATTAATATACATATGAATTATTATATTCACACTAATAACCACTTTATTAACTTAAAAAGCTCTTTCACATAAAGAGCTCTTTCCCATATAAATTGGCACGCACTCAAATAAATTTTGCCTATGGTGAATTTGTCTAAGAAATTTATAAGTTAGAAGAACGGATGGACGAAGGGATGGACAGACATATTTATAGGGGCGCCCGGCAGTTTATCTTCAAAGTACTAAAGACGGGACCGTACGCCGAACTCCGAAGTGATAAAGCTAAAGTCATATATTTAAATTTGATGACTTTATGCAAAATTATGTGTGACACAATTGCATTGCTTGATATGTCAACGTGAATAACTGATTTGGTTTGATGAGTAAGACAATTATAACAAAAAATGGTCAACACGAAAGTAACCTAGAACTTTAAACGTCTGATAGGCGCAAACATCCGCTACGTCTAATAGGCTCAAAACACTTATATTGTTTTAAATATTAAAAAAATAATATTTCCGATGTTTTGACAAGCTCATATCAGTCGTCGTCGTAGAGGAACTCCCTTTTTATCTTTTTGTTATTATTTTTACACTGATTACACCACCTTATATTAATATGCTGTACAGCAACGAACATATTATTAAGACAATTCATATTTACGATGGTTTTCCTCGCCCAAAATAATCTCGTAAAATTAATAGATAAGGAAATTTCCGTCACTGTAAAATCAAGTTAGGCTAGAAAGCTGACTTCGGACTCTAAGAATTGGATGACAGCGAAATAATGCTAGAACGTCAAAGATGATTTTCTATCGGTCCGTTTTACCATAACAGTTTATTAGATTGTAAGTAACTTTGTGACTCCAGCGGTTACAAATTTAGAAAAGAATATAGTTGTTCATATAAGACAATTTAGATATGTAGGGACTTATGTTGTTGACTAGACTATACCGGATGTATTATAAAATGTAATAATAGACTATTTTCAATACAAATGAACGTAAGAAACGGAGATTCCTTTAACGTTTGCGTTTATTTTCGTGGATGCATTTCACTCCTTCTTTTCATTGAAGAATAAAAAGTATAGGGGTGCCCAACAGGTAGGGTACTCACAATCAATTTTGTTTTTTTGACGTTCAAACAAATATCTGAGGCAAAGATTTTTTATTATTTTGTATTAATAAAATCAGACACTTGAAAAACATAATTATTATTTATACTTTTGTAACTAGGTATCATAATAGGTAACAAACAACCAGGCGCTGAACAAGTAACCTAGTTTTTCACGTCACACAAAGATTTTTTCTAGAAGGGAATCAAACCCACGACCTGTTATGTAGCAGTCAGTGTCACACATTACTAGAGAAATATAAACCAGTATAACTCAGTGAATGTTTTCGAATTCAGATTCAAAAGTTACGAATATTACGGTGCTATTATCACAATATTTGTATTTGATTGTAATAAAGTATATTAACCCTTGAGGTGCGATCAAACTAAAGGCAAAGTGCCACAAGTGCGAAAGGTCACGTTGCTGCAAATTTTCATTGGCATAGGTTACCGGAAAAAAAAATTATGACACCTTTATATAATTATATCACATAAATTGCATATCATTGTGTTGGTTATAAAATCAGCTATAATAATAATAACATGAATTACTACTAAATACTCACTTTTCTGGCAAAACAAGCTTACAAACTTAGAGGTTTGTTTTTTTCACTTGTTCACACAAACATTTCATCACATATTAATGAATTTCATTACTTGTTTGGTTCATAAACACAAAATCATTATCACATATACCTTTAGGTTTTCACACAATACATTATTTATTTGTAACAAACGAAACTAACGCCACTAAAAAAAATATAATCCGAACGCGTAACAAAAAGTTCGCCGTGCCAGGCAGCCATGTTACTGTTACGAACACTGTGGCTGTGAATTATTTACCATTTGAAACACGATAACAGTGAAAATGTACAACAGTGCTAGTATTTAGTTGCTTAAATATGTTTTCAGATAAATAATCTGGGTACTTTTATGTCTTTCATAACTATTAAAAGAATATTTATCATAAAACACTTACGAAAATAGCGAGTTTCAAGAGTAGAAATAGCCCTTCTAAAAAGTTTTTGTCTTTTATCACTGTATTTCTTGTCTGTGTCACGAATAATGTCACTTCACAATTAATATTTATTTTTTTCTGAGTAAATCTATATAAGTATCTTTATAAAATATTCACCGGTTTCTTCCACAAGACAACTTTTATTATAAAGATCACGGAACAAAACACAACAATGGCGGACGCTTTCGCAACTGAGACACAGATAATTATATTTCAATATTTTTTGGCGCGTTTCGTTTCCCTCACCCTTCTAAAATGATTTAGTTGCATAGAATATGAACTATTCTAATAGTTACTACTTTCGTTTCTTGGTTTAAGTGAAACAAAACGTGAAAAAACCGCGACCAATAGAACGAATTTTAATTGAGCACGTGCCTCAAACACTTCGGACTACCAAAATTAGGGCACGACCGTGCGTGCTGTAATCACGTGGGGGTAAAATATGGCAATGACGGTAAATATTATTATCAGAAATATTACAATGGTGAATATTGCCTCTCGCAATTATTATTGTACTAGCTACCTGCATGTTTAGTTCACATTTCAAGAGTACTGGTTTCACTAGTTCGCGCAAGTATGCTAACATTCCAGTAAGTAATCGAAATAATAAAATTGTGTAGTGTAAATTAAATAACAGTTGTGACTGTTTGCAACGTATTAGTAATTGCCCAAATTTATCTTTATGGACTTACTTTAAAATTACCGGCTTTTTAAACAAATTGTCAATTCCTTTTTGACCCCCTTAGGTTTAGAATGTAAGTCCATGATAGGTGCCTACGTCATGAAATGTAATTAAGCAATCTCTCTTAAAGTTTGAAAATTACACATAGTTAATCGATTTTGTGCAGCCGCCTAAGATGTACGGATTACCTAAAGTACATAAGACTAACGTACCTTTGCGACCGATTGTGAGTCAAATAAATTCACCCACATATGGTTTGGCGAAACACATAAGCAAGGTACTACAACCGTTAGTAGGCAAGACGCACTCTTTCGTAAAGGACTCTCGCCACTTTATTGAAATCATCAAGAGCATGAAAAGGGAACCGGACGAGGTGATGGTGAGTTTTGATGTTGAGTCACTGTTCACCAATGTTCCTATTCAAGATTGCCTTGACGTCGTAGAGAGGAAATTAAGGGAAAACGGTCTGTCTAACGAATACATCGTTCTACTCAGGAATTGCTTGGATGGAAACTACTTCCTATATCGTGGACAACATTACCTCCAGATCGATGGAGTGGCTATGGGTAGCCCTATAGCACCGGTAATGGCCAACATCTGGATGGAGCACTTTGAGGAATCCATAGACATGTAGGCGTCAAATGTGAAACTATGGAAAAGGTATGTCGACGATATCTTCTGCATCATGAAGGGCAACAAGCAGGACGTAGAACAATTCGCACACAAATTGAACTCCATACATCCGAACATCCGATTCACATTCGAAATGGAGGTAGACGGATCGTTATCCTTTCTCGACGTTAAAGTGACAGTGAGAGATAATGGTACCCTTGGACACACTGTGTATAGGAAACCGACACACACCGACAGGTATCTCAACGCGAACTCGCACCACCATCCGCGGCACTTGGATTCCGTTGTGTCCTCGTTAGTGAACAGAGCGTATGACTTATGTGACCCCGAACAATTAAATAGTGAGCTGTCACATGTTCGGGAGGTACTTAGGTGCAACGGATACAAGAAAAACTTACTCTGTCGGAAGAGGAACGAGCGTAAACCTGAAGTAAGCAGAGTGCCCGCTTACATGCCGTATCTAAAGGGAGTGACGGACAAAGTTGGAACAGTACTCAAGAAATACTCCATCAAGACTGTATACAGTCCGCTCTCTAAGATAGCACACAATCTGCGTACACCAAAGGATGTAATTCCTCTCCAAACACCTGGCGTCTACAAAGTCGATTGCAGCTGTGGTAGTTCATATATCGGGCAGACTAAGCGTACAATCGCTGAAAGGGTAAAGGAACATATCGCAGCTGTAAAAAACCGACACATTAACAAGTCGGCGATAGCTGAGCATTTGTTGGAGTCTGGACCAAACCACTGGATAGAACTGCATCAACCACAAGTCTTATCCACCGATCGTCACTATTACTCCAGGATAGTACGTGAAGCGGTAGAAATCAAGAAATATAACAATTTCAACCGGGAGGATGGATATAGATTATCGGCTACTTGGAATCCAGTCATCAGCAAGTGTAAACACCGCCGCAGTGATAAATCTCAACAGTGTGTAGACGTCATTAGTGTTGTGTGTCGGAGTACCGAAATTGCGAACTTAAATAAAGACCAAGTGAGGGTAGGTGCTGAAACCCGCACTTCCACTAGACGTCGCTGAGCTCTCATCAGTCTCTCCGCGACCACGCTCGGTGCAAGACGAGCGAAACGTCGGTAACAAATAGGTATTTATACCTTAAATAAGTTAAGTTAACGCGATTAAGACCCGCTAAATTAATTTCTATGGTTACACATAGTTGTTTATCGTGTAGGCGCGTAGATTTTCATATAAACAGTATGTTAATACTGTATGCATAAATCTCGATAGTAAGTGAAACAAAATGGAAAGGCAGTACACCATAAAATAGTACGCTGCCGACCATAACGTAACTGGCATAATAAAACACAAGTTTATCATACAAAATAGGTACCTTATCACCAAACAGTTATTAAATAATATAATTTTACGTTATGGTTGTTTACCGCGCCTTGATTTAGGTGATGTCAACATATCTTGGCGCTCGAATACGTATATAGTTACCCACATAGCAAGACACATGATAAAATATGGCATCTGTTAGGTTGTTTATGCAAATTGTCGTTTGTGGGGAAAAAGACGAAATATCTCGCGCACAAAATACTTTCATATAAATCGACAGACCTAAACAAAATTCACGCAAAATAAAAGCGATGACAGTTCAAGATTAAAGTTTGCAGTTATACGGTATACTGCGAAAGTATGGGTTATCGAATTCTTCGTACGATACTGCCAGTGCCAAGAAATACGAATTTAAAACTCGGCACATATTAATGCAAAATAGTTTTGCCTAGCCGGCTGTAAGCGCGCTGGGTAACTTACAAAGATTCTTGAGTAAAAGTTGAAAAAATCAGTTCGATTGATTCGGCTGCGTAAGCCACGATATTTTCTCCCCTCTGACGTCATTTGCGCGTATCATCGCGCTTTTATAATGTGCTGTGTCAGTAAATGGAGGATTGGTCTTTCAGAGTAGGACGCTTGAAAATAGTTAATATTTCATACCATATAGAAATATAGGCCTTACTATAAAGATAAAGTGTCCTAGGCATTTTTTATTTCCTCAAGAAAATTGCCTAAGTCGGTAACAAATTGACTGTGACATATTATGTTGCGGTCCTCTAGGGAAATTAGCATCGTGTACGTGACGTTGTACTGAATCTTAAACTGCACACACGATTTTGAAACAAGGAAAGTTGCAGTTCTGTAAATCCAAGTCTTTTATTGCTATAAACTCTTTGGGTATATCTTTTTTTCTAGAAAGTTTATTTAGCCTGCGTCTTTTTGAGATGAATACACCTGGGAAATCACAAGAGAAAAAACAAATTAAAAATGAGTCCGTGCATTTCTCTTGTATGCAAAAAACAAATCATTTTTGTAGGTGCGGAAATATTTTTCACGACAGGTAATAATTCAGGATGACAAAAACCAAGTTTAATGAGCCCTGCCGCCCCTCGTCATATTTATAGGGAGTGATATTCGAATCATAAGAAACAAATCAAAGCCGTCCGTTATCTGTGGTAAACCTATTATTACAAACGATAAAATAACGGGAAGTAATAGAACACTGATACAATAACATAAATAGAGAGTTTTATGCCAAAACATAAAACCTCAAAGTTAAATAATAATTGGCAGGGACAGATACAGCGCACGGCAGGAAAATATTTATATTTAAAACTTTTTTTTACTCAGTCTCGCATTTGAAACTCCTGTAGTGTGTAGCCAGCCTAACCTCCTTATATATGTAATGTTAGTCTGTAAGTTGAGGCAATATAGCTCAATCATTTGAACCTTAAACACGTGTTTCAATCCCTCCTTTGCATGGCGATCCTGCCAGTGCTGCCCTTGGGCAATGCTGAGCTATCAGTGTATAAATAGTAAAATTTGTACTTTGGACGAAGTATTTTTTCATATCATAAAATGTGACGAACTATGTATGTGTTGCGGAATGTGCTTTTTCGTTGGACTATACGAATTTTTAAAATCGCTGAATATCGTTGCGAGCCGCGCCTATGCTGTTCCCCTTATCTCAGACATATTGACGAGGATGACTCCCGTACCACTGAGATAAGTTGTGCCGTATTATCGTTGTTGAGGACCCCAGGATTCCGTGGATAACGCAATGGGAAGATTGGATGGTTTGGCCTGCCCTTATGCCAGCCCCGCCGGCCTGGTCACCACCTTCAGGCAATTTACGAGCGTGATTCCACCAGACGAGAAGATGAAGGTCATTAGGCTATTCCAAGGCGTCAGTAATTATGTAAGGTCAATTTTGTTTTTCTTATTTTAGCCACAAACTATTTTTCTATTGTGTTATGTTTAATTATAGCCCAAACATTTAATCGTAATATCATAATAATGTAACCATGAATTATATTAGAGCAATTGCCTGTTGACAATAAATATATTTTTACTTTCTTAAAATGCATTGATTTACTGTTCTTTTTTATAAACATATAATAATATTATATTAAGATTACTTTATAATTGCAAGCATACCATTTAGGATGACGCATATGGTGTCCAGTATGTTTCACTTGAACTCGATATCTGATCCGTTACAAATACTAGCTCACGCGCATGACTTTGTGTTATATTTTTAATGCTATTCGTTTACATTTGTTGAATTTCTATAAATTAATATTTTATAGGTACATATTTAGTATGTATTCAACCTCTTAATTAGTTACTTTGGAACAAAAGTCTTTTTCATAAAATTGTATCAATATAAACTGTATGCCAACACTTTTATTTCATTTATTTTTAAGAACCATATATTATATAATTGTGCAATTTAGTAGAATACACAAGAAATAGTTATTTGTGCAACAAGAGAGCAAAGTTGTTTTTTGTTTCGAGTGCTGATTTTGAGTCCTGAGCAAGCGAAGGATTCTATGATTGATTCACGAGCGTAGCGAGTGAATCAAATTTAGAATCCTGAGCGTGGTGAGGGACTCAACAGCACGAGATACAAAAATCTTTGCTCTCGTGTAGCACACATAACTTTTCACCACAGCAGTGAGAACACATATTACTGAGGAGACATAGAAATGAACAGGAATAGATTGAATTCTGCATAATCACTTGTTGATTTAACTCTTCTGGTGTTAAAGTACAGTCATCATCGCTAGTTTCACTCATCTTTTTAGATTATTTTATATTTTAATATAATTTAACACGTTACGCTATACCTACTGTATCAGCATCAGCGAAATTTTTTTTACCGCTACTTTTTTAAATCACGTTTTAATACTGCGTCCCTGATGTTTATTTTTCAAATGTATTATTGTTATAATTCTAAATAAAAATGTATTGGTTAAATACTAATTTTATACGATTAATTAGACTTATTTTTATTAAAATCCAATAATTAATCAAACATGTAAACAATAAAATATAAAAAAAAGTAATTTCTTTATTACAAATTTCTTTTTTTTTTGCGTTGCCGTAGGTGTTTACTTTGAGGTCGAATTCCAAAATCGAATTTCGAATTCGAAGGGGTTTGTCTTTTCACTCACTTTTTATATGCATGTGAAAGAGACAGAGCACAGTAAAATTCGAATGTTTCAAATTTATGGCTGAACAATGTCAATTCGTGACACTGAAGATTGAAAAATTAAAAAGCTACTTTGCCTCACGCTCGAATCAAAATCGCGTTTTGTTCACTGTTGTCTCGCAGCAAAAGCGGCATGTTTGAGCTGCAGTGGTGAAAAATATATTAAAGTAACTTCATAGCAACAACATGACATCATTGTTTTAAAATTGACACCTACTTACAGGAATGTAACTTGTATCTATTTATAGACAGGTAATGCGATGCGAACTTGCAATGAGTACTTTATGCATCTTCAATGTAACAATTATAATATACGAATGATTCAATATTATTTGATACGAATATGGTTCAATATTTCATTATGTATGTAAATTATCTATGCAATATGTAATGTTTTCAAGAATATTTTATAAAAGATTTCATGAATATGTTTAAAGGTTTGTAATTAAGTTTTGTTATGGATTCATAAGGAAATGAGGATGGATATGGTTTATCAGTAGTTATGTGATGGTATTTGAGTGAGTATTTAAGTTTATTGGTTTTGGTACGTAAAAGAAATGTGTAAAGTAGAATGGAATATTTAAGTAGATAATTTTTGACAGCAATTTGGATTGATCACCCAAATGCGTAGTTGAATTGTTATACATTGAAGTATTCATTTGAATGTGTAAGCATTATAGTTGTGATATGGATAGATGTTGAATATGATATTGAAAGATAATAATGAATGTAGGTACACACTATGAAAGATACGATGAAGTGTTCTGTTCTTTCAATTCGATCATGGTGTAAATGAATTTTCTCTGTGAGAATTGTTGGTGGCCAAAGGAGCCTTAAATTATGACCTTCGTATAATAATGATGAATAATGTCGACAAGTGATTAATATGATGATATATATAAAGAAAGTCCATAAGAAATGAATATGAAGATGATGAATAAATAAAGGCGACTATTGTTATGAAATGATTATGATATAAAATGTTATATTATTGTTTACCTACCTACGAAATAAGTAAAGATGGCTATTGTTAGAAAATTAAGAAATATGTTGGAATAGCGAGATGTGATTACGAAAGTGGAATAGGTAAATATATTGATTATATGCAAATAAGTATGGATAAAATAATTATCATTTTATATTGCTTTTAAATGTGGATATGTCAGTTATGTATTTTTTTTGTTGAAAATTATACCAAGAATGAGTAAATTTGTTTTATATCCAATTAGAAAATATTTAAATATCATATCATAGCAATTGATTTTAATAAAAGGTACATATTTTTTAATTATAACATTGATTTTTTGTTTTTCATTGTCAACAGTACATTATTATAACTTAACTTTTATTTTTGCTTTGCTATCGGACATTATAGTTTAATATGATAATCATATTATGCTTAACCAATTTATAAAATTTGTAATCGTAAAAATAAAAAATCATGTACCTATTCTTTTTATTTTTTTTTATAAAGGGGGGAGGTGTAGTGTGTAGCCAGCCTAACCTCCTTATATATGTAATGGATGGCCATGTAAAGGATGGAATTAAACACGTGTTATAGGTTCAAATGATTGAGCTATATTGCCTCAACTTACAGACTAACATTACATATATAAGGAGGTTAGGCTGGCTACACACTACACTCCGGACACGTTTTGAACTCTCCTGTCAGTAACGTGTTATTTCAAGTTATAAACTCGAATGAACGTCGATGTTTTAATTTAAACTCTAGAAATGTAAAGATATACCTTCTTGTTTATATGAATTTCAATTGCAAATTAGTCTTCAGAAGCTAATTCAAAATAGTGGAAATCCACGAGCGGTAAATACCGAAATGTTCTTCGAAACTTTAAATAGAACTTAGGCACTTCTAATGAAGAATCTTAGTGAGCTTCCTTTTGAGTGAGCAGTTTCAACTTATAGAGGAATATTATATTTGGTAGCGCCATCTATCCTTTCCATTGCTAGTTAATTATGACAACGTCAATGGTTCGTCGCTGCTCGGCTAATCCGAGCGATCCTTTAATGAATCCCCTCCCAAAAACGCCTCGCTATTGGCCGCCCTGCTCAACGGCGACGAAAAAAGAATGGAAGATTCTAGACGCTCGAAAAACTCATGTCCGCCGCGTTCCGCAATCCGCACCGCTATATATATAATTATTACCGCTTATATAAAACTATTAAGTATTAAACATTTTATGTCACAATTAATAATTGTTAGTATGATAATATTAACGATCTAGTAAAGTGGTTTACGTTCTACTGCAAAATGGGGATCTCTGAGTGAAATATTGGCCAATAAAATATTTGGTAAATTGCTGTTCTAGGATAGTGAACATTTCAATTATAACAAAATAAATCTTTATATATGTATATTTCTTGTGTGCGTGTGTATGTCACTGAATTCCTCCTAAACGACTGAACCGATTTTGATGCTTTTTTTTGTGTGATCACACTTGAGAATGGTTTAGATTCACAAAAAAATTGCGAATATAAAAAAAAATATATGGCGGTACGAAGTTCGGCGGGTCAGCTAGTATTGTATAAAATTTAACTTCTACTTGTATATTATATATTTTTAACTAAAACATTACCTGCCTTTTTTAAGTAATGTTGTTATAATCATAAAGCTTTATATGTGTCTATGACTGCACGGTTGGCGTAGTTGTTTAAGCGGCTGCCTCACCATCGCTTGACACTGCGCTGAGTGTTGTGGGTTCGATCCCCACTCAAGGCAATACTTTGTGTAATTAACAAATTGTTGTTTTGGGTCTGGGTCTTCATTGTGTCCGATAGTTGTATGTTTGTAAAGTTCACCGCGACACAGGATTTAGTCCTAATGCGGGAATTAAAAAAAAAGAGAACGATAACGTGTGAAGTTTTATGTTTGTTATAGTTACGATTAGGTTACAAATAATATTTTGAATATATGTAAATAATTATTTCCTGTTTTGGATTTCATTATTATTGCGGTATTATATTTTATTTAACTCTTTAATTGTACAATAAGTTATGAAACTGTTTACGAACCAGGGAAACATAATATCGTAGCAGTATTCGTAGCACATGTCGTAGCGGTTCGCAGACGTGGAGCTACTTTACAAAAGTTTGAATGCCCGTTATCATTTCTTGCAAATATATTAATTATATATTATGTATAGTTAAATAATTATAGTAACGTTTCAGTCTCCCTCGATTTCAATTATTACACCACACGTTCTATAATATTAAAAATAATAATTCAATTACTTGCATTTACTCGCCTCCGTGTGTCCGTGTGGTGACGGATTAAGAATACGGAATATCACCACCCCTTATCATCCTATGGGTGTCGTAAAAGCCGATAGAGGGGCCATATTATGCAGAGAACAGCACTGTAAGAGAAGGAAAACTTGATACAAACCCTATGCCAACCCGTTTGGCCAGCGTGGTATAGTAGGCCAAGTCCTCCATTCAAAGGAGAGGCCTAGTCCAGCAGTGGACTGTTAGAGGCTGATGATGATGATGATGACTCGCCTCCAGTGATAGGTAACACTTGCCCCAAAAAAAAAGCTAGAGACACAACGAGATCGGTTTTGCCACGCATATTATATGTATATTACCTCAATAAGAAAGCACGTACGGCTGTACATCATATTATGTACTTTTTGACAGAAACGAATGATTTCTCATGAGATAAAAGCTAACGACAAGACTTACTTATCAAAATCACACTTCAAGAGTCTTGAGATTGATAATTCCATGCAAGCTTGCGTGAGATTAAGAATACGTGACTTCTTTCGCTTCCTAGTGCGGCCTTTGACACAGAACTGCAACGAATATCATATGATAAAGTGTTCTTAGTGAAGCTAATATTCCTGCCTTCATAGTACCGTGAATGTGAACATTTATTCTAAGCTTGATTGGTGATAGGTTACGTTTTGCGCATAAAATTTACTTGTCTAAAAAGTTGTGACATTATTTAACATAGCTTAAGATATTTATTAATTTTATTTATTTATTTTATTCTTTATTGTACATTTATATAAAAATATTTTAAGGAATAACATATTATATACAGTACAAAGGGCGGCCTTATGGCTAACAGCGATTTCTACCAGGCAACTTTTGGATGGAGATATTATTGGCTACAAAATATTTGACACTTCATTTGTTTAGAACAACCATTACAGTATATTTATAAACCTGTGTATTTTTTAAGAAACTGTAATGAATCGAATTCCTAGTTCAAATTTTTATTATCCCCGTGCTTATAACCCTATCGTTTATAATTAGTTAATAGCAATTGAAAGCTTAATAACATGCAATATTTTGTTAAACGTATGCTAAAACAACTCTATGGGCCTCATCCGAAAACTCAGGGTCGTTTAGAGGGCGATGGAGAGAGCTATGCTCGGAGTTTCCCTGCGAGATCGAATCAGAAATGAGGAGATCCGCAGGAGAACCAAAGTCACTGACATAGCTCTCCGAATAGCCAGACTGAAGTGGCAATGGGCAAGGCACATAGCGCGAAGAACCGATGGCCGCTGAGGCAGGCGGGTTCCGGAGTGGCGACCACGTACCGGACGACGCAGCAGGGGTAGGCCTCTCGCAAGGTGGACTTGTTATATCCATAATTAGTTCCTAATTAAATGCTGACATCTGCACTATTTATATTATATATAGGGCCATAAGCCACGCGGCCAAAGAGTCGCAGATAGACCGCGAGCCGCAGAAGTCCCGTCGTAGCCGTCGTTAAAACAAGTAAGACAGATTGTCATTTTCTTTAGTAAAGTAAAGTGAGGCATTAGGTGTTTGTGTCCGTGTAAAACTCTATTGTAATAAACTGTGGTTCCAGCTGAAATAAAAGTGTTTTTTTAAAAAGCAGCAGTTAGGTTCACTAACCTGCAGCCGAACAGGCAAGTCAACTTACTATTAAGGTGTTGTTTTTTTCTGTTGTTCAAACAATAGCCACGTATGAGAGAATGCTTTTAAATAGCAAACGTACGCTGATAATGTTAGCCATATGTTGCAACAACAAAGTTAAATGTTCACTGTTAAGGGTAAGACTCTCATAATTTTTCAGCTGCGCCAAGACAACGCGAACTAATGGACATTGGCTGTTCAAGCCCAGCAGGGAACACATGGAGATACTAATTATAATTAAAACCGCAAATCACAAAGGCCATTTTCTATTAAAAGCACGAGAAAATAGATCTCAGTAAATGCAATTTTTAAACCGCACTAGTCGCTTTGCAATCGAGCGGCGTATTCAAACATGAAACCACAAGAAATAATCTTCTGTTAGTAAACAAAGCATACGATATCCGCAGTCATTGATATGCAATCCACAATGTGAATACTATGCAGATCCGCCACACTTTAGTTCGTATTGCGATATAACAACTATTGTAAGCGCGCTGTAATAAATCACTAGTGGGGACTGAATGGCTGACTTAATTTGATTATTAGATATTAAATTTGACATTGGATTGCTTCGTTTTGAGGACATTATTTATTTTATATTATATTAGCGGTCTCCCGTAGTTTATTGTAGGCACAAGCAACGTATTAAGTTTTACCTGCGTTTGATTTAAAATAACGTGAATGAAAATATTGGCATTAAACAATGTCACTTACCTACTATGTGTAAAATAAGTTTAAGAAAATAGGTTTAACAAATAAATAGAAGTTATACATTTTAAAATAATTTAAATCCCTTTGTGCGGGCCACAAAGTTTGACTAAGTAAGTTTACATAGTTTAGCCAACAGCTATTCAGAGGTACCCTTTGGTCCATGAAACATAATTTGAATATATCAAGCCTTCATTTGTCCAAGCCAATTATAAGTAGGTACAGGTAAGGCATCTACTGTGTAAGCATTAACATGAGAGTAGTCAAGTAATGCGAGTTGCGATGCTAATACCTGGATTCCACCGCAGCAAGAAACCGTGAAAGTATTCGTAGCGAATGTCCTTTCTAATGCCTTAGATCAGTTTGCAACTGTAATTATATGTAGGTATATCTTCATATTCAAGTCTTCGAGAAACCCAATTGTTTGAGAGAATCACAAAAGACGATCCTTTTACCTTCACAATTAAAACCAGACTAACCTATAATATATAGTATAGGTAGGTACATCCCACACCAGCCAAACAGATATCAATGTAAACAAGATTTCAGATAAGTAGATACACACTTACTTGCTAGATTAAATTATATGCAAATATAAAATCGTTTAATAATCAAGTGATCATGTATTCATGATGTAATGTTTTAAGCTTTGTGTAAATTTGTTTATAGACTGTAATTCTCTAATTTCTTTAGGTAATTTGTTGTATATTTGTGCACCTTCAAAAGTAATATTTATTTTACCGTATTCGGTTCGAGGTGTAGGTAAACTTAATTTATCGCTGCTTCTGGTGTGATATTTGTGGCTTCTTTTATTAAAATAAATGTTAGGTGGATTGTATTTAATTCAATTTTCTTGTTTAATATGCATGTTTTATATTTATATACTTTATCAATATTTAATCATTTGGTTTCTTTATATAATTTAATAGTAGGTGTTAAGTAATCATAATGTAGTAGTGTTTCGACTTGAAACTGCATCTTTGCGTCATTTATTTATGTAAACAACATCTGGGTCATACTTTCTCACAGCAGTTAAACAACTTCTTATCAAAAGTTAGTGACGCCTACTTACGCAATCCGTCTGATAAATTTATTATAGTAGGAGACTTCAACATGAGCAATATTTTAGGGCTACCTAGTAGTGATGGCTCTATGTCTGCTTCTAATCTACACAACCAAGATGAGCAGCTATTTATAGATGAAATTCAAACTCATAACCTATTGCAATACAATGGTATCCTTAATAATTATGGCAAGATTCTCGATTTAGTTCTATCAAATATATCTAATTCAGTATCCCGATGTGACAAACCTTTAGTACCAATCGATCCCCATCATGGGTCGCTTACGATTATAGCTACAACTATCGATATACCCGGTTTGAAGCCGTTAGCCCATACTAAATATTTTTATGACAAAGGTGACTTTGTCGCTATTGACAACTCAATCTTAGCAACTGACTGGGTCAAAGCTTTCTCAACCAGATCTATGGAGGAAGCTATTGATTATATTTATCTAAATCTCAACAACCTAATAAAAAAGCATATCTCGTTCAAGGTAGTTTATAAAGATAAATATCCTAAATGGTACTCACCATCATTAAAAAAAGTTATAAAGGAAAAATTTAAGTATTTAACTAGGTATAAAATTTAAAAAAATAGATCTGACTGGGAGACTTATAAACTTTTGCGGGACAGAGTCAAGTCATTAGAAAAACACTGTTTTGATTGTTATATAAGCGCCACTGAAGAGTCCATAGTAAAGAACCCGAGACAATTTTGGTCATTCATAAAGACACGTAGAAAGGATAACGGTATACCCTGCGTCTTGAAATACCAAAACAATTTAGTCTCAAACGGTAATGATATTTGCAATGCATTCTCTTCTTACTTTCATTCTACTTATGTTATGCCCGATACAATAGAAAATACAGCAGGCTCTCTTGACACAATTTCACACGTCACATCGGCTATTTCCAGTATTGAAATAAGTAGTTTGCCGTGTGGTTGACGGCATAGAATACAAGTGTCACCACCCCCTATCTTCCCGTGGGTGCCGTAAGAGGCGACTAAGGGATAACACGATGCAAATACCATATTTGCGTAGAGACGGAAAACTCGACATCAAACCCTATACGACTGCCTCGTTGGTCTCGTGCCATAAATGTGCGCGTGGGATCGGTAGGTCCCGGGTTCGATTCCTGGGTCGGGCAGTGTTATTGGGTTTTTCTGTCACGAAATTCTCAGTAGCAGCACGAAGTCTGGAAATGTGCCCGGTACGGCAATAGGCTCGCCCCCTATTACGTGGGACTAAAGTATATCTGGTGAAAAGTGGGTGTAGAAATACACCTCTGCCTACCCCTTCGGGGATAAAAGGCGTGACGATATGTATGTATGTATGTATGTATGAAATAAGTACTGCAGAAGTTGCCAAACTTCTATCACAGCTGGATGCTTGTAAGTCTGCCGGGCCTGATAAAATTCATCCTCGTCTACTTATTCTACTATGTGCTAAGTCTATCGCTATCCCTGTATCTCTCTTATTTAAAAAGTCTCTTGCAACATGCACCTACCCACGTATATGGAAATCGGCGTATATCATTCCAATTCACAAAAAGGGACCTAAGAATGAAATTACGAATTATAGGCCCATATCAAAACTATGTGTGATTTCGAAGGTATTCGAGAGAATGGTCTATAATCAAGTCTACTCTGCATTAGAAAATTGTCTCAGCCAAACTCAACATGGTTTTCTCAAGGGTCGCTCGACCGTAACAAATCTTATATTATTAAACGAGTATTTGACGGAAAACATGGATGCTGGTAAACAAGTGGATGTGATATACACCGATTATAGTAAGGCTTTCGATCGGATTAGTCATAATATGCTATTATTTAAGCTGCAGCGCATAGGCATAAGGGGCGACTTGTTCAGGTGGTTCTCGTCATATATAAATAACAGAACACAGGCTGTGGTAATAAACAATTACATGTCAAGTTGGGTACCTATTCCCAGCGGTATTCCACAGGGCTCGTTAATTGCACCTCTTTTGTTTATTATATTTGTAAACGACATCGAAACCTGCTTTCACAACTCCAAACTATTGTGTTTTGCTGACGACATGAAAATATATGCTGCGGTGTCATCACTGTCTGACGCACAGTTACTTCAAACGGACCTCACACGCCTCGATCACTACTGTCTCGCTAACGGCCTCGATCTCAATCCCACTAAATGTTCTGTTGTGACCTACAGTCGAAAAAAAGATAATGTTTCATTTCAATATATAGTAAAAGGCCACCCACTAATAAGAGATGAATCCATTCGTGACCTAGGTGTTATTCATGACACAAAACTGCTCTATGACAAGCACATAGACGATATAGTAGGACGAGCGTCTAAAGCCCTTGGTTTTATAATGCGATCGTCGGCTTACTTCAAAAATGCTAAGACCTGGAAAATTTTGTATTGTACCTTTGTCAGAAGCATATTGGAGTATGCATCGCAGATATGGAATCCACGTTATGACACATACGTCGCGAGAATCGAGAGAGTACAGATTAAATTTATTAAATACATGTGCTACCGCCTACAAATCCCTTTCAAATCAAGCCAATACCTAAATATCTGTAAAAAATTTCACCTGCTCCCACTATCTGAGAGAAGAAATATATGCGACGTTTGTTTTTTACTAAAAATTGCCTCTAACAGCATAAATTGTCCCGAATTGTTAGGCAAGCTAAATCTTAATGCGCCAACTAAGCAATTAAGAGCTATGAAACCCTTGCATATGCCTATAGCGTCTTCTAATTATAGGCAAAACTGCTTCCTTAACCGAGCGAGCAATAGCTTTAACCTAGCAGCCAAAGATCTAGATATAGATTTATTTTGTACAAGTGTTCCAGTAGCAAGGCGAAGAATGAGTGAGACCTTCTTTTCATAAACAACATTTGGCTACGGCTGACCGAACTGTACTGTAACTCAATGGAGATTGTAGTTAAGTAAAGCATGTTAGTGTTTTATTGATTTTCTATTTGAAAAATGTGTGTTAATTATATTTTAATGTTATACGTGAGGACCTGTAATTGGCTATCTGTTACTTATATAATATTTTTGTCAAATTAAAATAAGCTGTTGGACCTCCATAAATAAATAAAAATAAATAAATAAATAACCTTGTTTTTTGCAATTTGTAAATCCTTCAAATTGGTCATGGCGGCACATCCCCAGACCTCTATTAGATATTCTAAATGTGGCTTTACAAGAGCATTATAAATAATGTGGCAAACTTTTAAAGGTATGCATCCTCTTATTCGATGTAAAGCAACTGCTAATGAGACGAGTTTAGAACGCATATATTCAATATGAGCCCTCCAAGTTAATTTACTGTCTAATAGCAGTCCAAGGTATTTTTCCTGGTCCGACCTTTGTATTGTTATTTCGTTGATTTTTAATGGTGTAAATTGTTTTTTTTTGTTTTTTGAGCAAAATATCATATATGATGTTTAATCGGTATTTATGGTTAAACGATTGTGCCTGAACCAAACTTGTAAGACGTTCAAATCATTTTATGTTTGCGTTACAATGTCATGTATTGAATGAGCAAAGTAAGAAAGACATGTATCGTCGGCATATACAGTCTATTCACAGTTATTTTACCTCTAGCTGTTAGATTGGCCAACCTGGGCGTTGTGTTGCTATATTCGGTATATAATACTCCCATTTTAAATATACATTATTGCTAAAAATATACTTATTTTTTATTGCCTAAGCAATCGTATCAAATATTTGGAAGTAATGTTTGTAACAAAACCTCTTGATATTGGCATGGCTATATGCATGTACATTTATTTTCTTACGAAATACCTAACTAATTTCCTATGAAGATAAGTAGTTATAATAAAAATGTTGTCTATTTAATATATAAAGGTAAACGCATCATAATTACGCCAACGTGAGGTTCTAATTATCAAATACAAAAACTGCAAATTTAATTTTCATATTTATTTTGAATAAGAATGATGTGGGTGTAATATTACACCTCTGCCTACCCCTGCATGGAAACAGGCGTGAGTCTATAAAAATGATCCATGTGGACTGCCAAAGTTATGATGATTCGTAACTGCTGTCATATTCTGTATCAGACTCAGAATTTAATTCTATTATGAACCTATCCATTTCAGCATCCGTAGACCCATCTGTTTCACAAAGCTTGTCTTCAATGTTGCGCTCATGTTTGCATTGCTTTTGTCAGTCTTCTGCAGTGATAGATTGAAAAGCTTCTTCAGCTAAATTCACAATGTTGGTAGCCTCTTGTCCTAAATTTTTGCTTGTGACTCGCCTTTTAAAGAGACTCCACATAAGTTCAATTGCGTTTAGCTCGCAGTGGTATGGCGGTAATCTACTTTACGACCATGAGCTTCAAGCATTTGAATTTTTGAAGCATTTCCACTAATGTTGGGTAAAATGTTATGCACGGGTAACCCTATTTTACATTCCTGTCATCACAGAGTACAATTCCAACATAAAGAAAATAAACACCGACATCTGTCAGAGGTAAAATAACTGTGAACGGACTGTAGTGTTATTTGACCTTTCAAGTTTATGTAGCTGTCATTGATATAAATAAGGAACAAAAGTGGGCCAAGAATTGAGCCTTGTGGGATACCATATTCAATTTTTTGAAGCTCACTCACATGATCTCCTATCTTTACCACTTGTGATCTGTTGTTAAGGTACGATTCAAACATTTGGTGTGCAATCCCAGAGATTCCTAATGTGTAGAGCTTCTCCAGTAAGATACATTACTGGTAGTACTGATATTGGCCGGTAGTTGCTCGGATTCATTTTTGTTCCAGATTTATATATCGGAGTGACTTTAGCTAATTGTAAACTGTTAGGGAATACACCGTTAGCAAGACACTTATTCACAGAGTCAGTTATATGATCTTTAATTAGATTCTTAATGCACTTTAAGCTTTTAATATTAATTCCATCTATGCCAGCACTTGTATTGGGGTCAAGGTCGTCTATAATCTTGCTTAACTCTTCTGGAGTGCATGGATTAAAATCAATTAAAAATTTGTTATGATTATTTTTATAGTTTAGAGCTAAAGTATTAGATGTGCAATGGCCATGCTTTGTGATTATTTTATTAGCTAAATGTGTGCCAATTGTAGAGAAAAATGTATTAAAAATATTACAGATTTCAGTGGGACTATAGACTTCCCGTGAATCTATAATAAGTTTAGGTGGAGTGCAGCGTTGTGTGTTTTTGTTAGTCGCTAAGTTATTTATATGTTGCCACATTTTATAGGTTTCTGACAGCTGTCATGAAATATTTTTGTATAATATAGTTTTTTAGAATTTTGAATTAATTTTAATGTTTCGTTACGCTGTCTATTGTATTTTAACCGAATTTCATTACTTTCAGGGTTAGTTTTAAAAAGCCTACACAAGTGGTTACGGTAATTTATTTCTTCTATAATATTTTTGTTAATCCATTCTTTTTGAGGTAGGTTTAGAATTTTTATTTTATTTATGGTGCTTTTAGAAACATGATGTGTATGTAATAAAATCGTGTATTCATTTTGTATATTACAATAGCTAGCCTCGCTGACACTCTTGTACAATGCCAATTTAAGCAGCCTTGTGATCCATATTTCTGATTTGGGCATGTAAAGTTTCGTTGGTATTTACTTTTTGTGTTAAAATATGTCATTTACGTTTTTAAAGTGAATAAGAAGTCATCTCACGAACAGTGATAGACAAGTGGAAATACCAATACACTGTTTTCTGTCGGCTATGGTTTAAAAATTGTCACTATAGGACAGAAACTACAGTGCCAACAAGGAGTGCCAAAAACTCACAATACTTTGATGTCATGGAGTTATCTATGCCTACTGGGATTCTGCATCATAATATTGTATCATTTCAAATTTAATGAAGTGAAGTATCATTTACATGATACCTACAATATTATGATGAACATATACATATGTAACCATTAGGCACACATAACGCCGAAAATTCTCTAGTATCTCTGTCAAGCAATTGTTGCTACAAATAACATAAGTCACATTTAGCCGGGGTTTTGGCATAGCTTAAACCAGCCATGGTCAAGCCCTGACCCTGTGCCTGAGCTGCTGTAACCAGTTATGCAATTGACTATATCTACGAATAATTATGTCACGCATATTGTGTTAACATAATGAATCAATTATATACAACTGTACCGAATCGCAGTTGGACGTAGACACCTGACGGTAATAAACAATTTATTGACTTGGCTTCTCTTCCACTTGGCAGGTGACTTGGTAATGGCAATAAAATTTTAGTGCCAACATCAAGGTGAATTATGACGATTCTGTAACAACTGGGTGCCATTAATTTGTTTTCATGGAATAGCAGTATTATGGTACTGCGGCGTTATTTAAAAAGTCAGTAAAGAACATGTGAACGATTTCGAGAAAACGCGTTCAAATATAAGTAAAAGAAGTCCTACTAATAGATATAGAAAAAACTGCATTTGAGCCTAGTAGATCGTAACGATCGCATCTCAAATACCTAAAATAACCATAAACGCAGTAAGTCGTACGTTCTGCGTTTATAAATTGTGCGGCTGAGTATGCGTACATAGGATATCCAACTTTAGAGCAGTAGAATTAAGTATTGTATCATACACGTAATGAGTGAGTGGTATTATGATTGAATTGTGAAGAGTTTAAAATTTGTGATGATTTCAACAACCCACCGTGCAAATGATATATTTAACTCTATACAATATAAGCTGAGGGTCTAGAACGAGTTTTACACATTGACGATAGACTAGTCGACAGAAACAATTTTTATACATTTCTAAATGCGCCCCCTAGCGGACTCTATCCATCGCTACTGTCCATTAGGGGCGCTTTAAGAAATTATATGGAAATTGTTCCCGTAGACAAGGCTATCGCACCGTGACAATCGTGTGTAAAACAGTTAGTACGTACCGAAAAATTATTACAAAGAGTTCAAAACGCCTGTGCCCGGTTCTGTTTTAATATACCCCCTCGTAGCCACGTAACTCCTTTTTTAAACATACACCGAATGTTGAAACTCAAATTGCGACGGAAACTTCACCTAGCCTCTCTTCTTTTTGGCGTGATTATGCACAAATGTCCAAAGTACTTGCATTCGAAAATCACATGGGTCAACAGCCATCGTGAGCGGGAGGGTCGACGATGTGCACAGCAACTGGCCATCCCCCAGCACCGGTCTGCTGCATTTCGTGGCACTTTTCGATATGCAGCGTCCAAATGCTGGAATAATATACCGCCACCCTTCAGAGCCTTAAAAAGTTTAACAACTTTCAAACATAAATTAAAAAACTTTCTTTTGTCCGTACAATTAAAATTCGAAACAATCAATGCTAACTTATCAGTTTTATAACCAAATTATTATTATTATTTTTTTTTTTTTAATTATTATTTTATTATATTTTTCTTACGACTTATTTGACATTTCTTTTATTCTTATGAATCTTATAATCTTGGCATACTCACGTAATAATTTATTATCTTTATTTCAATATATTTATAATTCATTTGTTAATTGACATAAATTCTAATTTATTATCTTACTGGTGGACGTAGAAATTTGCTGAGAAACCTCTTTCGACGTATTATTATGAACCTAGCATCTGAGTTTTTGATATTAAATGAAATTATAATATGATGAATAGCTGCCGAGACAAATCCTTATATAATTATATGTTATTTTAACGGCGTATCGCAATGTCTGTATGTCATATCTTGTGTACTTATACCCACTATAATATTTTGTATATACAAAAATAAACTATTTCTTTTTTTACCTCCGCTTTATATGTAAGTATGTATTTATGTTAATCTATTATTTTGTGTGCATGTAAAATCACTTTTTTTTTGTCAGTTTTGTGTTATTTTTATTTTGGCTTAATTCTTTTAGTTGCTTGCCTCCATCCGTGCATCACTTATACAGGGTGACCAACTGAAAATCAGCGCTGGGTATCCTCCAATCAGGGCACCCAGCTAATGCTGAGCTGGTAACCCTTTTTGTCTGCGTAAGGCATACAGATTTATATATAAAATATTTATTAATTGTATACCTTCCTCTAACGTGTAAGTACTTTTTTGTCTTTTTCTTTCTTTCATCACTGTATGTTTTTTTGTGGACAAAATAAATGCCATTTCATTTCATTACCAGACCCTTTGCTATTAGTAGCCATTTATGTGACGTATATAACATACCTGTAGGCGTTCGATCTATTATTATAGTAACGTATTTACGTAATATTGTAGCTAGATTTCTTATTAAGTCAATGGTGCGCGCTGCTCTCAAAAGAAAATCTCCTACTAGTATACACACATCAACAAAGTCTAGGGATATTTTATATTTCATCAAATATCTAAAAATCTATGAAGAATTTTCTGATACAGTAAATAGAAGAATCATAGATTATTTTAAGGTCTTTAATAAAAATAAAAAACATTTCGTGTTTTTTTTTGTTTTAAATAAAATAAAATATTTTTTTTAATCATCATGGAAAATTTGTATGATAACAACAAACATTTCTTCTTAAAAAACTATTAATTTTAATAAAAGTGGAAAAAATCTTGTAAAATCTAATCATTAATAATCAGTGTTGCCACCTCTTACATTGATTACACATCGACATCGATTGTTAATACTTAAAATTAAATTGTCAATGTCTTGCTGCGGTATGAGGTCCCATGTCCTTTGCAAGTGTTCGTAAAGTTGTTGTTCAGTCGTCAAATTTGGTGGAAAATAAAGATAAAGATAAAAATAAAGATAAGAAATCTCTCAAAGCTTTTCGTTGTAACATGTCCCAGGCATGCTCGATAGGATTTAAGTCGGGCGACTGTGCAGGCCAATCCAAAACTTGAATATCGTGCTCTCGGAGAGCGGTCGATACCAGCCGCGCCGTATGGCAAGGAGTATTATCGTGCATGAGTAGAAATTCATGGCCTATTTGAGTTCTGTGTGGGACAATAACGGGCTCTACTACCTCCTCGTGGTATTTTTGTGCAGTCATGCTGCCTTGGATCCAAACGAGTTGGGTTCGTCCGCCAAGACGAATTCCTGCCCACACCATGATTGTCCCGCCTTGGTATGGGTGGACCTCCTGAGGGTGCCGTAGACGGCTAACTCTCCCTGGAGCTCTCCAAACGCGTGTTCTTCGTGAATCCGGGTGAAACCCAAACCGGGACTCATCGGTGAACAGCACCAAAGACCATTGTTCGTCACTCCATGGTAAATGCTCCCGAGCCCACGAAAGCCGCCGACCGCGATTGCCACGTCGCAATGCTGGAACACGCAATGGTCTTCGAGCATGAAGATCAACTTCATGTAACCTTCTTCGCACGGTTTGGTCGCTTACCAGCAGCTGGTGGTCCTCCTGGAGCCTTTGCACTAGTTGCAGCGCTGTGATATTGGGTTGTCTACTGGCAGTCACTTGGAGAAATCGATCCTGTCTCTGCGTAGTAACACGATATCTACCTGTGTGCTGTTCGGCCACATCTCCAGTACTGCGATAACGTGACCACAACCTTGATATCACATTTTGACTGGTATGTAGGGCCTCAGCAACGACGCGTTGAATTGCACCATTTTCTAACATGCCCACGGCTCGTAACTCTCGACTCAAATGACGACGTGACATGACTTTTAAAGTTCGTACGTCACGTTAAATTAAAAAAGAAAAACAATTAAAAACCCTTTTCATTAATAATTATAATAAAACAGTTTTAACTTTCTTTAATGTAACGAATTACTAGCAAATTTGCCGCCATATTTTGTTTATTATTTTGTTTTTTTTCTTTCCATGTTCAAATTTTGAAAATAGAATAAAAGAGGTTTTAATCTGTATATAAACTTTTTGTGGAAACTAACAAGGTTCTAAACTATAAACTCGTAAATAATTTAGGATTAAGATATCCCTAGACTTTGTTGATGTGTGTAGTCTTTTGGTGTAAAACTACCAAATGACTGGACTATACGCAGCTGCAGTCTAGTCCAGGTCTTCCGATCTTTTCATAGATAATAGCAATTCGACCCCTAAAAGATGAAAACGAGTATATTGTTACTCTTAATAAGACAGTTTTGAAACCAAAAGTAAGAACCCAAGTTAAAGAGCCCAAAGTAAAGTCACTGAACGAGTAACAGTAAAATTCCAACAAAAAGGATAATAAACTGGAATTCTGAACAATACGCGAACAACACGAAAGTCAAACATATTTTATACTATACTAAAGTACGCCAGCGGCTTCCCACGCACATATTTTCGAATTTCCCGTTTTGCCCGATCTCGTGGGAATTTCGGGAAATCCCGACTTAGTGCACCCCTTCGGTGCCCAAGGAATATACATGCTAAATTTCATCTTCTTACGACCAGTAGTTTCGGCTGTAGCGTGTCTGTCAGTCAGTCAGTAACGCAAGGATTTTATATATTATTAAGATGATTAAATAATTTATGGATTTCAGTGCAGCTATGGTGTTGACCGCATATGATACAGATCCGTATGGATTTCATCATGCGTACAAACCGCGGTATTACCATAGTAAAATAAGAATAGTAGGTCAGCTAAGGCCGCTCGGCGAGTTAATTGCCTACTCTTGCGTTGACGCACGGGTTGTTACTTACTTACACTGCGGCGCCGGCTTTGTTGGCGCGAGCTCTTTTTGGCGCTTTTTTAATATATATATATATATGCAAGCTTAAATACTTCACAATTTAAGCTTGCATATATATTTTTTTCAAATATCTACTGACTACATAAGCATTATATAACTATCTAAATGCCCTTTATAACAAGAAAAATGTAACAAGTTTAATTTACTGTCGTTTAACACATTGTATAATATTAATAACGTTTATTACAAAACTGAATGTACATAAACAACTCGAGCGGGCGAGCAGTGTAGTACCTACGTGAATGCGCGCGATCAGACGCGCGGCGCATCCCGTACTGAAGCCGCGCCCGCCGCGCTCGTCTATGAGATTGTGTGCGTGAAAAGTGCGTGCGTACACGGCGCGCCGCGGCGCCGGCGACTCACGCGTACATTCAAACCGGCGGCGGCCGATTTGTATTGAAGCTATCCTACTACTCTTTTTATACTATGGTATAACGTTGCCGAGAGCTTACCAAACGTGTGTTGCCACAGAGTAACTACAACAGATACCTACTTCATGCAGACGGCACTGCGAGTATAATCGTTCTGTTTATGTTACTCTGGGGTTGTTAATGGCTTTGTGTACTTTAAAGGAAATGCTGAAGTTTTATACGCACTCGTTATGATGTTGATGTCTGTTTGTTATAGCGTGGTGAGTCACATAGGTACGTTATTAAATCGTTATATTTAATAACGTACCATTCAGCAGATTGAGAAGCTCGTTCAGACTTATCAATGTTGAGTGATTTAGTACTGAAACATAATATTATTTTTATCCAAGTAATTTTGAAACTTGGCATTGTATTTTTATTAAGACGTGTAAACTGTCTGACTAAAAATACTATCACGAATAACAAAAATGTTGGTTATATTGGCACAACTTTTTAGCAACGATAAACCGGTTGGGGAATATCAACGACCCGGGGGTAGAAATAGAATCTTCTACCTCGCACTCGGAGACGTGACATCGCTTCACCAGTCAGCTTGCGACCACGGGACGTGCAACCGTCTCGAAACGTCAAGCAAAATAAGGTATGTAAATACCTAATGCATGTTCGCGTAAATTCCCGTATATATATATATATATATATATATATTCTTAAACATGCAACGCGAGTGTTTAAAAGTTTCTGATGAATACCGTAACCAAAACAAATTATATATACAGATTGAGTTGTTTTTTACACTTATTTCTTGTGCCTTTAACAATATTCTTTTATGAAAAACGATACTTCGCCGCCAGAATAACAAAGCTCAGGAAATATACCAGATTATATGAAACAAAACGTTTACGAAACTAAGATAATATGCTATACATCTCGACAAAACATGTTGTTATCCAAAGGTTTTCTGTGAATCGAAAACTAAGAACTAATTGTGTGGGAAACACTTACATATACGGAAGCTACTACAAGCTTTAGTTAACTCACCTTGTAAGTCAAATTAGAACTACACCATGGCGTTCGATTGAGCTGAAAAACTTGCCTGAATATCTTTTGTGATAGTAAAATAACATTTTAAATCATAGAGCTATATAACATATTTTATTTCTTAGAATCAAGTAAATTAGTAAAATTATCTTAAATTGGTATGTACTATATTTTCGTTCAGTTACGCCTGGCAAATCATTCGACAAACTTTTACATTATAAAAAAACTGACATTGCATACAGATAACTCAGGATTTGCTTTTATGAGCGTTAAAATAAAAGCTCATGTATAAAAAATCGGTGGTATGAATTATGTTTACAATACCTAAATATTATATGATATTGTATCCATCATCCAGCGTCATCGTGCCATTTTGTACCCTATATGTCATAAATATTGTTATAATACTGTGACCCGGTTCAAATTTACAAATTATGAATCTCATTCAAATATAATTCCGGCAATCAAGTGTATTATCATGCATATATGTAATTGTAAAAGGCAGCGATAGCCGAGTGGATATACCAACAGACTGCCATGCAGAGGGTATCGGGTTCGAATCCACGGCGCATACCAATGACTTTTCGGAGTTATGTGCGTATTGAATTGTTAATTATCGCTTGTCCCGTGCCTCGGAGAGCACGTTAAGCCGTCGGTCCCGGTTGTCATGAAGATCTTTGACAGTCGTTACAGGGCGTCAGTACATTCTAAATAAACTGACACTAGTCTAAACCATGGAATATCGCTATCTCTTCGGGTTGCGGAGGTCAGACAGGCAGTCGCTCTGTGGAAAAGCCATATCCGGTTAGGCTAGTAAGCGGACCCCAGATTGAAACTGGGATAACGCTAAAAGAAAGAAGAAGATATGTTATTGTAAAAGCATTCTGTACAAGAGAGGCGGCTGAAAATGATTAGAATAAATTGTTCTCATTATCAAGTTCTGAGGAACTAACGTAACGCCGCGAACCATAATTATGCGAAGTCACACATCATAATAATACAAGGAGAGAATTGAACAATTTTAGGGCAAATTAAATAAATATCACAGCAAACAAATGGGGGGAAATTATCTGTTCAGTGTACATTATAATCTACATAAATATTATTATTTACAGCCTCCTCAGTTACTATACAATGGTCCAACCATCTCCTAGAACCATGCACGTCACTCAAATATGTATATGTGTCCGAGGATATACCTAGGTATTCAATGTCTATACACTGCCACTGCTGTTCACAACAAAAATTTAAAAGTTCCTTACCAAAAGTCTCCCCTGGATGCGCATTGAAATCGCCCATTATGTAAACCGGTTCCGTATCACTGCTTTCAATTAACGCATATAGGTACTTAGACACTGTGTAAACTCGACTAGATTGTCAGCATTGTCTACAGGCATGTACACGCATACAACTAGAAACGATTTATTCGACGCGAGCGATATCTTAATAGCCGCTATACGCACACTTTTACACTGTATCACTGAGACGTCCCTAAACACACTTTTCCGCCAAAGTATCGCCACCCTACCATAGGGCGACCCCGCAGCATGCCAGCTGATGTATCAACAGCCGTCGTAGCTGTGTAGCTGAAGTCGTCATCAATTGTATTCAGGAACGAGATATTGTGAGGCATAAGCCAGGTCTCCTGGAGCGCAATGACGTCACCTTGTTGACATAATGCGCGGACGCAATCCACAGACCGGATAACCGATAATATGGGTAGTTGTCAGCAGTTGGATGTGGTCTCAGATCAGTCTATGTGGAGAGCCATATGTCCAGCAGTGGACGTGTCTTAGCAGAAATTATGATGAATTTAATAATAATATGCTTATGCAGTAGCCGAAAATAAATACTATTACATAAGTTAGGATATGAAAACGTGGTGTGCATCTTTACTATGATTAATGATATTCCGTATAATTATGTCAATAATAATAATTGTGTATGGTTCACCACTGCCTTAAGTGGTTGTATTAGAAATATTCGTATTAGCTCTACTAAGCTGTAAAAGCCTGGACATGGCTAATTAAAATTCAGGTTCGAGTACTGCCTTATGGTGTCTTTTTGTAAAATCTTGACACAGGTCATGTGACAAACAGATGTTAATTAATCCAAAATGCACCACATTTTTTTCAGTTGTTCATAACTCTGCAAAATATTTGAACCATCAAATTTAAAATGAAATTATCTTAATATCTACAACTCTCAATCAGCTTTCACTTCAAACATCGCAACTACCGCATCCGATTCACAACAGGTAGGTACGCTTTGATCAAAACGTACTAAACAAATTCTCATTAGCTGCTCTGAAATATTCGACACTCGCCAAAGTTGGCAGCTTCGTGCCGTTATGAACGAACTTAGCCACTGAAAGGGATAAAGCTGAGAAAATCACGGCTCTCTTATGAAGAAAATTGGTAATTCATTGCTTACGTTGACTTTGCTTTGGTAAATGCGCGTATCGGCAAAAGTTTTGAGACGCTAATAAAAACGTGTGACAGTTCTAACACTGGTAATGAGAGTCAGCATTTCAGTAAAGACTGATATATGTACTTTGCGTGTGAAAAATAATCTCAAAAATGAATAATATTGGCATATTTTGCCTTTACTTTTTGAAGACTGTTTTATCTACAGCAGAATAATGAAAAATGGTTTTCTTCTTATTAAAAATGTTTGACCCTTTTTGGGTTTCATGTCCATATTGTGGGATGTACATTGTCCTACGCCAGTTTTCCTATTCGAGGTCGACGTCCAAGAACCTTTCTTTCTCCATAAAATCGGGTTATTGCTACTCTGAGTGACATGCTAATTCAATCCGGACCTTTATCTACCCATACAGAGGTTTGTATTTCTTTGTTTTTGTTTCATATTGATTTATTACCAAAAGCTTTTATAGGAGTGGGGAAAATATTTACATTGGTGTATAACACCAACATATATAAAAGCATTATAACATGTAATGGTGTAGAAAGTACACACATTGAGCATTTCCATATCTATAATGTAACATTTTAACGAATGTAAAAAGCTCACATTTATAGAGTTTTTCATGGATCGTCACGATCCTACGAATGCTTGTCTCTGTATTAGATGTAATGCTCATTGTGAGTGAGCATTTACTAGGAACATTTCTTTCTGTCTTGTTTGCAATATCAGGTCACGTGGGTTTGATTTTACTCTACTTTAAATAACACGTGTACTTATGCTCGTTTGTATTCGTAACATACCTGAGACATTGTAGTAGTCGAACTACTTATACAGCAAGTATTTAATACGTAATTGTAAAATACAGTTACTGAAGAAATCTGAAGACACCGTTTAAACTGATGCAACTTTTTATGTCTCAACTCCTATCTTCATTTTAAAAGTCAATTTGACCATAATTCAAAGCGAATTCTGTAACAAGAAAGATAACTTTAATTTTAAAGACGCAGCATTTCCATAAAAACACCTCTAGAAATTCCATCCCAGTTATTATCTCAAGTAATTCCCACTGTAACTTCGGCTATCTGCCAAATTCATTTTACTCCAAGAATTTGCATCACCCCAGCGGTTACGGTGAGTCTCATTATACAGCCTTTCGCAGTCCACTATTGGACATACCCGTATCCTTTGCAACCCAATAACATTGTGAATCAGGAAGAGAATCCTATACGCAAGCCGGACGCCGGACGGTTTAGTATAAGGTTTGATGTCGATTTTTACGTTTCATCCGAAAGATACTATATGCTTTCTGCATTATTCTATTTAGTCATGCACCCACAAAGTAATATGGCGTGGTGATACTTTGTCGAATCGTCACCATACGAAAGGGAGTCATTTACTAAATCTTTATTATACTTAACATATTATCTTCGGAATCTGGCAGTAAGTATTATACAACTATGACCCATTATAGCATTTGACTGTGTCTTCGCTTGCGTTGATTATTTCCACGTTGGAAACCATGATTGTGTACGGCAAGGCAAGGCATGAAAGATTACCATAGAAACACAGACAACAAACTTATATTTGAATTTGTTATATTAGTTCGATATACACTCTTCATCAGACGCATGAAAAATTCTTTTCTTCATTGACTTGATTTGTATAGGGACAACATTTTATTGAGCCGCTCCGACGGGGTCTAAGTTCTCAGTAACATCAAGTGGGTCAGGCAAATACTTGCATGTATTAAACGCAAACATCCCAATAGCCAATCATATATGCATACATTTCAACGCGCGGAGTTGTTTTAGTTGGATATTTTTTATTTCATAGATGAATTTTACCTGATTCATCTGTACTAATACAATAAAGGTGTTGTTATTATTCGTTACGCTCTAAAAGAGAATGGGTAAAATGGTACCCGGCAATAGATATGTAACGACAGTCTTACTTACTAATAAAAACCCTGTTCCTTCGGTTTCCCTTTGCGTTCCAGGGCCACGGTAACCTGTTTAGACAGTCCCGTGGCCCCGGCGATAAACATACATATACGAGTATATTAGGTACCACTTATTTATGTAAGAAAATGAGTACTAAGGTAATATTTTCTGCATTTCCGTTCAAGTATTCTATTAATAACGCGTTTACGTAAGACTTTGCCATGCACCTCTCCTTCGCAGACGAATTCGTCAATATCATAACGCAGAAAATAGATACCCTGAATCTTCTGCATATGTATGTAGAGAGAAAACTGCTTAATCACAGAAGACTAGATTTTCAGAGGATGGAAGCGAGCCAGATAGAATGACGGAGGAGAATATAATTCTACTAGCGCTAGGTACATACCAAATCAAGCTGGCAAGATCTGACTGTGCCAAGCATTTATCAAATGGTCTGTATATTATAATTGAAACGTACAGCGACGGAGCACTTGAAGATCTGCCTGACTATGGCATACAAGAAGATGCCTGGATTTGGCGTGGACGAATCCAGTGGCGACATGTCAGTATAAAAACATATTTTTGTTTTATATTGATCAACAGTGCAAAAAATATTGTCCAACAGTATTGCACATGTTTAACCGGGCGACGTACGATTAGCACTTGTGCACATATAGTGTCCACCGTATGGTACCTAGGCTATGCGAGGCATAAGGGCTTTACTGCTCCGGCATCTTTCCTCAATGCTGTTATAGTTGATACCGATATGTAATGTTTTAAATCTACTCACTTATTGCTAAAATACATGATTTTTATTTGAAGAACGCTTGTTTTCTTACTTCTTTTAATAATAGAACCCTAAGTGTGTCATATCATCGTTTAATTTTATCTTATTCCAGTTTTATTTCACTAATTTAAGTAGTTTGTAGTGAATTATCATTGATAAAACTTAGTGAGATTACTGCTTTCCAAACGTGAATAGGGACAGGCGCCATGGTAGACGTTTTTCTGCATCAAAATGTCTTTTTAATGATATATTAATGATAGCTATTGGAGCGGGTACCACGTTCCATACATTTTTGCCCATTCCCCTTTTGAAACTAATAGTCTGATATAAAGCGGTTACGGGAAGGGAGAGGCGTTATAGAATAAAAAATAAACAAAATATAAATCTGAGAAAGATGCATTAAGATATTTTTTTATACAAAGGGTCATAGACTAATTATTGGTCTCGCTCTGCTCTGCTAGACAGAGCCCTCATACTAGTAAAAAGAGGCAAATAAAACCATGTCGTACCGGCATGGTTGAGCCTGTCACACTGACAGCCGTGTGTCAGGTGCACGGTTGGCGTAGTGGTTTAAGCAGCCGCCTCACCGCTGTGCCGAAGTGTTGTGGGTTCGATCCCCACACGAGACAACACTTTGTGTGATTCATGAGTCTGGGAGTTCATTGTGTCCGTTAGTTGTATGTTTGTAAAGTTCCCCACGACACAGGATTTAGTCCTAATGCGGGAGTTGTCTTTTAAATAAAAGAAAAAAAAAAGAAAAAGATATATCCACCAAATTAATAACGGAAATAATTTGCTGTACAATGCTAAGTTGTGCTTTTATCCTGTGTAAAATTAACTCAACAAAAAATAAGAAGGACTCTGTTATCACTTACCATCTGTAAGATAAGCATAATTTTGAAATTTCAGCATAATATTACAAAAAACCGATAACGCCATTCAGTTTTGCTGCCAGTACAAGAAACAATTTCCCCACAGTTGAGATTTTTATTATGTGAATCTATAGTTATTGTATTTCGTTATATTTTACTTTTTTATCTAACCTATTCATTATATATTTTACCTATTTCTATATTATTTTATGTGAAAAATGTTAGTTGTTAGAAACTGAACATCTTTCCCAAGAAACATTGTTTAATTATATAGGTAATTAAGTGTATAAGATTATTGTTTTATTCAAAGTAGTTAATGTTTTCACGACTATTAATTGTAAATTATTAATGTATAACTAAATTTATATGGGCGAGTAGCACGGGAATAGAAAGCACTGTTTTGGAAACACCTTATTTCCTCTATGGTTATTTCTAATAATAATTTGCAAAATACTATAAGTGCATAAAACAAACCATCATAATAAAATGAAACCTAATCATTGGATAATCTACCCACCATTTTTCTCATAAAGGAACTTACAAGGTACGCCTAACCGATACACAAATATTGATGCTTTTAATGAATTGTAATTTTCTTAGAATTTTCTAAACTGATTTTGAGACCAATAACTTAGGTATCTACTAGACCACAGGATAAAATATTTCCCCTTTTACTCGTCTAACAGTTGAGCAGCTGACATTACAATTCTTCACGCGTCTTGTTGCTTTTGTTCGACAAACATTTTCATAATCAGTTGCCTCATTTATGGACATATTGTTTAAGCAGCGCGGTGTCTAGTATTTATAGCGAAGCGATACCAATAATTTGTCTAGGCATAAGGTATACGTAATAGACTCACATAGGTATTAATTTCTACAAATTTCGCTATTAGTCTAACGAATTTGACTGAATATTAGCATATCCACCCAGCTACAACCTGTCTAACCTATTCAATCCAAAGGTTCCATGAACTAAGTCCAGCGTCAGTTTATTCATGACAGCCGGGACAGAAGAGTTCTATATTAAGTAAGAAAATAGATAACCTGCAATAACTTAATAAACACCAAATACTGAAAACAAAAAAGTATTGTTCATGCAAACAAAAACTTAAATAAACAAAACAAAACCGGGTAATATATTGAAAATGTTAAAAAGGATGAATACTCTTATTTAAATCGAAGTTTTTTGTTCAACAACAAAAGTTAAACCCGTGTCCACAAAAAGGGAAAATCTCTTTGCATTCTTCATTCCCCATACTCATAGATAATGTATTTCTCAGTCCCCTTCAGTATTATCCATTATGTTAATCTAAGGTCAACGGTTTATCGTGTTTAAATGGATTAGACCAAAATGTTCTTTTTATTTTCCATGTTATATGAAAAATGCTTCAGTTCTGACACATGACAAAGACCGTCGCGTTTCTTTTGTAGACTTATGCAAGTGGTTAGGCCTTTCGTATGAAATGGCCGATCGTTTGAAGCGTAGCGTATTCGCTTTATTTTATCGGTTCGTCATATCTTCAATGGATATTACATTCTCGGCTGTTTATTACTGTGGTACTTTTTAGTATCGTATCTGCTTGTTCGAATGAAATATAAATATTTTGGACCTTTCTAGTTACTATAGGATAAAAACGGGCTGATCAAATGTAGCGCTCATAGCGTACTTTAACTGATTGTACCTAATAAATCGGCAAAGTTACCACCTGGATGGACGACCGTTAGTTGTGGTATTTACATCAGAGCAGAGCGCTACCACAAGGTTGGCAACATGCTCATAATTATGAGGAGACGAATAATGTATATGGTACTCAGTTTTAAGGAATTCGGAGTAACACATCAAGAGGCGAGTTAATAAATTAAAGTAACCTATATTTAAACTTGTTCGATAATTAATTCCATCGGATTTTTGTAGTTGAACCGTTGAAACACAGATCTGTTTACTTCCCAAGTTATAATATTCAATAATTCAAAATATTGAACAAAGTTAAAATGTATGAATTTATGTGTAAATCTAGTATTGTAATGATGAATACAATGTCGAAACCGATCTGAAAGTTTCGTGCATAATATTGAGCAATCTGCTGATTTTTCTAGACTTATTCAGGCAAAATGACTTTCAACGCTTCTATCAAGCGAAGGCGTCCAAAATTAAACGTAACTATGTTATTTAAGATTTTTCATACTTTAGATACTAAAGTCACTCATCTTAAATGTGAAAAGTTTTAACTTTTTAGGTCAACAAGTAGATTTTTGGGCGTCGTAAAAGATAAGGATGAAAAGAATCATCTTTTTATACATCCACTTTAACAAGAAATGCCTTAATCTGCTTTTATCTTGAAAGTAGTCCACAAGCATGAATTTCTACTTTAGTATAAAATTAAAGTGAATATTTGACAGGCAAAGTTCTTATTACTACAACATATAGTCACGACTTCATATACACATTTTTTTATTCCATTTTGCCTCTGGTTAAGGCCAGCGCCCTTACTTGAAATAGATCCTGCATTAAAATTTGTTATGATTTCAACAACCCACCGCGCAAATGATATATTTAACTCTATACAATATAAGCTGAGGGTCTAGTACGAGTTTTACACATTGACGATAGACTAGTCGACGGAAACAATTTTTATACATTTTCTAAATGCGCCTTCTAGCGGACTCTATCCATCGCTACTGTCCTGTAGGGGCGCTTTAAGAAAATATATGGAAATTGTTCCCGTAGACTAGGCTATTGCACTGTGACAATCGTGTGTAAAACTCGTACTAGACCCTTTGGTATTAGTAGCCATTAATGTGACGTTTATAACATAGCTGTAGGCGTTCAATCTATTATTATAATAACGTATTTACGTAATATTGTAGCTAGATTTCTTATTAAGTCAATGGTGCGCGCTGCTCTCAAAAGAAAATCTCCTACTAGTATAGTCTTTTGGTGTAAAACTACCAAATGACTGGACTATACGCAGCTGCAGTCTAGTCCAGGTCTTCCGATCTTTTCATAGATAATAGCAATTCGACCCCTAAAATATGAAAACGAGTATATTGTTACTCTTAATAAGACAGTTTTGAAACCAAAAGTAAGAACAAATATTAAAGAGCCCAAAGTAAACTCACTGAACGAATAACAGTAAAATTCCAACAAAAAGGATAATAAACTGGAATTCCGAACAATACGCGAACAACACGAAAGTCAAACATATTTTATACTATACTAGAGGACGCCAGCAGCTACGCCTGCATTTTTTTTAAATTTACCCGTTTTGGCCGATCCCTTGGGAATTTCGGAAAATCCCTTCTTAATGCACCCTTACGGTCCCCAAGGAACATACATGCCAAATTTTAGCTTCCTGCGCCTAATAGTTTCGGCTGTAGCGTGTCTGTCAGTCAGTCAGTAACGCAAGGATTTTATATATTAAGATGATTAAATAATTTATGGATTTCAGTGCAGCTATGGTGTAGACCGCATATGATATGGATCCGTATGGATTTCATCATGCGTACAAACCGCGGTATTACCATAGTAAAATAAGAATAGTAGGTTAGCTAAGGCCACTCGGCGAGTTAATTGCCTACTCTTGCGTTGACGCACGGGTTGTCACTTATTTACACCACGGCGCCGGCTTTGTCAGCGCGAGCTCTTTTTGCCGCTTTTTTAAGTGCTCGCGCTGAATACTTCACAATTTAAGCTTGCATATATATTTTTTTCAAATATCTACTGATATTATATAACTATCTAAATGCCCTTTATAACAAGAAAAATGTAACAAGTTTAACACATTGTATAATATTAATAACGTTTATTACAAAACTGAATGTACATAAACAACTCGAGCGGGCGAGCAGTGTAGTACCTACGTGAATGCGCGCGATCAGACGCGCGGCGCATCCCGTACTGAAGCCGCGCCCGCCGCGCTCGTCTATGAGATTGTGTGCGTGAAAAGTGCGTGCGTACACGGCGCGCCGCGGCGCCGGCGACTCACGCGTACATTCAAACCGGCGGCGGCCGATTTGTATTGAAGCTATCCTACTACTCTTTTTATACTATGGTATTACGTCGCCGAGAGCTCACCAAACGTGTGTTGCCACAGAGTAAAGACAACAGATACCTACTTCATGCAGACGGCACTGCGAGTATAATCGTTTTGTTTATGTTACTCTGCGGTCGTTAATGGCTTTATGTGCTTTAAAGGAAATGCTGAAGTTTTATACGCACTCGTTTTGATGTGGATGTCTGTTTGTTATAGCTTGGTGAGTCACATACGTACGTAATTAAATATAACGCATTCAGCAGATTGAGAAGCTCGTTCAGACTTATCAATATTGAGTGATTTAGTACGGAAATATAAAATTATTTTTATCCAAGTAATTTTGAAACTTGGCATTGTATTTTTATTAAGTGTAAACTGTCTGACTAAAAATACTATCACGAATAACAAAAATGTTGGTTATACTGGCACAACTTTTTAGCAACGATAAACCGGTTGGGGAACTGATTGGAGGAATGGAATTCACGGAACTTACCAACTTTCAGAGATAATGTGCGTATTAAATTGTTTACTAGCACTCAAAGCCATCGATACGGGCTATCACGAAGACTTTACGAGGAATCCGTACCTGATATTCTCGCTAGATCAGACGGCACTTGTTTCCTAGAAGCTGATGTTCTTCCATAGCCACCTGGTTAATCCAAATGGATAAGGCAGAAAATCAGCTTGAGCCAATATGAAAGAATAGTGCTAAATAGAAAACTGTTGTTAATGCCTCTTATTGTGCAACATACCAACAGGCACAACACCAAGTACATACCACATGTTTAAATTGTGAGATAATCTTAAAAATGAAATATACCTATATAAATTTTATTTATCGGTATTTTCGGGTTAATTTGGCTCCTTTTGCCGCATATTTGTAGAAAATTATCTAAAAGTTTTTAATGGTCTTCTAAGGGTGGTAATGGTTTTATTTGATAAATAAAGATAGTAGTTAGTTATAGACATAATATTTTGATTAGAAAATTTACAGTTTCATTATATATATTTATTGTCAATTATTAAATTTTGACAGTCGCATATTATGACGTAAGCACCCACTAAGGAAGGATTTTTATACATATTTTTGGTTAGAAAAAATAAACACGCAATTTAGATTTTTTTCAAATCTAACAACTAGGAGGGTTATATAAGTTATATAAGTTTATATGGGAGGTCCGTCATTTTTAAAAAGATAGCGTGTACTTTTGTGTGCAAGCTTCTGGTTAGAAACAAAACAAATAAGTACGTGTTTTAGCGATTTCTAAAATCTACCGTTGAAATAGGGGTTGAAAGTTTTTATGCGAAATGAAATTTCATAAACTAGCTTCTGATTAGAAATAAGTGATCATGTATTTACGCATTTCTAGAAATAGGGGTTGTATTTTTATATGGAAAGTCCGTCATTACGCGCGAGTGAAGCTGCCAACTGCTAGCTTATACATATAATAACTTTGATTTTAAATCACAGAATAACTAATAGTAGTACGGTTTAATTCAAAGAGCAGACGATGAGTTCGATTTTCAGTGCTTACACGATTTAATATTTTTCACTATAAGCCCGCATTTGTGATAACCTCTTTTCACGCAGTTCACTACTTTCTTTTGAAATAGCCTTGGACCCAGATTCCCCACTTTGAGATAAACGTTTCTCCATTTCTTCGCTAGTTGTGGAGTACTGCTCACATTTCTGGGCCGGCGCGCCAAAATATCAGTTTGATCCACTTGACTCCCTACAGAGACGAGCTGTTCGAATCGTTGATGATCTCACGGCTAGACTAGAGTCGCTGGAGCAGCGGAGAGACTTTAGTTTTCTCTGCGTATTTTACCGACTCTTACACGGGGAGTGCTCTGAAGAATTGTTTAATTTGGTACCAGGGTCACCCTTCTACCAACGTACCACTCGCCGACGCAGTAGAGTTCACCCGTACTACCTGGAAGCGTTCTCATCTAGTACGGTGCGCTTCCAGCGATCTTTTCTACCATGTACGTGTAAGCTCTGGAATGAACTACCTGCTGCGGTATTTCCCGAGTGCTATGACTTGTCTTTCTTCAAACGAGGTTTAAAGAAAGCATTACTTTCACGGTAGGCAGCAGCTTTGCTGTGTATACCCTGACATTAGCGAAGTCTGTGAGCAGTGGTTACCGTTTACCTTCAGATGGGCCATTCGCTCGTCTGCCATTAGCAGCAATAAAAAAATAGTTTCATTTAAACGGCGCTGTCTCATATGGGCAATACTACCCATCTTTGATCGAGAGAAGTGGCTGCGTCATGTTTAGGTTGACTCAGATACTTACCGGACACGGATGTTTCGGCGAGTATTTGAACCGAATCAGCCGCGAGGCGACGCCGGCATGCCACCACTGCGGCAGTGACCTGGACTCTGCGCAGCATACGCTCTCTGAGTGTCCTGCATGTGAATCCGAGCGGCGAGACTTGGTCTCTGTTATCGGAGGCGATCTTTCTCCGCAGGCCGTCGTCCAGGCCATGTTGGTGGCAGACATCCGGTGGGATGCTGTGGTCTTCTTCTGCGAAGCGGTTATGCTCCAGAAGGAGGCCGCCGAGCGGGATTGCGAGAGAGCCGATCCCGCTCGCAGACGCAGGCGGCGTCATGGTGGTGGCAATGGCCGCTAGCCTGACTCTTCCTTAGGGCCGTGGGCAATCAGAGATGGCAATCTGGCTAACGACCACGAACGACCCCGAGAAGACAGCGGTCTCGGATAGCCGAGGAACCACTGTACTCGCACAGTACGAGGTGCTACCTCGTACTGTGCGAGTGAGGGAGGACACTTCCAGAGACTGAGCCCTACTTACGGGACAAGCGTAACGGAGCAGCACACCCGCGTTCTCTGTGTCCCATTCTTTGCCCGCCACGCGGAGAGGCACTCGGCAAAAGAGTTTCCCCAGGTAAAAAAATAAAAAAGTCTACCCCTCTTTAATTTCGATAAATCAGATAACTGCAGAAAGGAAAATTCACTAAAAAACAGGAAATAAAAAAAATTTAACAAAAAATAACCGCCTCCAAAAATCTGGAAAATGTGTGAAAATAGCACTAAAAAGTAAAAAATAAATTCCGTTATTTTTACTTCAATTTACTTATAAACATCACCTATTCAACTTAATATTACATACTTATACGAGTTATACGTATCTACCACTTGATTCACATACCTGACACAATACATATTTTATGTGACTAACAAACTAAATTAAATACCTATCACCAGAAATCAGATAAGTATATTATATTTTTGGACTAAATACTTAGAAAAAAATATTTGTTAGGACTATAATAGACAATTATACTTTTTTTGGAGTCGGTGCGTTTTAGTAAATAATTTCTTGATAATGTACAAAATAATTATATGAAAAGCTGCATTGATACGATAATTTAGCAAAACTTCATTAAACTTCATTAAACTTGTAAGTAATTTACAAATGACGAGAAATGAAATCAACAAATATAAATCAAATTTTAGGAAGTTTTCTATAACACAAAATATATGTAAGTACCTAAAGTTACATTAATACCACAATGTAGGATCTGACCAAACCTATTTTGCAAATAAAGAAAACAACGAAACCTGGCAACAGGTGCGACAGCCCAGTTACAAATTAACCTAAATACCTATTTACAATTACCTATCAACCAAAACAAGAACTTAAAGCGATACTTGGTACAAATCAAATTCTGAGAAGTTTTTACAAAAAGATCTCAAAATTTGAAAAACAAGAAAAATAGAATTATGTAAAGATGCAATACTAAAATGCAGCAATACCAAATCATACCTATTTCAATGGATACAGATTTCGTGTAAAATAACTCTAAAGAAGCACAATCCATAATTACCTACATACAAGCGCATAGAAAAAATGGATCGCTCACGCGTCTGCCCTGCTCGCGTTCGGGTCGGTCACTTAATAACATCTTTAATTCTTAATCTCAGCTGGCACCGACTCCCAAAAACAGTATAATTGTATATTATAGTCCTAACAAATATTTTTTTCTAAGTACTTAGTCCAAAAATATAATATACTTGTCTGATTTCTGGTGATAGGTATTTAATTTAGTTTGTTAGTCATATAAAAATATGTATTGTGTCAGGTATGTGAATTAAGTGGTAGATACGTATAACTCGTATAAGTATGTAATATTAAGTTGAATAGGCGATGTTTATAAGTAAATTGAAGTAAAAATAATGGAATTTATTTTTTACTTTTTAGTGCTATTTTCACACATTTTCCAGATTTTTGGAGGCGGTTATTTTTTGTTAAAAATATTTTATTCTAATTTGAGCCAAAGGTTGGCCTTGGGAGCTAAAGTTACCCGACGATACGGTACCCTAAATATTGCTAAAAAAAAGCGCTTCTAGATACAACACTCTTACTAGAGACGAAATCAAATACAGAGAAAAATGGAACCCGTGTAGGTTATATCTTTTAATGTAATGAACCCATAAAAGTGACAAATATCACTGATATTCAGGCTAAAATGATACCTACAATTAAAACTGTCTATTATTTTATTGCGTAGCAGACATGACATTCAATCTATGGCTACAACAGAAGCAATTTGTTTGAAGGTTCGATCTAACAAAAGCGTATCCTATTCTCTGCTGAATGATGTATATATTAACCAAAACAAATTATATATACAGATTGAGTTGTTTTTTACACTTATTTCTTGTGCCTTTAACAATATTCTTTTATGAAAAACGATACTTCGCCGCCAGAATAACAAAGTTCAAGAAATATACCAGATTATATGAAACAAAACCTTTACGAAACTAAGATAAGATGCTATACATCTCGACAAAACATGTTGTTATCCAAAGGTTTTCTGTGAATCGAAAACTAAGAACTAATTGTGTGGGAAACACATATACGGAAGCAACTACAAGCTTAAGTTAACTCACCTTGTAAGTCAAATTAGAACTACACCATGGCGTTCGATTGAGCTGAAAAACTTGCCTGAATATCTTTTGTGATAGTAAAATAACATTGTAAATCATAGAGCTGTATAACATATTTTATTTCTTAGAATCTCGTAAATTAGTAAAATTATCTTAAATTGGTATGTACTATATTTTCGTTCATTTACGCCTGGCAAATCATTCGACTAACTTTTATATTATAACAAAACTGACATTGCATACAGATAACTCAGGATTTGCTTTTATGAGCGTTAAAATAAAAGCTCATGTATAAAAAATCGGTGGTATGCATTATGCTTATAATACCTAAATATTATATGATATTGTATCCATCATATATCATAATTATAAATAAATAAATAAATAAATATTCTACCACATTCACACAACACCATCTAGTCCTAAGCTAAGCAGAGCTTGTATTATGGGTACTAGACAATGGATAAACATACATATATACTTTTTTTTTGTAAATACATACATATTATACATAGAAACACCCAGACCAATTATGTCAATAACAATAATTGTGTGTGGTTCACCACTGTCTTAAGTGGTTGTATTAGAAATATTCGTATTAGCTCTACTAAGCTGTAAAAGCCTGGACTCGGTTAATTAAAATTCAGGTTCGAGTACTGAATATGGTGTCTTTTTGTAAAATCTTGACACCGGTCATGTGAAAACGGATATTAATTAATCTAAAATGCACCACATTTTTTTCAGTTGTTCAAAACTTTGCAAAATATTTGAACCATCAAATTTAAAATGAAATTATCTTAATATCTACAACTCTCAATCAGCTTTCACTTCAAACATCTAAACTACCGCATCCAATTCACAACAGGTACGCTTTGATCACAACGTACTAAACAAGTTATTAACTACTTTGAAATATTCGACACTCGCCAAAGTTGGCAGCTTCGTGCCGTAATGAACGAACTTAGCCACTGAAAGGGATAAAGCTGAGAAAATTACGGCTCTCTTATGAAGAAAATTGGTAATTCATTGCTTACGTTGACTTTGCTTTGGTAAATGTGCGTATCGGCTAAAGTTTTGAGACGCTAATAAAAACGTATGACAGTTTTAACACTGGTAATGAGAGTCAGTATTTCAGTAAAGACTGATATATGTATTTTGCGTGTTAAAAATAATCTCAAAAATGAATAATATTGGCATATTTTGCCTTTACTTTTTGAAGACTGTTTTATCTACAATAGAATAATGAAAAATGCCAGAATTATTAAAAATGTTTGACCCTTTTTAGGTTTCATGTCCTTATTGTGGGATGTACATTGTCCTACGCCATGTTTCCCTATTCGAGGTCGACGTCCAAGAACCTTTCTTTCTCCATAAAATCGGGTTATTGCTACTCTGAGTGACATTCTTTGTTTTTGTTTCATATTGATTAATTAACAAAAGCTTTTATAGGAGCGGGGAAAATATGTACATTGGTGTATAACACCTACATATATAAAAGCAATATAACATGTATTGTAATAGTGTAGAAAGTTCACACATTGAGCATTTCCATAACTATAATAGAACATTTTTACGGATGTAAAAAGCTCACATTTATAGAGTTTTTCAAGGAACGTCACGATCCTACGAATGCTTGTCACTGTATTAGATGTAATGCTCATTGTGAGTGAGCATTTACTAGGAACATTTCTTTCTATCTTGGTTGCAATATCAGGTCACGTTGGTTTGATTTTACTCTACGTTAAGTTATACGCGTACTTATGCTCGTTTGTATTCGTCACTATACCTGAAACATTGTAGTAGTCAAACTACTCATACAGCAAGTACTTAATACGTGATTCTAAAATACAGTTACGGAAGAAATCTGAAGACACCGTTTAAAGTGATGCAATTTTTTTTACCTTCCTCCTGCTATTTTAATTTTAAAAGTCTATTTGACCATAATTCAAAGTGAATTTTGTAACTAGATAAGTTTAATTTCAATAAAAACAGCTCTAGAAACTCCATCTAGTTCCTTATTATCTCAATTAATTTCCACTGTAACTTCGGCTATCTGCCAAGTTCAGTTTACTTTAAGAATTTGCACCACCCCAGCGGTTATGGTGAGTCTCATTATAAAGCCTTTCGCAGTCCACTACTGGACAGAGCCTTATCCTTTGCAACAACATTGCAAATCAGGAAGAGAATCTTGTACGCTAGCCGAACTGTTTAGTATAAAGTTTGATGTCGATTTTTACGTTTCATCTGAAAGATAATATATGCTTTCTGCATTATTCTATTTAGTCATGCACCCACAAAGTTATATGGCGTGGTGATACTTTGTCGAATCGTTACCACACGAAAGTGAGTCTATTACTATAAATCTTTATTATACTTAACATATTATCTTCGGAATCTGGCAGTAAGTATTATACAACTATGACCCATTATAGCATTTGACTGTGTCTTCGCTTGCGTTGATTATTTCCACGTTGGAAACCATGATTGTGTACGGCAAGGCAAAGCATGAAAGATTACCATAGAAACACAGAAAACAAACTTATATTTGAATTTGTTATATTAGTTCGATATACACTCTTCATCAGACGCATGAAAAATTCTTTTCTTCATTGACTTGATTTGTATAGGGACAACATTTTATAGAGCCGCTCCGACGGGGTCTAAGTTCTCAGTAACATCAAGTGGGTCAGGCAAATACTTGCATGTATTAAACGCAAACATCCCAATAGCCAATCATATATGCATACATTTCAACGCGCGGAGTTGTTTTAGTTGGATATTTTTTATTTCATAGATGAATTTTACCTGATTCATCTGTACTAATACAATAAAGGTGTTGTTATTATTCGTTACGCTCTAAAAGAGAATGGGTAAAATGGTACCCGGCTGCAATAGATATGTAACGACAGTCTTACTTACTAATAAAAACCCTGTTCCTTCGGTTTCCCTTTGCGTTCCAGGGCCACGGTAACCTGTTGAGACAGTCCCGTGGCCCCGGCGATAAACATACATATACGAGTATATTAGGTACCACTTATTTATGTAAGAAAATGAGTACTAAGGTAATATTTTCTGCATTTCCGTTCAAGTATTCTATTAATAACGCGTTTACGTAAGACTTTGCCATGCACCTCTCCTTCGCAGACGAATTCGTCAATATCATAACGCAGAAAATAGATACCCTGCATCTTCTGCATATGTATGTAGAGAGAAAACTGCTTAATCACAGAAGACTAGATTTTCAGAGGATGGAAGCGAGCCAGATAGAATGACGGAGGAGAATATAATTCTACTAGCGCTAGGTACATACCAAATCAAGCTGGCAAGATCTGACTGTGCCAAGCATTTATCAAATGGTCTGTATATTATAATTGAAACGTACAGCGACGGAGCACTTGAAGATCTGCCTGACTATGGCATACAAGAAGATGCCTGGATTTGGCGTGGACGAATCCAGTGGCGACATGTCGGTATAAAAACATATTTTTGTTTTATATTGATCAACAGTGCAAAAAATATTGTCCAACAGTATTGCACATGTTTAACCGGGCGACGTACGATTAGCACTTGTGCACATATAGTGTCCACCGTATGGTACCTAGGCTATGCAAGGCATAAGGGCTTTACTGCTCCGGCATCTTTCCTCAATGCTGTTATAGTTGATACCGATATGTAATGTTTTTAAATCTACTCACTTATTGCTAAAATACATGATTTTTATTTGAAGAACGCTTGTTTTCTTACTTCTTTTAATAATAGAACCCTAAGTGTGTCATATCATCGTTTAATTCTATCTTATTCCAGTTTTATTTTACTAATATAAGTAGTTTGTAGTGAATTATCATTGATAAAACTTAGTGAGATTACTGTTTTCCAAACGTGAATAGGGACAGGCGCCATGGTAGACGTTTTTCTGCATCAAAATGTCTTTTTAATGATATATTAATGATAACTATTGGAGCGGGTACCACGTTCCATACATTTTTGCCCATTCCCCTTTTGAAACTAATAGTCTGATATAAAGCGGTTACGGGAAGTGAGAGGCGTTATAGAATAAAAAATAAACAAAATATAAATCTGAGAAAGATGCATTAAGATATTTTTTTATACATAGGGTCATAGACTAATTATTGGTCTCGCTCTGCTCTACTAGACAGAGCCCTCATACTAGTAAAAAGAGGCAAATAAAACCATGTCGTACCGGCATGGTTGAGCCTGTCACACTGACAGCCGTGTGTCAGGTGCATAATATAGACTGCACGGTTGGCGTAGTGGTTTAAGCAGCCGCCTCACCGCTGTGCCGAAGTGTTGTGGGTTCGATCCCCACACGAGACAACACTTTGTGTGATTCATGAGTCTGGGAGTTCATTGTGTCCGTTAGTTGTATGTTTGTAAAGTTCCCCACGACACAGGATTTAGTCCTAATGCGGGAGTTGTCTTTTAAATAAAAGAAAAAAAAAAGAAAAAGATATATCCACCAAATTAATAACGGAAATAATTGGCTGTACAATGCCAAGTTGTGCTTTTATCCTGTGTAAAATTAACTCAACAAAAAATAAGAAGGACTCTGTTATCACTTACCATCTGTAAGATAAGAATAATTTTGAAATTTCAGCATAATATTACAAAAAACCGAAAACGCCATTCAGTTTTGCTGCCAGTACAAGAATCAATTTCCCCACAGTTGAGATTTTTATTATGTGAATCTATAGTTATTGTATTTCGTTATATTTTACTTTTTTTATCTAACCTATTCATTAAATATTTTACCTATTTCTATATTATTTTATGTGAAAAATGTTAGTTGTTAGAAACTGAACATCTTTCCCAAGAAACATTGTTTAATTATATAGGTAATGAAGTGTATAAGATTATTGTTTTATTCAAAGTAGTTAATGTTTTCACGACTATTAATTGTAAATTATTAATGTATAACTAAATTTATATGGGCGAGTAGCACGGGAATAGAAAGCACTGTTTTGGAAACACCTTATTTCCTCTATGGTTATTTCTAATAATAATTTGCAAAATACTATAAGTGCATAAAACAAACCATCATAATAAAATGAAACCTAATCATTGGATAATCTACCCACCATTTTTCTCATAAAGGAACTTACAAGGTACGCCTAACCGATACACAAATATTGATGCTTTTAATGAATTGTAATTTTCTTAGAATTTTCTAAACTGATTTTGAGACCAATAACTTAGGTATCTACTAGACCACAGGATAAAATATTTCCCCTTTTACTCGTCTAACAGTTGAGCAGCTGACATTACAATTCTTCACGCGTCTTGTTGCTTTTGTTCGACAAACATTTTCATAATCAGTTGCCTCATTTATGGACATATTTTTTAAGCAGCGCGGTGTCAAGTATTTATAGCGAAGCGATACCAATAATTTGTCTAGGCATAAGGTATACGTAATAGACTCACATAGGTATTCATTTTTACAAATTTCGCTATTAGTCTAACGAATTTGACTGAATATTAGCTTATCCACCGAGCTACAACCTGTCTAACCTATTCAATCCAAAGGTTCCATGAACTAAGTCCAGTGTCAGTTTATTCATGACAGCTGGGACAGAAGAGTTCTATATTAAGTAAGAAAATAGATAACCTGCAATAACTTAATAAACACCAAATACTGAAAACAAAAAAGTATTGTTCATACAAACAAAAACTTAAATAAACAAAACAAAACCGGGTAATATATTGAAAATGTTAAAAAGGATGAATACTCTTATTTAAATCGAAGTTTTTTGTTCAACAACAAAAGTTAAACCCGTGTCCACAAAAAGGGGAAATCTCTTTGCATTCTTTATTCCCCATACTCATAGATAATGTATTTCTCAGTCCCCTTCAGTATTATCCATTATGTTAATCTAAGGTCAACGGTTTATCGTGTTTAAATGGATTAGACCAAAATGTTCTTTTTATTTTCCATGTTATATGAAAAATGCTTCAGTTCGGACACATGACAAAGACCGTCGCGTTTCTTTTGTAGACTTATGCAAGTGGCTAGGCCTTTCGTATGAAATGGCCGATCGTTTGAAGCGTAGCGTATTCGCTTTATTTTATCGGTTCGTCATATCTTCAATGGATATTACATTCTCGGCTGTTTATTACTGTGGTACTTTTTAGTATCGTATCTGCTTGTTCGAATGAAATATAAATATTTTGGACCTTTCTAGTTACTATAGGATAAAAACGGGCTGATCAAATGTAGCGTTCATAGCGTACTTTAACTGATTGTACCTAATAAATCGGCAAAGTTACCACCTGGATGGACGACCGTTAGTTGTGGTATTTACATCAGAGCAGAACGCTACCACAAAGTTGGCAACATGCTCATAATTATGAGGAGACGAATAATGTATATGGTACTCAGTTTTAAGGAATTCGGAGTAACACATCGAGAGGCGAGTTAATAAATTAAAGTAACCTATATGTAAACTTGTTCGATAATTAATTCCATCGGATTTTTGTAGTTGAACCGTGAACAACACATCTGTTTACTTCCCAAGTTATAATATTCAATAATTCAAAATATTGAACAAAGTTAAAATGTATGAATTTATGTGTAAATCTAGTATTGTAATGATGAATACAATGTCGAAACCGATCTGAAAGTTTCGTGCATAATATTGAGCAATCTGCTGATTTTTCTAGACTTATTCAGGCAATATGACTTTCAACGCTTCTATCAAGCGAAGGCGTCCAAAATTAAACGTAACTATGTTATTTAAGATTTTTCATACTTTAGATACTAAAGTCACTCATCTTAAATGTGAAAAGTTTTAACTTTTTAGGTCAACAAGCAGATTTTTGTGCGTCGTAAAAGATAAGGATGAAAAGAATCATCTTTTTATACATCCACTTTAACAAGAAATGCCTTAATCTACTTTTATCTTGAAAGTAGTCCACAAGCATGAATTTCTACTTTAGTATAAAATTAAAGTGAATATTTGACAGGCAAAGTTCTTATTACTACAACATATAGTCATGACTTCATATACACATTTTTTTATTCCATTTTGCCTCTGGTTAAGGCCAGCGCCCTTACTTGAAATAGATCCTGCATTGCGGCAAAATTACAAACATTCAATCAAAGAAAACAGAAGATTCCCCACGCGAACCATAGTTTATGAACTCAAGTCATCAGCAAGTATAAACATCGCCAAAGTTACACAGCTCATCACTGTGTAGACGTCGTAAGTATATTGAGTTGAAGTACCAACAGTGCGGTTAAAAAACAAGTGAGGGTAGCTGTCAAAACTCGCGCTATACAAGGATGGCGCGGCTGAGCTTATACCAGTCCTACGGGTCCCACCACGACCGTTGCATGCAGGTAAAAATCAGAAGTATTTATACGTTTAATAAAATACTTGAAGCTTTTTTTGGAAGTCGTTTACATTCATCGAAAACGACTACCAAACTTGCATGATCAATTAACACGGATGACAGAAAGTGTTGTCCCTTATGGGGATTGACACCACATCCTTCTGCGCAATGCTCAACGGCGATGGGGCGGTTCCTTAACCAATACGCCATACATGCAATCAATACCCATTACTGAGTAAGCAGTAATTATCTTAACATACAACCAGCACTTTGTTGTCATATTGTGGCACACAAAAATGGTGTCCTGTAGAGGCCAGTTTCTCAGTAGTATATTGCCAATAAAAAAAAATATTTTTTTATTTTGTGATGGGAAATCTCTATTAGTCGGTCTCCCTCAACCAGGCTTCAAATCCAATATACTGATTGCGGAGCCTAGTAGAAGAATTATATGCAGCTCCCAAAAGATTCGGCCTACGCACTAAAAACGCCGCGATGGCCTCGACTACCCTTCTGGTAGTCGAGGCGTAGTATCCCTTCTGTCGGGATTTCGTCCGCAAGAGACAATTTTGTATCACTCTTTGGAGGTGCATTTGGACATCACAGCAAAGTACTGGTCAAAATGTAGCTTATATGTTAATATAATAATAATATTAATAATCGTTTATTTATCTCTTTTACAAAGGTTTTCACAGTTAGCAATACAATAGATATAAGCAAAACAAGTCTCTTTCCTTTGTAAGAGACTGGTGTCTGTTAAAGGTAGAACCTGTGAAACCCTGGTAGAATATGATACATCATTAAATATAGCTTATTAATTATTTCAAATAACGGCTTTCAATTGACTGCCTTCGTGGTCTACTGGATAGCGTATGCGACTGCTGATTGGAGATCCTGAGTTTCATTCACGGGTCGCACAAAAAATTTTACTGGACTTTTTCGAATTCTCAGTAGCAGCCTGCGGCGACTGGTAATGTGCCCGGGTGCGCCAAAGTTCACCTAAATCTTCAACTCCGATAGTTGGAAATCCGAAAATGTTCTTCCTAACAATCACAATTCCTAACTACTCTGTCTCTAATGTTCATAATTCCGAAGCATTCAACTTCATAATGTCAGTAGCTGCAATAAACATCTATTATACTTTATTTGCTTTCCTATATTTTCTCAACATAACCATCTTTTACACTATTATTCAAAGTCCTATCTTTTTTGTTTAGATTTCTTTTTATTCATAATAATCAGTATTATATACATTAATTGTGCGTAAGGTAACTTTATTTTCACATTACATGTATAACATATAAGAATAATAGTACCATGGTACAAATACACAATGGTCAAGTGCCAGAACCGAATCGGGCCTATAGTTATTGATTTAGGTACGGTTAAAACTACGGTATAAACTCCCAGGCTATAAACATAACCGTAAATGAGTAGTGTTTTATGAATTTCGGTTGGAGTGTAGCCTTGGGGGCGCTACGGAGCGAGGACTTAGAAAAATTTAGTCAAAAACGTGTTATTTTTGTAAATCGTGTATTTTCTCGATTCTATCGTATAAAAGACCTAAATATAAGGCGTCTTGTTAAAAGTGTAATATATTTTTTATTACACTTGGTAAATGTTTCTTTGTGCGTATGAGTGAAAATATTATGGTCATTATGTTTAGGGATAAAAGCGTTATGATAAAAAACAGTAGGAGTTTAAATATATTTACATTAATGATATCATTAATTACAATTTTCGGAAACATGAGTGTTATGAACAAATAGTATGAATGAAAACTTTAGGATGAAAAATTTAAGGAAGAGTGGTCAATCGGATTACAAATCGTTAGGAAGAACAATTTCGGGTAAAGAACTTTAGGTGAGCCAATATGGATCCGATGTGCCCGGTAACGGCAATAAGCTCGCCCCCTATTATGTGGGACCTAAAAATTCAAGGCGAAATGTGAGTGTAATTTTACACCTCTGCCTACTTTCTTTCTATATGCCGTCTTAGCTTGGACAGTAGCGAACTCATAGACCTAACGCAGCTAGTCGGATTTTTCTTGTTAGCCACGTAAAATCCTCTCCTAAGGCGGGCGGTATTGTAACGTATGTCCGGTACCTACCGAGTGTGCGTCATAATACCGTCCATACGCTCGGCCAATCAGAGAAGGCCATCGTCCGTGCTCGCGAAGTCTAACCATATATGGTCATGTACCGACACCAACTCTGATGGAGAGCTCCGGTATATATAGGGGCCGACAGAGAGGCCGGCACCGCTACTCTATCCTACTGACCTACTACCGCTACTCTGTCCGTATCCGTCGTACGTGTATCCTGGTCTCAGCTGTGGGTAAGTTACTACATTTACTGCGCTAGCGTACTGCCATCTCTCTACCTGCTAGCTGAGGCCGGCTGATGCCGCCTGCCTGACTCTATTGGTTGTGGCTCTCCTAATGCTGCTTTCCCTTCAGGTTCCAGGTCTACCTTGAAGCTCCGGGCTACGCTACCCTAGACCGCTACACTTCCCTGCATCGTCTTCGACGACACCCCTGCCGACGAGTCTGGCCCTGCCCTGCTCATCACACACACACACACACACTGCCGGCGCCTGCCAGCTGAACCAACAGTCTGCGAGGATCTGCCCGCTACGCGCAGCCCTTCGAGCAACCTGCCCTGCACACTACCGGAGGGAACAGCGTGGGAGACAGCAGCCCTTAGTGTTCAGGCCAGTGTCGTGTTGTGACTCGGTCTTACTCGTGCATATGAAGTGAGACAATACTCGGCAAATAAACGTATAGAACCTCTTCTGCGTTTAATTCTAGAACCCATTCCAACCCTTTTGGGGATACAGGCCTGAGTCTATATCAAATAGCGGCCTTGATTGTATTGTGAGGAAAATTATCACAGTTGATAATCAATTAATTTCATTCGGCCATTCAGTAAAAATACACTGACTAGAACTGTGATTCAACCCTATATTGTACGTATAACGTAGCACGGCCCGACACGCACTTGACCGGTTTTTTAACATAACATTTTTACCAATTAAAAGTTAAAATTCACAAATATAAATGCAATCCATCAATAAGACTCGAAATACGAACTAAGAGTTATAAGTATAGGTGATTTATTGTAAAATACATTCGGTTCGGATCACAACCTGGATATGGCCTCATTTCACGATTTGTTTGATACGCATGAATATTGACATGAATGATTACCTTCCATACATCTACGTCAGATAGATGGTACCCGTTTTTATGACGAGTGGAATGTGATATTACGATGAAGGAAAATCTGTGACCTCTTTCATATAGGATATATTCGTTCAGATTTTATTCTCAATATGATTTCTTAGTAAATCGGCAGTTATTGTAATTGGTATTAGCCGGATGAAATTTAAATTTTTATCTGTGTAACCCGCATCAATGTCGGCCAAACATGGCTGTCTAATATAGATTGTTTGTCCACCCAAAGGATTACTGATGTTGGAAAATTGACAAAAAACGACCTTGTAATTAGAAACTGCTGAATCGAAAATATTACAATCTCTTCTAAAATTGTAAATGCAATAGTGGGTATGTATCGCTATCACTGTATTGTTATTAGCTTGACGAAATTTTGTATAGAAAATTTGCATACAAATTGATTAGCTCTAAGATATATGTTTATAGTTTTTCGAAAATAAAACCTGAAGGCGTCATAAATATTAATTTAATTTTTATAAATCAAGGCTACATTTATATATGTGTTTCTGTGTTACCTTTAATTCACATGCAAAGCTGAGGAGAAATAGTACAGTCTACACTAATAGTAAAAGTAAGTACCATAAGATTCTTTATCGTATAAGTATAAACACAAAATGTTAAAGGTAATCCCAACCACCGGTACAGATGTATCATAGACGTGTTCTTCATGTTCCAGCAGCAAAATAAAGAGTTTGACTTCTAGAAACATTGAGTTCATTCTTGGTAATTTCGGTTTTTTACGATTCATACCATTTGCCTACTTATAACAAGGGTTTCTACATAACGAATTTCTTAAAAACTAGGTATAAAAATCACAACAAGCTCAGAGTATAATTATGTGCTAACCATTATTTTATTTATTTATTGATATAAAAATAATATAAGCTTACAGCTTCGATCAACAATATTGTTGATCGAAGGCTTACAGTTATAAACCAAATCGATTATATGTTAAGTAAAGCTATATAATTCAAGAACAATAATATTATGAAATGAAATGAAATAGCATTTATTTTGTTCACAAAAAGCACACAGTGATACAATAAAGAAAAAGACAAAAAGTAAACGTTAGATTAAGGTAAACAATTAATAAATATTTTATAACCAAATCTGTATGCCTTCCCGCAGATAAAAAGGGTTACCAGTTCAGCATTAGCTGGGTGCCCTGATTGGAGGATACCCAGCGCTGATTTTCAATTGGTCACCCTGTATAAGGTGATGCACGGACGGAGGCAAGCAACTAATAGAATAAGCCAAAATAAAAGTAACACAAAACTGACATAAAAAAAAATATTTACATGCACACAAAATAATAGAATAACGTAAATACATACATATAAAGCGGAGGTAAAAAAGAATTTATTAGAGATAATGAAATTAAATTAAACTAGAACAAATTTGACAATTATAAAATTAGAAACTATACATAACTACAAAAACATTCTGTAAAAAAATTGCCAAGTCTAGATGGTGCTGCTTCTTTATCTCTAAAAAGTAATGAAATCTCTTAACAAAGTTGAGCCAAATCTGATGTTCCTTACTGCAATTTCTTTATGATTATATTCAATGTTTTGTGACTTGGCCGTTGACTCGACCCACCAATGTGTAAAAATGTTCAAGCGTTGATCGCATTTTTTTTCAGTATCTAGAGCGTGCTAAAATGCCCAACTGGTGAAATTTTTTTTGCCCATTCACGTTCATTATTTATAAGACCGTTTGGACGGTTTATTTTCTGAAAGATTGGCGTAGTATTTACGTCTAAGCCGATTGTATTCGGTGATCGCTGATGCTTGAGCTTTTATACTTTTGAAGTCAACATTTATGAAGTGCACGCCACGAAGACTGGTTATGCGTGAAAGCGCCATGTAGGCTTGGCCAAAAGAGAATATGGAGGTTCTTATATCCATAAGGGCACTTTTTAAACAAAGACCTTGGCCCTTGTGAATTGTTAGGGCATATGCAACACAGATTGGGAATTGCTCTTGGGAATTAAATTATTGATAAATTTTACTACTAATTGTTTAGACTTTGTTTTGTATCCTGGGTCCCATTTTACTTTTTGTAAAACGCCTATCGACCCATTCATTAAACCTAAACTAACATCGATGTTTGTCCTAAGCAATACTTTAGCTCCCTCTTTCATGAGCGCGCCCGAACCGAAAGAGCAGTGAAAGTGCAATACCTCAAAATTACTAAAGGAACCGCTGTCGCCAAACTCACACAAATAAATCGATGATCATTACATTGCACTGCAAAGAAACAATGCGTTTGATTTGTAGTTTAAGTTTATTCAAATCTAGCCTACGTCAAAGATTTGGAAATAAACCCGGCCTTTCTACGAATTTGATTTATTTTGCTTTAGCGGCAGAAAATATTTACGATCTATAGTCACACTAGAATAATCATTACATTACACTGCAAAGAAACAATGCGTTTGATTTGTAGTTTAAGTTTATTCAAATCTAGCTTACGTCACAGATTTGGAAATAAACCCTGCCTTCCTACAAATTTGATTTATTTTGCTTTAGGAAAGTATTTACGATCTATAGTCACACTAGAATCAATTAACGAGTCAATTCCGCTACTTGACCGTAGATGGCGGTATTCTCAGTGGTAGCAATTATAATATTAATTGTGTTTGAGATATGGTTGACATTTGCGTGATCGGTCAATTTCTGCTCATACTCGGTCAATGCCATATTCGACTTGACCACATACCTACTTGATTAGCGAAGAACTTTCGAGAATGTTCTATTGAATAGAATCAATTCAAATAAACTTTATCCTATATATATATATATATTATAAAACCTGACTCACCTATGCTTGGGCACTTTGTCGGACTACTCGTGCGGCAGAATTAATATTTTTCTGTACGGGTGGCCCGGCACGGTGGCTAAGTGTGCCTATGTTTTATATGTTTGTTTTATTTTTTTTCTTTTTTTTGTGTTACTGTGTTACTAACCCTCTATTACTAAGTTTTACTAACAAATGGACCACTGTAGTCAAATGAATAAAGATATTTAATATTTAATTTAATTTAATTTATCTTAATTGTATAATTTTGATTTTGACTAACCGTTCTGTTAAATATTCGTAAATTGAAACAAAATAAGACTTTTATTAGAAATCAATGAAAATCGTACTTGGAGATGGTACGAAATACCTCCATTTTTAAGATTTTCTCCTACTATCAGTTTCACACTCCAAAACGGCAACATACGGCATAGCTGGGGAAATGTAAATTTGTCACGATACGAGCAACTCGGGATCAGAGGGCGTACCACGAGTTTTGCACTTGATCGTCACGTTGACGATAGCCTAGTCGACGGGAACAATTTCCATACATTTTCTTGTCGGAGAGTAGCGATGGATAGAGTCCGCTAGGGGGCGCATTTAGGAAATGTATGAAAATTGTTCCCGTCAACTTGTCTATTATAGTCTATCGTCACCGTGTAAAACTCGTACTAGACCCTCAGTTAAGCCTTCAGTTAAGCGTAACAACTCTAAATTGTGGTACGCATGCCACGCCTACTGAGCACTGCCACTGTTTTTGTGTTAAAATACAGTCCGCGCCATCTAGTGTTGTGTGCTGATACCACTCCCAGTCCAAAATTTCATATTACAGTTTTCCTAGTTTTGATAATTTTCCCTCTAGGTATGTGGGCGTTAAACTCTACCTCTGCACCAAATTTCAGCGCTCTAGGTCAATGGGAAGTACTAGTTCTATTTAAATGATCCATGAGTCAGTGAGTCAGTGTCGAAAATGCGAAACTTTGCTTTCGCTTAGCTTCGGACGACAATTTCAGCGTTTTCCAGAGGTTCTGAAATAGGGGCCTGAAATTGCGCGGAAATGGTTCCAGTAAAGGATGGTAAGGCAGTGTTGCTGCGCTCGACTTGGCGGGGGCACTGCCGTGCCCCCAGATTAATCAATTGGATTGGTCTAGCAGTAGGACTATTAGAGTTTAAAGGCCATGAAGGTGGACAAGTAAGCAGTTGATGTTGTCTCCGACCAGCACCTCGCATGTATCGGTCAGTTATATATCATGTCACCTAGGATTTTGATTCTTGGGCACCCAGCCATGTGCAATGCCATGTGCCATGTGAATTAAAATTCTTCTTAATCTAAGTTAATAGTGAGTTCGCTTTCCATCTGATACTTGTGTTTCAGTAAAATTTTCTGGCGAGCTTTCTTGGCTGCACAGACTTGTAATTTTAACGCTTCGCTTTTGAGCGTTAACCAGCAATAGACATAGTGTTTTAACGCCTCAGTCAGACTATAAAATTTTTCATATTCATTAAATGTAATATGACAGTAGTACGCCAAGATTTAGAAAAAGATAGTGCGGATATCATATGATCGTTTTGCTAGTAGCCTTCATGTCACATCAATGACAGTTCTTACTCGTCGTATCCAAAATTGCTCCTGGTCGTATCGTCGTATCCAAGGAGCAAATGTCGTATCCATATACTATGGACACGACGTGTCAGTAAGAAGTTTGTATTGGACCGCAAGTCCTACCTGTTTGTTGATTAATTTATTATACATATATGTTTTTTAAATAAAACCCCAAATGATCGATTATATTTTTATTGTACTTATAATAAGAAACTAAATTAAAAACCATAAAAATTCGCAGAACAATTTAACCAAAGCTAAGGTAATACGATAAAAAACGCACACCTTTTATGAAAACAATTTACGCAAAAACAAACATTTAAAAGCATTTGATCGTTCATAAATAACACATAATCATTAAAATAAAACGTAACCGTTAAGGCGATTGCTCACAAAATATCACGCCAATCAAATAAAGAGGCCATAAATATAGATATATTCCTTGCATAGACGGCGATAAGGTGGATGTTGGAGATCACAATATTATTTTTATTTACCTTTCCCATCGTGACTCTGAGATATAGGTAAACAGTAAAAATATAACGGAGCAGCAAATTAGGCGTATGACACACTGGGGATGCATTCATGTATTTGTACATTGTGAATTCTTCCTTGGAAGTGACATAAGCATGGCATTGTTCTAGTAATAAAAATAATTCCATAACAAAATAGTTGCGAGTAACAGAAAATCGAACACTTATTGGAAAATAATGTTAATCTAACTCGACCGGGAAATTACTGCCCTCTCACGGAATATCAACGTAAACTAACAGTGAAACTCACTCACTGAATGAAACGCTACTCTTTCTTTACGTCGATACTCTGTAAAAAAGGTAGTACTTCACCGGTCAAGCACGCCCATTCATGCTTCAATCAGCAAGGCTCCATTACTATTGACACGAGCAAATGTATTGTGTCATCATCGTCATCATCATATCAGCCGTTTGACGTCCATTGCTCAACGTAGGTCTCCTCCAATACTGTCTTGACACTGACATATCTTGAACTGCCTGCATTCAACCGCTCCCGGCAATCCTAAATAGATTGCCGGTTCATCTTACTGGAGAAGACACGCCAGCTTAAATCACATTTATGTTACAATAATTATAACATGTATGAATTAGTAAGCGAAACCTTCATAATAAACAGTGATAACACTGGAATAAATCTTCAAAATAACCCAGCTTCAGCTTAGCCAGCTATATCGTTACCTATAATATTTACATAGGTGTACTAGATGCTGTTATAGGTCTTGCAAACTAAACTCATTTTCGTAAATGTCACAGCAATGCATGCAAATCCGTTTTAGAGATTTGATTGCCTGACATTTCAGTTAAGTTGTACCCACCGGTGTATTGGCCGTGATTATAAGCTGACTGCTACAGGATATTACGATGCCTTTGTGAACTGAATGTTTGATTATCTGTCCAGAGATTTTAAACGAATGTATTACAGAGTTACAAGGTAAATAAATAAAATCATGAAGTAAATATTAATAATAGTATTACACATCGATACATCACCATCTATCTAGTCTTAAATTAAGCAGAACGTGTACTATAGATAGTAGTGTACATAAATAAAAATTAACACATTTACACTGTGAGCTTTTTTCATAACCAAATATTTTTTTGGGCGGTAGGTGTGAAAAAGGTTAGACATTGTCGAAATTTGAAAAGCTTTATTTAATTTATTTCCAAGTATAATTTAGTACTATCTTTGATATTTTGGTTTATTAGGGTTCCGTACCTAAAAGGTAAAAAACGGGACCCTATTACTAAGCCTCCGCTGTCTGTCTGTCTGTCCGTCTGTCTGTCTGCCAGGCTGTATCTCATAAACCTTGATAGCTAGAAATCTGAAATTTTCACAAATTATGTATTTCGGTTGCCGCCATAACAACAAATACTAAAAATAAAAAATAGAACAATATTAAGGGGGGTCCCATACAAAAAACGTGTTTTTTTTTGTATTTTTTGCTCAAAATTACTAACTGTAACAGGTAGATGCCTTAAATTTTCACAGAATATGTAGTTTTGTATATTACCTTTCAAAATAAATAATTAAATTAAAAAAGTAAATAATAAAGGGGGGCTCCCATACAACAAACGTAATTTTTAAGCAATTTGTTCAGTACTCGATCTTAACCTCTTGTATGCCGGAATGCCAGACACAATTAAAAAGCCATTGTGTCTCGCGTAGATCTGCGTTCCGGCATACAAGGGCTTAATAAACAGGTAGAAACTTAAAAAGTATTTAAGTATACATACAACGAACTTTAGTGCACGAGTCCGACTCGCACTTGCCCATTTTTTTATAAACACATACGCACAGTACTCACATTTGTTGGAGTTTTACAAAGCTGCATGTAAACTCAAATTTGCAAGTCACACCACCTGCCAGCACTTCATAGTCACATCACATTTATCAATCTAAGACCCAAGTTCACCAACAATGATATAACCGGCGATTGCAAAAACAACCGTTAAAAGTTAAACATCAAGATAAACAGAGATCGTTTTTTTACTGTTCACCAGTGCCGTTTGGGTGCCGGTTAGAAAACCGGACATTTTTGAATGAAATGAGTGAGAAAGGTAACATTGCCAAATGAAAATGTACTATTACAACATCAAATGACGTTTAATTGTACAACTCTTTTAAAAAATCGTATAATATTATAATGCAGTCAAGTTCGGACGTTGTATTTTTCGTTACTTTTCTTTTTAGGAGTATTACGACATCTTTTGGCAGGATTAATTTTATGACATTTGTCATTGTTATTGTTTATTGTGTAGAAATGCCATAACCATTTCAAACGAGGTTTTAAAACGTGAAAAGTTATCGCTGAGCACAATCTAATGATTACTTTCTGATTTCATAAGGCACATTAGTATAAAATGTCTCATTGGAACCGTACCAGCAATTTGAGCCTTATCGAAAGAAATATTTTGAGTGATGATATATATGATATATTCACCATCCATTATAAAATTAAATGCGGACATCATTTTGTCTTTACATGAAACTCTTCTGTTGACAAATAAATTTAACTAGTAAACAAAATGTTACATTGACAGCCATAACCAACGTTTAAACGCGTTAAAAATGGATGCGAGGCTCGGTTAAAGTAACCGCCCGATTTAGCATTTTAACTGGCGTATAAGGTATGGTGAACATGAAAATTGAACTAAACAGTTGGTTATAAATTTAAACATCTGTTAAAGTGTGGGTGAACACCGGCCTTAAAGCACTTGAACTTGTCAACTACAACTTGCTTCAACATGACTGACATAAATGACATCAAGACGGCACAGATCAATCTGGAGGATATGTTCGCAAAGAGGATCACAGAGCTTGACTCGTAGCTGCACGGAGGTACGGCAAAGGACAATGTTGCAAAGGTGGCAGAGGAGTTCCGCACCTTTAGAGAGCTCATGATTGCAATGCTTGGTCTCCTGCGGCAACAAATTGTCCAGTACTCTCAAACCATAGACAACATGGAGTCCAGGCACAGACGGAAAGCAATCTTATCTCTTGGTGTCCCGGAGGTCAACAAGGAGGACTGCAAGGGCTCGGTGTTGAACATTTTGAGCAAAATGGAGCTTGCAAGCTTTACTGCAGACAAAATCAATGTTTGCCACCGAATAGGAACGCCTAGTGGTGGTCATCACCACCCCATTCTAGTGTGGTTCTCTAGCATAGACCAAAGATCTGCCGTGTGGAGAGCGAAGACCCGACTTAAAGGCACCTTTGTTTCGGTGAAGGAGTTCCTGACGAAGTCCAGGCAGAATATCTTCGGAAAGGCGCGGCTCCATTTCGGAATGCGAGGTTGTTGGACCCAGGACGGTGTGATTATCGTGAAGGCGTCGGATGGTTCTCACCACAAAATCTACACCACCGATGATTTGAACAGTCTGCAGCTAAACTATCCTAAGCGCAGAGATGAGCCAACCGGGGACAAGAGTGGCGCCGGATCTGTGGCGTCGTCGAACACTACTTCAAAAACCCGTAAATAGTTTATCCTTTTATCACTACCTACTCATATTATTTTTACCATACTATTAGGTAAAATAGTTTAACTAATAGTATGTTAAAAATAATATGAGATAATAGTATCTTATTTATCGCTTCTTAGATTTATCACGTGTTGTTTATATTTCACTCATTGACATATATATTACTGCGTAAGGACTGGGTGGACCGCATGTTACAATGACGCCTCGAAGTTGGTCCTAAAATGGTCTTCTCTTTAACGAAGTGAACTAGAACGCGATCAGCTGTCATCGGGAGCGGTCGTAAATTTTGCGAACAAAAATGCCAATCGTGCCGTGAAAGGTTGCGTAAACTACGACAAAAAACATAATAAAAAATATGATAACATTTCATGTCACCGGTAACTTAAAAATATGTCATTAAATCAACTTCTAAAATTATTTAAAGCAATTTTCTTTCATATTGGTAAAAACGGCGCGAAGCCGCGTAAAAGTGCGACATAACTTTGAAGCGGCGGGCATTTTACCCGATGAAATGAAAAGATTTATTATTATTACTATAAGATTAAATAATGTTCTAATAAAATTATTTTTAATTGATTCTTAAAATTTAATGATACACCAACATCAAAAAACATTAGGTACGAATCCAAAATAGAAAAATATATATTTTTTTGTACCTCGAAAAATACCTCACCCCGCTCTTACAAGGTTATGTCTAGGAGCAGACCATGCCGATTTACATCGTAGTTCATACGATTTTTAATAGATGGCGTTATTTATTTTTGTAAGGTGACTGCGTCTGTCAAATGTTCGGTCGCACGTATCTTTAGTATTTAAATCAATGATTTCACTTTAATGTTGTTGACAGCAGTTTGACTTTGACAGATGTCAGATTAGCGTACGTTTTACCATAGAGCATAGACGTTCGGAAACTGTTTGCAAAACTGTTTTCTTTTCTTTTTCTGAATGATACTTATTTTATTGTGCTAAGATTAGATTAGATTAAAACTCTTTATTGTACACCAGAAAACAAAAAAGATACAAGAGTACAGTGATCATATTTACACAACTAAAACTAGTGGTACAAGGGCGGTCTTATCGCAAATTGCGATTTCTTCCAGACAACTAAGAATGGAATACAAGAACTAGTGACTGAGAGAATGGGTAGGTTGGTGTATTTCAAGGAATAGTGTATTCTGATGAGCTAAACAAAACTAATAATAATACTATGTACTTACATCCTAATATTACAACATACATAAATATATACTTTAAAACTAATTAAAACATATATAAATAGATACCATAAATAAATACAATATTAGTGCAAGTTTAAAAGAGCTGTCATTGAATATCTCCTAAGTAGTGATTGGTGGCAAGTTTTTTAAATACTGTCAAGGATTGAGCCTGTCTTACTGTCTCAGGCAACGAATTCCACAGTCGTACAGCCTGGACAGTAAAAGATTTGTCGTAGAAAACTGTAGAGTGAGCTGGAACTTTCAGTCTAAGATTCTCCGATGATCTTAAGCACTTCGTATGTGTGTCCTGAAGATATTCAAAGCGTGCTTTGAGATACAAAGGAAAAGAAGGATTGTATAAAATATTATAGAGAAGACAGAGAATGTGAGTATTCCGGCGAACGCGGATTGGCAGCCACTTGAGCTTCATGCGAAATTCAGAGATATGATCATATTTGCGTAAACCATATATGAATCGTATGCAGAAATTTTGGAGGAATGAGTTGAGTTGGTTATGGATGGGACGTTCAAGGACTTTGGAAAGGAAGGGTAGTATGGATATGGGTCGGAATTCTGAAAAGGATATAGGATTGGATTTTTTAGGTAGTGGGATCACATGAGCATACTTCCAAGTTGCAGGAAACACGCCACTAGAAATTGCGGAGTTAAATATGTGCGTGATAATAGGTAGGATTACATCAAGGATGGGGAGGATCATATTACGGGTGATGCCGTCACAACCAACAGCGTTGGAACTAATGGATAAAATGCTCTTCTTAACATCACATGCAGTAAACTGACTAAAGACAAAATGAGTATAATCAGGAGTTGAAAGCGATGAAAGATAATTTATTGTATTCAATTTGGTTGTCCTGTCATAATTGGACGAAGCAGAGAAGTGCTGGTTAAGCATGTTAATATCAAAATTGTAAGGATTAATATTCTGACTTTGCTTTCCAGCCCCTAATGATTTGAGAAATTTCCATACTTTTGCAGGATCTCCGTTTTCTACAGAATTGTGGATATGCTGGCGTTGTGCATCCCTACACACCCTATTGCAGTGATTTCTGAGTGTTATGTATTTTAATTTATTTACCTCAGTAGGTTTGGATTTTAGTTTTGATTTGACTGCTGCTTTTTCTGTATCAGTAGTCTTATATCCTCAGTGAGCCAGGGTGATGGCGCATACTTTAGTTTTATAGCACAAACAGGCGCATGGACATCGTAGAGGTCAAAAAGATTTCTCTCAAAAAACTCAATTTTGCTGTCTATAGTTTCAGCATCCAGTAGTGGTTTCCAGTCAATTGCCTTAGCATCATCAATAAGATCATCAGTATTCATACCACTAAAATTACGAAGCAAGAGAGTTCTAGACTTTGCCTTAGGGGGACGAATTTTATAAGACAGATAAATGAGGTCGTGATAAGAAAAAGCATCTGCACTACATTGGCCGTGTTTAGTGACATGACCAAGTGATGAGACAAGAATGAGGTCTAGAAGTGACGGTATAGCATTAGGGAAGTGATGAGTGGCATTCAAAGGAAGTATATGCAGATTAGTGGAAACAGCAATAGAAGAGAGAGAAGAGGAACGTGAGTCGTTTTTAAGAAGACAGGTGTTAAAGTCACCCATAATTATAGTTTGACTGTAAGAGGGAGTTAGATTAAGTAAGAGATTTTCAAAGAAAGAAAAGAAATCAACACGCAAAGATGGACAGTAGTAAACACCAAGGAGATTTTTTGTATGGTGCAGCTCGACTTCCAAGAAGAGATGCTCACCGGCATTGGGTGGTGGCGGCTGTGATGACATGTTTAAAATTGAATAAGCAATATGTGAACGGAGGTAAATGGCAACACCACCGCCACCACTCCAAGTTCGGTCATTCCTAATGAGCTGGAAGCCAGGCAGAGTATACGAAGCCGAGGGAATGCAAGGCTTAAGCCAAGATTCAGATACTAGAATAGCATGGATGTTCTTACAGTCAAAAATAGCCAGCATATCTGAAAAATGGGCGGGAACACTCTGTGCATTAAAATGGACAACATTAAAGTTTCTCGAAACACCAGAGAACAAAGACTGCAAGTTGTCTACCAGAGAAGGAACACTAATATAACTATCATTGTCACTACTCGCGGAGAAGAAGTCATCACTGTCACTATCCATGCACTAATAAATAAATAGATAAATAATGATAATATATAAATAATACTTTATCTTGATAAATCAGTACTACTATTCAACACTATTCAAATAAAGCCCACCTGCAAGTTTTATAACAATATAAATACAATACAGCGTCTGGAAGTGGTGTTTAAACAGAAATAAAAAATATGTATAACACATGATGAATACAGTTGAATATAAGATGAAAAATTAAAAATTAAACATTAAATATTAAATCATAGGCAGTTCAGGTTGTAAAAAAGTTAAAGAAGAATTTTAAACTTATTAAATAAAGCTACAACAAGCTAGATAATACTATAAAAGAGTGTTACTATGGCCCAACTTAAACGACAGTGTAATCGAAAACTGTTTCAGAACGATTATAATAAAAAATATCTAACGTCAGAACTGTCATTGTCAATTGTCATAATTTGAACCGTATTACCGAAAAGTTAAAGTTAAAACCAATAAATTTTATATGGTAAATAGTCGGTAACTAAATAAAATGAATGTGCTAAGTTTATTTTAATTTTATTGATTGTGTGAACTGGCGGGTGGTGCAGAGACGACTGTGTTGCCTATAAAATTCACAAATATTTATATTAGATATACTTATTATTTTATATAATAGTATTTTATATTTATTATTTTATTATATAATACTATGGATATTGATACGTATTTATCAGCTAGTAAATCAACTGCTTCTTCCGACAATGAGAGTTTCTGCTCGGCGGACGGCACGTTAAGCGAATGCCTTCATAAGGCATTTGCACTTCAATCTGGCTTGTTCTTAATGTCACATAAATGCACAGAGTGTACCCAAGCTACTATAGTGACTTGCTGGAAGCATTTTCTGGTTCCGATACACATGCCGTCCTGGTTTCAGAGAGTTGGCTAAAACCAGTTCTTCCTTCTACATCGTACTCTTTGCCTGGTTACGTTCTTATTTGAAGTGACCGAATCAACAGGCGAGGAGGCGGTGTAGCAGCACCTTCCCCTTTAAAATTCTTACTTCATCTATTGCCACTTCTTCATCTGCAGAGTTCTTATTTCTGGAGGTAAATGTCAAGGGTGCGAAAGCTGTTCTTGGCGTTGTGTATTATCCTCCTAGTGTTGACTATTGCTCCAGTCTCGAGTCGATTCTGGAATCTTTAGGGTCCGAGTATACTCATCACATCATCATAGGCGACTTTAATACCGATCTCCTTTCCCGTCAATCCAGTCGTTCCTGTAAGTTACTTGACATCGTCCAGTCAGCCAGCCTCCAAGTGCTACCTATGCAAGCTACTCACCACAATAGCAACGGCGAGGATACCTGGCTTGACTAAATACTAACATCTGATCCTTCTAAAGTCACATCCCATGGCCAACTTTCCGCACCTGGTTTTTCCCGCCATGATCTCATTTTCCTCTCCTACCGCCTGAAACCTCCTAAATCCCCATCCAAAGTTCTGCGCATGCGTTGTTTTAGTCGTATGGATGTTAAGAAGCTGAATAAGGATGCTGCCGAGTTAAACTGGAGTAGCATGATGTCTGCCTCCAGGGTGGATGAAAAGGTAACCATATTTAACACAATCTCTGATTTATATGATGTTTATGCCCCAGTGAGACGGGTGAAGCTTAAACATCCTCCCGCGCCTTGGATTACGATGGGTGTACGAATGGCAATGTGTCGTAAATACCGAGCTTTTAGGCGATATAAAAAGGACCGTTGTGATGAGAATTGGGAGCTTTTTAGATCTGCAAGAAATCGGTGTAATCAGATGGTGCGTAACGCCAAACGCCGACATATTCTCGATAACATATATTTATATATTTTTCATCACCTGCTAATACCTGGAGGTTCCTTAGAACACTAGGCATTGGCAAAAAGCAGCACGTCGACAATTGTGGGACTCTTGATCTGGATGAGATCAAGCAATATTTCACCTCTACCATTTCGCTGGATCACCAGATCATGAGCCTCACGCTTAGTTACTTAGCGGGGTTGCCTCAACACAGTATTGATTCATTCCAGTTTTCTCCAGAGTCTTCAGGCGAGATCAAAAAGTCCTCTCTGTCTCTCGATGTGACAATATCAGCCGTCGCATGATAACAACAATCTTGGATCACATCCTACCTGCGATATCCCACATCATTAACTTTTCCCTTGCTCCCGGTACCTTCCCTTCCTTATGGCGTAAAGGCTACATAATTCCCCTGCCCAAAATCCAAAACCCTACTGTTCCTAACTACTTCCGTCCAATTTCTATCCTACCTTTTCTATCCAAAGTGCTAGAGGCCTTTGTTCACAAACAATGGGCTCGGTTTGTTCACAATAACCGACTGTTTAGCCCTTTACAGTCTGGCTTCAGGCCAGGCCATAGCACTACCTCTGCCCTCCTTAAAGTGACTGGCGATATTCAAGAGGCCATGGAAAGCACCAAAATCACCGTGCTGGTGTTGATTTACTTTTCAAACGCCTTCAATACCGTCAGTCACGATATCCTTTTATCTATCCTCTCTCATCTTAGGGTCTTGCCTGTAGCTCTGGATTGGTTCTCAACTTATCTTTGAGGGCGTCAGCAGTCTGTCCGCCTCAATGATTTATCGTCGGGGTGGGCCGACACTACTTCTGGCGTTCCTCAAGGTGGCATTATTTCTCCCTTGTTCGTTTTTATTTTTATAAATCTCCTGACTCAAAATCATCAGTGTGCTTACCATTTGTATGCCGACGACTTGCAGATCTATTCACACGTAAATGTGAAATGCGTAGCAGAAGCCATAGATAACATAAATAGCGATTTGGCAGCTATACTAACTTGGTCGGACAAGTTTGGCCTAGCTGTCAATCCTAGTAAGACTCAAGCTATTGTTTTAGGTAGTCAAAGGATTTTAAAGAGACTGCACTTCACATCTTTACCAGCTATTACATTTAGTGGTACTACTGTCAATCTGCACACAACTGTTAAAAATCTTGGGCTGCATATAGATAGCACGCTAAATGGCAAACCCAAGTAAACCATGTGAGTCAGAAAGTCACCGGTACTTTACGCGCTCTCTACCGCCTAAAAATCTTTCTCCCGCTCGAGACTAAAACAATGCTTGTGCAAACTTTGATTATCCCTCTGATCGACAATGGTGATGTATGTTACTTTGACCTGAATGCAGACCTCCTAAACAAGTTTGACCGTCTTCTTAATAACTGCATTCGATTCATTTTCAATCTTCGCAAGTATGACCATGTGTCCACTTATCGTTATCAATTAAAATGGCTCCCCATTTGTCAACGCCGTAGTTTGCGTGCTCTCACAACTCTCTATACCATTCTTACGTCTCCTACTCCCCCTGAGTATTTAACGCCCCTCTTCCAGTATTTATCTTCTAATCATGCTCGTAACCTTCGCTCTTCTAATAGCCTTCTACTCATGGTTCCAACTCACAGCTCTAATTTTCTTCACTCTTCTTTTTCTGTTCAATCAATCCTTCTCTGGAATGCCCTCCCTCTTAAGATCAGGATGGCCAAGACCAAGTGCACTTTCAAGTTCAAAGTTAAAGATGTTATTGGCTGAAGCAGCAAGTGTATCATAATTCATTTCTATTTCATTTTGGCTTATAGTATGTATCTAGATATATATAATATATGTATATGTATATATAATATATTATATGTAGATGTACTAGTATGTAGTAATAATATGTATTAATTGAAATTATGTTTATATATCATAATTGATATCTATATGTATGTATCTTATATGTTTATTATAATCTATATATGTAAGTATATTTATGTAAGTTCAAATAATGTTCTCCTCATTATATTATTAATATAGCACCTACTTCTTTTCTCTCTGCACCACTCAAAGGTAAACTGGGAGAGAATGCCCACGGCATTAAGTCCGCCTGTATACGCTCTGTATATAAAGGTTTAAATAAATAAATAAATATCTAAATATCGAATTGCTGTTTATCTGTAACTTGATAATAGGGAAAAATACCTTCGCACAGATTTAAATGAAAATCTACGCAGACCTTAAAGCTTGATTAAGTAACAAACATTTAAACTCCCTTTATAATATTAGAGGGATTACTCCGTAGAATGTATTGTGAAGTGTGTCGTGGGCTTTATAAGGGGACCACGCGGCTTCCTTAATCCCAGCATATAACGGCTCGGGACCAAGTCTGTATCCCGGTCTTGTCCCACTAACCACTATTAGAAAAGAGACGCAAGCGCGCCTAAATTCGTGCATAATTCGTTTAAGGATTGGCGTTCGTACGTCTTGATGGATGGCGTCGTCAAATCAAGAAAACCTTCTAAGTGTTACATAAGACATTATATCTAGTTTTATTTCTGGTTAGATGAGGTGCCATTTGTGTGAATGTATTTTTTATTGATTGTCTATCATCGAGATTGCATTATCACCCCATTGTTATCGCTTATCGCGTTGCTTTTAATTTCAGGGGCTACAAAGTTTCCGCTGAACTTTCATAAAAGTAAATATAGGCTATTAAGGGTCCGAGATGAAAATACGTCGCGAAGCACACTGTTTACCGACTGAAATAATACTAAAAGTAATTTGGAATGTTCATGTTTGGAAAGGAGATGAGGTCAGCCACTTCCAGCTTTATTGCCTTTTACAGTGCGGTATGCGTGGCTAAATCGCTAAACCTATTACCGTCATGGTTTACTTAAAATTTATAGCAACCATTTAGAAAATATTTTAACGCCCATTAGTTTCTCACTGAGAACTCGCTGAAAAATATCTCATTTATCTTCATAAAAATACATTTCTTCTTCACAGTAAGGATGGACAAATAAATATTTATATAGTGATAATATTACTTTGAAAAATATATTTTAGGAGAAATACTAATCTAAACATGTATAGCTTAATACTAAAATAAGAGAGATTTTACTGTCTTATGAAAAGCTATTATTTTTCATTGTACAAATGTACTCGACAAACATATTTGATGACGAAGATATAAAGAATACAATACCTAACCTTTGCGAGGTATGTATACTGAGCCATTCAGAAGTTTCTAAGCGCATTCATTTTATGTCAAGAAATATGTTCCGATAAATATTCACATTTGTTTCAGCAATCTGTACCAAGCACACTTTACCCAAACTGTTCTGAAAAAGCTGTCAATCTGTATAAAAATTAAAAGATCTTTAAATGCTTAAACGATATTTTTGTGTCTCTATTCTGCTTAATATTTAGTCCATGCAATCTTTCTCGATGAAATCGCATGTTGCATTACTTGTGTTTTCAGAAACAAAGAGGAAATTAAGGCTCGTGGAATTTTTGATGTCGCGGAGTTTTCTACTTCAATGTTGGATAAATGTGTGCCAACTCACGTTTGTGCAGTAGCACTATAAAGAGAGTATAATAAACCGATACATTTTATATGCACTCCGGTTCTTTGCATAGAGTTACATATAGAGTGACCATAGATTATACAGATATACTGGTTGACTATGAAATAAAGTGTAACGAATTGAGATAGTATATTATAATCTTAGGATAGTAAAACCCCTAGAAGGTATAAATTTTATGCATATCGTCATTAGACTTTGACTGCACGTACGGCTTAGTGATTTAAGCGGTCGCCTCACCACTTAGAACTGCGCTGAGGGTTGAGAAGACAGAACTCTTGGTATACTATGCGTCCATTGATTGAAAGTCCGGAGAGAGGATTTACTGCCGAGTTTTCTTGAAAAGTAAAATGACTTATTCGGCTTTGGTGCCATTGAAAATGATCAATGATTAACATAGTCGTGTGAAATGGGGATCACCCCAATTCACACGACAGTGATATGAATCATCAATAATATATTTTACTCTTAGTAGCAAGTACCTAAAATACTAAATAACCATTGTTGGGACATTGATTATTTGGGACCTTTCATGGTAACACCGACGCGGACAAGTTGATCAAAAATATTTATAATTATTTAAAGTACTGTAGCCATATAATTATAAATAAGTGGGGGTCTCTATAGACATTGTCCTATCCAAACTTAAAAAAAAATCACCATTCGCAATCTCAAGAAAACTCTCAAACCCACCAGACTAAGCTATTCTAAATCTTATTCATCCAGATCGTTGCAAATGGCGCTCCGTAGTCTCTGCCTACCCCTCCGGGAAACAGGCATGAGTCTATGTATGTATGTATGTATGTATTCATCCAGACGAACGTACTCAAATATACGAGTATTCGAAAATTCATTACTGTTAAGGAGTTCAATAATTAAAGTTACAAACGTGCCGAAGAATAACAAAAATGAAAAAAATATGGTTTAACCCATGCCTAAACATCGAGACAAATACAAAAGTACTTTACTCTTTCTGTGACCTTTTTATATTCACGTGGACACGAATTACGAATCATAAATATGTATTACTACATATTATTTTTGATAAAATATTTCTATTGGTTGAATCTATAGCATCTATTACAGAATATTCGTATTAGTTGATTGCATTAATTCAAAAAAATCATCATTTGTTTATCTTCTCGCATGATTCATTACCAGTGCTATCGAGTTTCCTCGCTAACTTATGGGATACCGAATGATTCAGTGGTATAGATTTTGCCCACAATTTTAAGCTTTAGGGCTAGCGCATACATACAATTTTTAATTGAACAAATGTTTTGTTGTGTATCATATGCCTAAAAGAATATATTGAAGCGCACATACTGTCAACTCGATAGTTGCTCGACAAAAAAGTCAAAAATGCTTATTGATTTGCTTTTGATTTAAAATTTGGACAACTATCGATCAAGCGCTCAATTTGTATTGCATTGTATTGATGTGCGCAGACCATCGATTAAACAGTCGAGCCGCGACTGACCACGACTGCTAATCTCGTATAAGGTTTTGAAGCGGCGCCTCGTATCTATCCTCTTTTTTTAGTTCTCTTAAAATTTCTATAAAGCAAAGCACAAACTAAAACTTTCTTGTTAATCGACATTGTTTGTAAACACCTTGACTCGAGCGTTGCTGAATAAAGACTGGTCGATTTGAGGAGATAAGAAAATCGATTGTATGCGCTCTTCCATCAACTAAACTGTTTAACATCATCAGCCTTTAACAGTCCACTGCTGGACTAGGCCTCTCCTTTGAAAGGAGGAATTGGCCTACTATACCACGCTGGCCAAACGGGTTGGTATAGGGTTTGTATCAAGTTTTCCTTCTCTTACAGTGTTGTTCTCTGCATAATAATTATGCTCCCTCTGTCGGCTCTTACGACACCCATGGGATGATATGGGGTGGTGACATTCCGTATTCTTAATCCGTCACCTAAACTGCTTGGTTTAGTAGAAATCACGACAAGTACACAACTTGACAAAACAGTTTAGTCGATGTAACAGTTGCATGTTTGCGCTCGGCCTTAGTGTAATGGAGTAGATTGATAATGTTTGTCTTTTTTGCAGTGAATTTATCGACCTAAATTCAGGCTTTGAAAATCATACAATTTCAATAAAAGTATTGTTTATATTTGTATAAATAAAACGTAAAGCAGGTTGAGTTGACGAAAAATTTACTTATGGCAGTCGTATAATATTGCTTTATACAAAAATAGATGTTGCTTAGGGCTTTGCCTACGTACAGGTTGAATATCGGTTTAAAAGGTAGCCTTTATTATATTCTGATATAGTAAACATTTTCTCATTTTCTTTAAAATTACTTCAAAGTCAAAATCATTTATTCATCTAGGTCACAAAGTGACGCTTATGGACATCAAAATTGAAGTTAATTACCTAATTATTTATTCCACATTTACATTTACTGCCACGTTCGCAATGCTAAAGGTAGAACCACGAGAAAGAACGGGCAATAAAACTCTTGGCCTCTCGCCAATATAATACCTAGTCATACATTTTAATTTTGTAAGGAGCTGCAACTGTTTCACATTGTAAGTTATCTACTAGTGAAAATTAAATAGCTATTGATATCATACTCAAGGAGTAAATTATGTTCATTTGGTTAGCCTCCCAAAATAAATATTGTGAAATAGGAGCATCCACTTACGTCTTTCTAATGTAGGCAACTCGCGAACATGGTCAGAATTATGATGGTAGTGCATGTCGCAGAAAGTAAGGGTATATGAACCAACAGAAATTGACAATCAATTAGTTTACAGTCCATGACCACATTTTACAGATCCGCAGTTCTGTAAGCCTCACTTTATTAATCTAAATCTAATGACACTCCCATGTATATATATTTTTGAAGTGTCCGTATTTGTTCATACAAATAAAACTCTATTTGAACAATATAAGAGCGAGAGGTGTAAAAACAAAATATGTTTACTAAATAACAAAACAACACAATTTAATAGAAGTTTTCTATGTATGGCACCACGAATACACAACCATTTACCAAAAAATATAACAGACTGTAATAATGTTAATTCATTTAAGTACAAATTAAAACAATTCTTGTATACCAATGCATATTACAATGTAAGAGAATATTTATATACCAAATTAATATAATTAATACAATAATTTTACTATATATCAAGGTAGTAGAGTTCTCACAGAAAATCGACGTAAAGTAACAGTACCTAAACTGTTGCGTTTCGTTCGGTGAGTGAGGCTACCGGAGGCCCTATCCCCTATTCCTTCTCCCACATCCTATCCCTTTTCCCAACCCCAAGGGGCGGCAACGCACTTGTGACTCCTGTGGTGTTGCTTGTGTCCATGGGCAGCGGTAATTGGTTACCATCAGGCGATCCGTCTGCTCGTTTGCCGCCTATTAACATAAAAAAAAATTATAAGTACCCATAGCTTATAAGTATCCAGAAATGATTATATTTGCAATGTGTATTTAAATTTCATGTATTGTGTAATTTACTATTTTTATTTTAATAATACCAATAATTGCATGACATTTATAATTTGTGTGACATTTAATTAATTTTTACAATACTATACAACTTTGCACACCACAATAGTAAAATATGGCATGTGCAACTATAATAATACACATGTATCATCTTAAAATGTACCCATATTTGCAATAATAAATTGATTTGATTTGATTTGAGTTACAAACCTCCGTACATCTTTCCATCCTCACAAACTTTCACATTTATAATAGTAGTAACACATCGTAGCAACAGAAACGTACACAAAATAAGCAACGATACAGCTAGTAATTACGGCAGCAAAATATGTATATGTTAGTATAGTGCACGTCTTAGGCTGGCCGCATACATACGTTTTCCGTATTCGTTTTCAGAATGCGTAATTTCGAATTGGAATTCCGTGAGACTAGCGCAAACGTTCGTTTTTCTTCATTCGCAATGTATCCACGTCATTTTTAAACTACCACGATTTGTACAATGAAAATATTAATATTTTCATTGTACAAATCGTGTACTGTATATATATCGTGTACGTATCGTATATAATCGTGTACTGTATATGTATATATATAATCGTGTATTATAAATACCTTTCTATTTGTCCCATGCCGAAACGTCGGGACAAATAGAAAGGTATTTCATCTTTCTTTTCGTTTATTAACACGATTCAGACCCGTTACATAATTTTTGATATGTATCCACGTCAGTACAGTACAGATCGTGGCGAACGCACGACCATGGAGGACGACGTTTTATTAGCAATTGCATTTCTGTTACTAGTAAATAAGAAAAAGAAGCGTCGTCGGTATTGGATACATCCACTAAATACTCGAAGAATCTATGAAAGTCCGTATTATTTGAAGAGAGCTAAGTTACGAGCACACCGCCAATATTAATGTTTCTGCCTCACACATTCGTGTTGCGAATTTATGCGTAACCAATACAGAGAATACGTTCGATGCGCGTAGCGCGGGCGCGAAACTGAATAGAAATTTCCGAACGTGTGCGCCGGCACGAACAAAATGTATGACGTCATTAGGGTTTTTCGAGTAGGTTTCTCCGAACGCGCCGGCTTGCACACGAAACGTATTTGCGGAATTTATTCCGTTCGAAAAAAAAGGGAATGTGTGCGTCAGTTAATGTATTTTCTACAGATTCCATGCAGTCAGATGTCCGAATACGGAAAACGAATTAGGAAATCGAATGCAGAAAACGTATGTATGCGGCCAGCCTTATTGGCGCAAGTTAACGCTATCTGGAATTAATTTAAACTTCCACCCCTTCGCATATCAATTAGTTATAACTGGAAATTTTGTGGATGAACGGTAAACACTATCGTGAATCAATATAATAGAGGATCAATTACAGCTATTTGTATATGGAGAATAGATTAATGGTCTTCAGAATAACCACTGGACTGCGAAAGGTAGTGGGTCTTTTTGAGAACCATGTGACCCTCTTAGATATCAGTGGCTGGATTTTCACAAGGTGTCTTGACCATAGATAATATTACATAATCGTATCCATTCCAAAGGTTATGTACAATTATCTTTTATGCGCTGATTATTTGAGTGATAGAGAATCAATTTTAGGTTCAAGACGCAGAATTCACGGTGAAATCTGTAAAAAATGAAAGCCTGCCCAAAGTAAATATCTGAGCTTTCTGAAGAAGCATTTATTCATAAGTCTATTGTATGTATACATTAAGTATACAAACAATAAACTAATTTGGTAATATTATTTTGTAATTAGCGAATTAACATTTAGCCTTTACTAAGTTTGTTCTAGTTGCATCTCATCTATTTGGACTTTTCTTAGTAAAGTCTATTAACAATATATAATTAGTCTATTAGCCATAAGGCAATATTTCCAAAAATATTATCTAAATCAGTATAATCACTATAAACGAAGAGTTAGTAATGGCCAAGCACATTTCTCCAGCGCATATCTACGGTAGTTTTAGGCTGCTTGTAGCGAGAAACAATCTAATTGTAACCAACGCAGCTTCGTTTTAAACTCAACGATGTTTCGGGCAGTATGAAGTTTATCCATACAGTGCTGTATCTATCAATATTCTAAAAACCTAACTTTCTGTCAACCTAGATTCAGCATCGACCTTCGTGTTTTTTGCTTACATAAAAGGCTAGCTATGTTGTTTTGCATATCGGCCTTTAAAAATATTGAAAGCGTATCGTAATATTTTAAATCTGTAAGTGAAACACGTATACGGTGTGGAGGTGGAGGTACATGATACGACCGAATGCTCGAATAATCATCATCATCCTTTAACAGTCCACTGCTGGACTAGGCCTCTCCTTTGAAAGGAGGAATTGGCCTACTATACCACGCTGGCCAAACGGGTTTGTATAGGGTTTGTATCAAGTTTTCCTTCTCTTACAGTGCTGTTCTCTGCATAATATGCTCCCTCTGTCGGCTCTTACGACACCCATGATGGGATGATATGGGGTGGTGACAATCCGTATTCTTAATCCGTCACCACACGGACAATACTACTGCTCGAATAATACTGTCTATTTACTCCAAGTAATAGATGATATTTATGGTTACAAATAGGGAATATGGAGTACTTAACATAATTAGAGATTAACATAGAGTAATTAACAAATATCTTTTAAACATTTATCACATCACCGCACTTAAAGAAAAAAAATACAGTTACAGAGTATTTATTTTTACAACTTAATGGAGAAAATAAGAGAGAGAAATACCTATTTATTGGTACAGTATAAAAATTATAATGGTTTATTTACTTAGATTCATTATAAGACTCAGTACGATTCTTATGAACTATATCTTTTTACCATATTTATTCATTATCTCTACATTTGGTGGCACGTCTTTGATAACTTTATAAGGACCAGAGTATACATAATCCAACTTATTACTAGGTGATTCATTTTTTACAAGAATCAATTCATTTTTTTTTTTGTGAAAATCTAAATGAGCTCTGTATTTATTTAAAAAATCACGGCCTAAAATTCCACTTCCTTTAATAGGTAAGTTATTAAAAACGTAAAATTTGTGACTGATGATCTCATTACCAACAGTCAAAGGTAAATATATGTATCCTATTGCTTGAACTGTACCTCCTAAACCATTTATGCTTATGTTCTCTTTATGGACTGGAATTTTATATTCAAGCGCATGCGCTGTAATTATATGCCGAAAATAAATCACCTGAATCTACTAGAAAATAATTTTCTTTTCCAAAACGTGGTGATAAATATAAGGATATGTAACAATTACTGTCACTAGCTAAAATAACATTATCTCAAAAATTTCAGTTATATCTGGTAATGAGAATTTATCATTTTCAATACAATTATTTAATTTTCTATAGTCTATTACTAACCTCCATTTTCCATTTCCTGAATCAGATTTTTTAGGTACTAATAATATTGGACTTGACCAATCGTTTTTGCTAGGCTCAATTATTCCTTCATCTAACAATTTATCTATTTGGCGTTTAATTTCATTTTTCTGAGATATCGGTAATCTGTATTGTTTGGAAAAAATTGGAACTGTATTTGTTTTTTTCTGAAATGGTATGCTTATATATGTCTGTAGTGGTTAATCTATCTACTGGTAAATAAAATATATCTGCGTATTTTGCACAAATACTTTCAATAGTGTTCTGTTCTTCTTTATTCAAATGTTCTAATTTAATTAAAGGTAATAATGTTTTGACTCTATCTGAATTATTATTTGATTTTTCAAATGAACAAATATCGTATTTACTAAGTTTATCAATTGTTGCCTCTAAATTCGTTATCGTTACATCATTTTCAGTAACATTTAGTAATCGAATGGGTATCAACCCATTTTTAGGAGTAGCTATCGAACTGGCTAAATACACACCTTCTTTTATTTCTTTAGCTGAAACTACACAATCTTCCATTAAATCTGTTCTTATAAAGTGTATTGATTCCGATCTAGCAGGAATTTTGAATACAACGTTACAGGTATTATTTACTATAGGTAAAGTAATATGTATTTGATTAACACTCCACGTTAATAAATTTTTGTGAAAATCTAAATGAGCTCTGTATTTATTTAAAAAATCACGGCCTAAAATTCCACTTCCTTTAATAGGTAAGTTATTAAAAACGTAAAACTTGTGACTGATGATCTCATTACCAACAGTCAAAGGTAAATATATGTATCCTATTGCTTGAACTGTACCTCCTAAACCATTTATGCTTATGTTCTCTTTATGGACTGGAATTTTATATTCAAGCGCATGCGCTGTAATTATATGCCGAAAATAAATCACCTGAATCTACTAGAAAATAATTTTCTTTTCCAAAACGTGGTGATAAATACAAGGATATGTAACAATTACTGTCACTAGCTAAAATAACATTATCTCTATTGTTCACGAAAAAACTGATTAGGAATTTTAGAATCATGTTAGCATATTAATATTATTAAAACGTATCCCTTGATTTCTATAATTATAAGAAAAATTACCTCTTTGTTGCCTGTGGTTGTTTGCTCTGCCTCGAGACGACGTTCCTCGAATAATACGGGGACGCCCATAACCTTGACCATGTTCTCTGCCTCTATTCGGGTTGAAAGCTTCACGACCTCCACGCTGTACTCTGAAGTTAAACATACGAGACCTATTATAGTAAAAATTATTATATGGTCTTTTGTACATACCATAAATCTCACCGGACGTTGAAGATGATGTGGTTTCCTCGTCTTTATCAGCTTGAATACCGTCTTTCAATGAGCTGTAATTTCTAGCTGAAATAATCGTGCTTAATCTACGATTCTTTAAGCCGTCTGCAAACTGTTTTATTGCCATCTTTTCATTATGCGGTTTCAAAATATCATAACATTGCTCATTGCCATCGGCTTGAGAAATCGTGAGATCGACAAATAATTTGGTAATCTCTTGCCTATGATTGTCAATAGACGTATCATTTTGCCTTATATTTTGTAATTTATTTTGTATTGCCGTTACAGCTTTCTTTGACAATAATAGATTTTTCATATCGCAAACTAAGTCAGGTACAGAGCCATATTTAAATTTTAGCCTAAACTTTGCTTCCTATGACAATCTACTTTTTAAAACAAAGTTAATTAAATTTTGTTTGCAAGCACTATCTTTTAATAAAGAATCGTAATATTCTATATTATCAATTAACTGTTTCGTAATCGTCTCTTCATTGGTCAGGTAAAAGATTCAAAGCGGTCTTTAAATCAAACGAAGACATTTTGGTAGTCGACTCGGTTTTATCACTTTGACACAATAAGACAATTTCGTCACCTAAAGCTAAAAATAAATGACAATAATTTTCTATAAGTAAAATAATTATCTTGCTCCTTATAATATTTCTTATCTAATTTATCTTTAAAATCAATTAGCCAAGACTCATATCTCTTATAAATTACACTAACTTCCTTTAATTTATTTTGTATTAAACTTACTTTTTCGGTCCTTCTTTGCGGTCCTAGCTTGATTAAATATACCCTTATTTTCTTTAAATCTTCATATAGTGCCACAATATCATCCATACCTTGCCACCATAATGTAGAAATCAGTAATAGAAACAATTTTTTGCCTGTAATTCATTGCAAAACATTAGCATACACATTTATTAATCTTAAACAACGCAATAAACTATAACAGTCTTATTAATAAAAATTGCTTATTCTTCTCTTACTCCAAAGTAACACCGGCAGTAGTTAATTCTAGATTAGATATGGAATAGCTACGTGTTAGTAACGGTATTAATAAATACGGAGTAAGTTCGGAGTAATAATACCACTTTTACACCGAGATTAAGGTTTAAGTTATGGCAACCCACTGATATTAAAAGTAAAAAGAATGAACAAAATGACCTGCTCGAATAAAAACTTTTTATTAAATAGTTTTATTTAACAAAAAGTTTTTATATATTAAATTTTAATATTTAACTGCATCATTTCCATCATGGTTCTGACCACTTTCGCGGATTGCCTGCATTATTAGGCATAGGTACATAATGTAAGTGGATGCTCCTGTTTCATATTTTTTAAATGAACATCAAAATTAAAATTAAGTATTATGCTTGAGTATTATTATGTACAATATATATATACAAGTGATATAGAAGGTGTAACAGTTGCAGCACCTTACAAAATGTAAATTATGTGTATTATACAAAACCTCGCAATGCAAAAGAGTGACCGTGAGTTTTATTGCCCGTTCTTTCTCATGGTTCTACGCCCTTGCTTTGCGAACGTGGCAGTAAATGTAGAATCTTTAAGTAATTATTTAGAAATTTATTATTTTGACGTTCATAAGCATCACATTGTAACCCAAATGAATAAAGGATTTTGACTTTGACAACACAACTATCCCAAGCGAACATAGACACACATATCGGCACGCTTGCCAAACCTCGGCAAACTATCACAAACGCAAACATGCGGATAGGGTATTTGGCTAGGTTTGTATAGGTTTGCAAGTGCTTGTGGCAAACCCTATCTATGTCGGTTTTTTGCCACAAATCACAATTTAAACTCATCTTCTTCAAGGTCTTGAAAAGGGTTATTGCGAGGTTTATACAATTTCACATGCCTTATATGAATGGTAATATTTCTCCAATTACTTCTATCATTTTTAAATCTTCAATGAAATAATCTCTAGGTATTAATTTTAATCTACAATAATAAAATTACAAAATCAGATACTAGTAAGTACTCTAACGAACACCAAACAAATGTGAAAATATATTTGGGTTATGTATGTAAATCTCAATGAAAGTTGGAAACACAATATAAATCTACGAGCTTTTGCCCGCAGCTTCGCTCGCGTAAATTCGAAGTAACTCAATTGTCTCATAATAGACGGATACTTTGATAATAATCATTGTCGTTTAAACAAACTATTTATACCGATAAGAAATATAACTGCAAGAAGTATTTACACATGGCATACAAACTACATAGTAGGTACTCAACATGACTGTTATTCGTTGACAGTGACGTTTCTGTCTTTTTTTAATATTCTAATTTTTAATACTGTCAGAAGAATTAGAAATTACATACGTTTCGAAATAAGAACGTTTCCTGGTTTGGCAGTAGTATTTGGCAATTACCATTTTGGTCACTTGGTCAGTTGGTAACTGATCAAGTGACCAAAGGACAATGGCAGATCTCCATACATCAACATGTCTGAAATTAAATTGAAGCGCTCAGTAATAAAAAATATATCAAAAAATTCGGCGTAAGTAACAGAGTCTATAAATTATTCTATTTTCACTCGGGAAAGCCGGAAAAAGAAGATATCGGTGTTTAATGTTTAGTTAAGAATGAACAATGTGGGTACGTTTGAATTATCAAAGGCATTATGTCAGATTGACATCTAAACGCAGAACTATTCTGTAGCATCTACCTGTCACAGCCAAAGACAAAAGCAGAGCTGCACATTTTAAATTGATTTTATGTGAAATCGATATAACGTTAAAACGATGCTGTGACGTTTTTATTTGATTTAAAAGTTGTTTTGCTACAAAATAATTAGCTTATTGATATAATGTTGATTAACAATTAATTAACTGCATTTTAATTATTATATTTTAAACCAAACCAACCCTATAAAGGTCGATCATATCGATTACTTATTTAATAATCGATACGCATCAATATCAAACGTCTATTCCTGTCACACCATTGTCTATGGCAACAATCAAATAATAAAGTAAGCATCTAGTTTGTAATCAATTGGAATGCTTTTTATCATCATAAAATAATCCGGCTTTATCGATACAAAGTGAAAATATAAAAAATATTAGAAAAATAAACAATTTGTTTTGTTCATATGAAGTTTAAGCTCGCCACTACAAACCCAGACCTAATTCTGCTATTGTTCTTTACGGTGTTTACCCTTAGAGACCAAATTTTAATTATGTATACTAGAAATCTCTAGTTCACTTGCCAATATGACCGTGACTGATTAACACATTAATTCTATTTGAATACATCAAACACAGTATCGTAGATTATAAGATAAATCTATCTATTGAACTGATATAGCTGTATGTTGTATATAATTATTTAATAGATATGTATAACTAACAATTCAACACAATCTTGTCGCAATGCAGCGGCATGCGTTAGTATGAAAACGATTTAATCATGATCATAAAAATGTTAAAATCATCGATTTAGCAAATTGTCGATTAGGTCAAGAAACGAACCTAATTTCATAATACGTATTACATGAATTTAAATAGTTCTATCAGAATCTAAATATATCGTGTTTAAGAAATATTGGGAATGTAGTAATATAAGGATTAAGTCTTAAGAAGCGCGGAAAAAAAGCGATGAAAATCCATAAAGAAACTATAAATTATTACGATATTCAATACGCCGATGACATGCTATTCAATTTCACGCTAACTAAGAAAAATCACGTAATAAGCGATCATTAAAACCAGTACCCTAACACTGAAATCTAGTACTCAAAAGGTAACCCTACTTTATCACCTACTTTACCTTCCGCCGTCGTGCGACGCGCTTTTTATCAGACTTTATATCCACCGACATAGTGATAGCCAGGTAATGAAATTGTTGCTTCTTGTTACCCAAAGCAGCATTTTTCCGGTAAAAAAATCTGTCAGGACTAAATATGACGTGCTAAAACTAAAACGACTTCGGCAAAGCCGGCTCTCTCTGTACCAAGGATATCAAAAATTATGAGCAACGCCCGTATTATTGTTGTTTAGCATCATACTCTACTGCTAAAAGCTTCTGTTATATTTTAACCATAAAAGCGCGACTGCCTTACATACGATATGTGACTAAGTAAATCTATAAATAACTGAATAAAGTGATTGCGTTTATATTGGCATTCGGATAGACGCGAGCGCGTGGCAGTGCTAGGACACATAAATTTAGAGAGCCTGTCAATGGAAAATAGCGCCTTTTGTTTAGAATATTGTATTGTTTATTATAAAGTATGAGTTTGATATCTAGAAACTTCGTTCTGTCAATTGAAGCAAATAATTGTGGGTCTCATATTATAACGTAAAAGCAGTGAAAGTCAAGTGGAGATACCAACAGACCGTCATGCAGAGGGTAGCGGTTTCAAATCAACGGCTCACAGCACTGACTCTTTGAAGCTATGTACCTATTAAAGTGTTAATTATCGCTTTCTTGTGCCTCGAATCGTGACGATTATTGGCAGCCGTTTGGAGCTTTCAGTACACTTACACAAACTATCACTGGTTTTAACTAAACCATAAAATATAGCTATCCCTCTGGGTTGCAAAGGTTAGTCAGTAGGCGCTCTTTGAAAAAACGAATATTCTGCGAAATATTGTGCTCTGTTTCCAGCAATACTGGAAATATTAATGTATCGTTTTAGTCTTTCGCTTAGCTAAGCCATAGACTAAAAGAAGTCTATTGCTTACCTAAGCGATAGACTGAAGCAAATATCTTCGCCGTTAAACTGCCAACTTTTCTTTTTACGCTGTGTGAACAAAAGAATGGTCTCTTAGATCCTAGTTCCTTTGATGAATAAATTAACAGCTTTCCATATTAGCAAAAACGTAATTCCTACATTATGTAACTGAAATTATTAACTGTCATTGTCAAAACAGTTTTCTACTAAAGAATATCTCTTAAAAGGCAATAAATAAAGTAACAGCCGGAGAAAAACTAATTCGAACTCAGAGACGTATATTAACATACATCTTTTAAATCCATCTTGTTCTAGACTGCCTCGTTGGTCTCGCGGCATAAATGTGCGCGTGGGATCGGGAGGTCCTGGGTTCGATTCCTGGGTCGGGCAGTGTTATTGGGTTTTCTGTCACGAAATTCTCAGTAGCAGCACGGAGTCTGGAAATGTGCCCGATTCGGCAATAGGCTCGCCCCTTATTACGTGGGAATAAAGTATATCTGGCGAAAAGTGGGTGTAGAAATACACCTCTGCCTACCCCTTCGGGGATAAAAGGCGTGACGATATGTATGTATGTACTTCTTCTAGAGGGATCGTCCTAGGATATTTAAGGTTCTACGGATGGATAAGGAAAAAAGGGTCTCAGTAACGAAACGTCATTTGAAAAATCAGTTCACATCAATCTGTCGTCTTCATGCGGGCGCGAATCCCTTCAGAAGTCAAACGATTTCTCGTAGGTGTTTAGTCATTCGGTACGCCGTTTGCATAACCTCTTTTCCTCGTGTATAAGAACAAAGTTATACATTACTCATTTTCATGGGGAGCCATTATTATTGGATTGGCATGTATATGCATAAGGATGTGGTTTCATCTGGCATATTTTTGCGGATTACTTTTCGCCACCATTGTTGATGCCTTTCTTGGAATATTATTATCGGTGATGATAATTTGAAACTATAGTATAGCACATACCAAGCAATAAAATAATTTTCTGTAATCTTGAACTTTGAAAGTCAGGCCCAATTATTGGTGATTTAACTATATGTAGGTATTTTACATTATTACAATGTTTCCCTTGATGATTCGCTTATATAACAAATGTATTTTTAATAGTCACGACCTTCGATTAGCCTGCCGAATTTTAACTGTGATCGATGCAGTTTATTACTATTTGGCCTTCACTGAGCATATATAGTAAGTGACAGTGACCATCGGAAAGTAATTTACTTATCTACAATCTACAGTAATATCATCGCATCGAGCTAATAAATATGTTCGTTAGTTTAGACGCAGTGGTTCGATAATACTTATGTCCTATTTTAATGGTTTTGGTATGTTACAAGGCATATATTTTCAGTCTTCGACTACTTAGGGCGAATTTTTAATCTTATATTTTATGTGACTAAGTGTAAATTAATCACGACTCCAAAATTAGCATAAACTTAAAGTGGCTGTATAGTTACCTAGATTTTCAGTAGATTTTGAAGTTTAATTTATCATATATTTACGCATGCAGGTATATAATAAGTAACATGCTCGCAGTAGCCATCGTAAGCAAAGCAAACAGTAATTCAGCAAATATTACGTTGCAGACTAATAGCATAATTTAGAATATCTGAGTCATCATCATCATCAGCCTTTAACAGTCCACTGCTGGACTAGGCCTCTTCTTTGAAAGGAGGAATTGGCCTACTATACCACGCTGGCCAAACGGGTTGGTATAGGGTTTGTATCAAGTTTTCCTTTTGCGTATATCTTCACTCCACCCAGCCGTTCTATGCAAAGGGTTAGGTATAGTACTCAACGCCGCTGGCCGAGTGCGCGTTGGCAGAATTTGCATATCTTTCGAGATCATCGTGGAAAACTCCATGACTCTTAGGTTCCCTCAGGATGTTTTCCCTGACGGTTTAGCAAAGAATTATTAATAATTTACAACAACACTATAAAATGTGTATATCACTACATAGTATAAAACAAAGTCTGTTTGACTGTCCCTATGTATGCTTAATTTTAAAAACTACGCAACGGATTTTAATGCGGTTTTTTAATAGAAATAATGATTGAAGGTATAAGGTAGAAGGAAGGTTTATATGTATAATCGACGTGGGCGAAGTCGCTGGCGTCGTCTAGTTATCAGATAAAATGAGAAAAATAGATTAATGCAAGTAATAAAGCAATGTAATAAATACGTTATGTATATTCCTATAATTATCAGCTATTCACTGCTATGTATGAGCTGCAACAATATCGCGATATAAATACGCTAAAACAAAGGTATTTAAAATTTAGTACCCAAGTTAACTTTGGTGGCACAATAATTATAATATTAGTGACTTACACTTAATTAATTAACTGTAATTATACGTCTACCAAATTTAACCTCTCAATATCAACATAAAACTACGACTTGCTATGGCCCTGATAATATACCTGTATTTCTAGTCAAGGACTGCTTCGAAGTTTTAGTAAAACCTCTCTCGCACGTCTTTAATCTTTCACTTCAGGATCCAAGCATATGGAAAGTCTCTAGGGTAACGGCAATACCTAAGGGTGGATCATCAAATGATATAACAAATTTTACACCCATTGCAATACTGTCAGTATTCGGCAAAATGTATGAGTCCATGATCAATAACTGCATATCTAGTCAGATTAGCAAAGCCTTAAGTGATTGCCAACACGGATTTTGGCCCGCGCGGTCTGCGTTAAAAATCATATAAAATATGTTGATTATCTAAGCAGTAAAGCATCGGCAGGATGCCAAGTCGACGCGGCATACTTCGATTATAAAAAGGCATTCGATCTTGTGGATAATATGTGATGTGCTACTAGCAAATATGTGATAATGTGCTACTAGCAAAGTTTGTATCTATGGGTTTCTGTAGACCACTCCTTACTTTTATGGCAAGCTACCTCAGAGATCGGAGGCAATTTGTGAAAATGGGACAACATCGATTAAGCCAGGGTAGTACATTAGGTCCAACTCTATTCCTGATCGTGATTAATGATCTACCCGATATGGTGCGTAGTGCTGAATGTGTTATGTTTGCAGATGATCTGAAGCTGTACCTTTCTGTCACCAGCACTAAACATTGTGATGCACTAAAATATGATATAGATGCGGTTGACTCATGGAGCAAGCAAAATAAGCTTCCTCTTAATGTCACAAAATGTAAAACTATTACTTTTACCCGATCCCGTACACCTTTACTGGTAAATTACAATTTGGCAGGCACTCCACTAGAGCGTGTTACCGCAATACGTGACCAACGCATTACTACCAACTACTGAACAATAAGATTGACAATCCAGCAGTACGAGAGAGCATCTATTCTTATGTACCTGATAGATACTTGCGTGCCTGTGGTCGGCGACAGCATCAACTGTTCGCCTACCCAACATCAAAGCGCTCTTCTCAAGCACATAATAGTCCTACTGCTAGGGCAATAATGCACATCAATAATTTACTACAGAATAGTCCAGACACAGACATATTTTTTGATAAACCAATATTATGCAACATATTAATAACCTATGACATTAGAATATAAGGCGTAGTGCAATAAATGAATAATGTAAACATATTCAATAGTATTTAATAGCAATGTCCAAAAATAAATATAAGTATTACCTATCTATAAAATTGTAATAAATGTAAATAATGTCAATAATGTAAGCTTAATTGTTATATTCCTTGTTTAATTTTATTTGAAATGTTTAATATTGTGATTAAATTTTATTAATAAGTAGGTATAAATAATATAGTTTTGAAAACATGTAACAGTAATAGTAATTTTGTATGCATGCATACGATTTGGTGACACCACTGTAAGTATTGCTAAATAAATGAATAAAAAAAATAGAATACAATAAGTTGATTATACTCATAATTTTATTTATTCGAGAGATGCATTGTGATTCTGTAAGACTTCATTCTAAATTTCGAATCTGAATCCGCTGTGAATTTCTTGATTGGCATTCTAAAACTCGGTTGATAGTTCGAATCTACACTAGCGCCGCTCTTGCGAGCGTGTTTGCGAGTTGAACTAAATTGACCTCGAGATTTTGACAGATAAAGTATGAGATGACGTAAAAAGTGGCATTCTATAAGGTAATCCCCCCGTCAGTTCGACGCTCACTTCGCACTCAAAATCAAGGTCAATTTAAACCTTATGCGAAGTGAGAGCGAATAGCGACGTGAAATGCGAGTTGTTGTTTGAATTTTACAGAATCGACGTGCTACCCATTCTGTAGTTGAAAACTATAATTAATTTAATCAACATTCATAATTATTAAAAGCTTTTCCTTCTATCACAATATAGTAGGTGCCTTAAGTAAATACGTTTCGAAAAACTATTCAAGATGTTATAGTATCAGTTACATCCAACGGAGCCCAGTCTCTTATGTTCAAATTCTCTGCCTACTCAATTGATGTTGTTGGCATCACACCCAAAGATTTTGTCCTAAAACATTATATTATTACAAACAATATTCTTAACGCAAGCACTTATTCTTTACGATACTTCCTAGAAATTATAGTTCAATATATACGGCTTACACCCATCGTTCTTTTGTAAGCCTAAAAAAGATTACAATAATATTTGTTATGTTTCCCCCCAAAAGTATGAAAACAAAATGCAGCATCTGTGTTTCATGTCGAATAAAATAGTTACAGACAATTGAGGAAAATGGCCTTTTGTAATGTTTATATGTGTAGCTGGTAAAGTTTTACTATTGTGATTCATAACGCCATAACTATTGTGCCACTTGCGGGTTTTGTGGTTCCAATTTAGCTTTCTAGATGAACAATATGTAACAGTTGTAAGAATGATGGCTGAGAAAAGTAGTTATGTTTATTTTCCTTTATATTCGTCTCTTTGTTTGGATAAAAGACTTATAATGCTAAAAAGTAGATAAGTGTCAGCGGCGATAGCCCGAAGGTGTACGTAACGGACTGCTGAGATAATGGTCTCAGCTTCGATCCCCAGGTACCTCGGGCACACACCTCTGAGTTTTCGAAGTTATGTGTGTATTAAAAAATTTTAATTATCGCTCGCTTAATAAAGAACCCGGTAGATGGCAACAGGCTCGCTCCCTATTTCATTGGGATCAAACATAACTGGTGAAATATGGCCGGTGTGTAATACACCTCTGCCTTTCTTTTTTAATTATTTTACTCATGATGGAAACCAAACAATTTACGGGCTAACCCCTCCAGGGTGGGCCCCTAAAGGGGAGTCAGCTAACCCAGCCTAGGGAAAGTGTGGTGACTCCCCGACGAGAAGCGCCAGGACTACCCACTAAAACCACCATGGTGTTCCTCTATCCGATCCCATTGAACGGCGGGGTCACGGGATAAACGTTAACATTACTACCGCGACCCCGCCTGAGCTGGCCCGCCGAGGCGGGCCCCGTCCCTTGCATGCATCCATCTGCATCCATCATACTTGCCCTAATGCACCTCTGCCTACCCCTTCGGGGATAAAAGGCGTGAAGTTATGTTATGTAAGTAGATAAGTGACCCCCCTCCCGCCCCGTGGGATCTCCACCTTGTCGTGGTGGGAGGGGCTCAGTTACCGTGGCTTGGACACCCGCGGTGAAGATAAGAGAGATCCAGGGGGTGGACGCTCCGCGTGGGCTTGGAGGGCCCTGCGCAGGACGCATCCAAAGGTGCGGGTGTGCGGGAGAGTTCTGTCTGTCCCTCGCAGTCGGGCGCGGTCGCGGGAGGAGAGGCGTGTCGGTGTTGCGTTGCCGCGCGCCCTATCTCCCGCGACCAAATGGGGGCGCACCATTGTTGCGTCGCGGTGGGGCCGCAGAGGAAGGGGAGATGCGATGTTGCCAGGTTGCCGTCCTCCCGTCCTCCCTATCCTCTGCGGCCGCTGGGTGTTGTGGCGGCAGAGCCCAACACCTTCAACCGCCGCCAAGGGGGTTTTGTTCGGGGCCCACCTGACCATCTGGCGGGCCAATACCCGTCGGGGGTAGCGACGAATGCTTCGGCAATTCACGACCCTCCGACACACGGGTACATGAAGAAGACGGGTTGGTTTTTTTATTAAACGGTTTTACTTAGCTTGACCTGTTTATTATTTGTTTGTTAGGGTCAAATTTAGTAATTGGATTTTTACCCCCTTTCTGATGACAGATTGATCTGATATTTGGTACACACTCTTAATCTTGATGACAATACAACATAATATATTCCTTATGATTGTAAATTCAAGATGGCTGCCAGTACAAAATGGCGGATCACATATTACTTCACAACAACCTCAATATGGGTATCTAATGAAAGGACTTGATTGGTAGAATTCAACTGACTATGAAAAATCCAAGATGGCCGCCGATACAAAATGGCGGATCACATATTTCTGCACAACAACCTCAATATGGGTATCAAATGAAAGGGCTTGATTGGTAGAATAGAGCTCACTATGAAAAATCCAAGATGGCCGCCGCCACAAAATGGCGAATTACCTACATATATTCCTCAATATGGTTATCGAATGAAAGGGCTTGATTAGTAGAATAGAGCTCACTATGAACTAACAACAAAACTAAAATCTTGAAAATAAAATAAAATAAAAACATTTTTTATGTTAAACGGTTTTATTACAATAAAAAAATATGTACCTAGTTGGGCGCGTGAAATTTATATCAAAATGTTTACGCTGGATACGCTACGCCCAACGATTTTATATTTATCTGATCAATACCCCAGATTGATGAGAAGATTGGTGCGATCTGGTAGCTAGGACTTACCGAATTATTTTTTATTTATTTATCTTTTATTACATAACCTAACTATATATTTTTTTATTGTAATAAAACCGTTTAATATATAAAATGTTTTTATTTTCTTTTTTAGTCAGTGAGAGTCTGACAGTCCCCTTCGCCCTTCCCCCAGGGCGGAGGGACTCCATGAGGATATTCCAACACGACACCAAAAACAAAAAGTAGATAAGTTAATACCTGCTAGAAAATATTTTCGTGAATGCCCTTGGATTCGGTCCCGTGACTCTTTACGTAGCAGACTATCGATCTCTCCACTCGGCTATTGAAGTAGCTGGCTCTTCTTCCACCTAATTTGGGATCAGACGCTGTGTGATTTATGTCAGTGATAATAATCATACTAATAATAAGGTTATATTTCGGTAGAGGAAAACGGTCCTCCTACAATCAATACATTTCCATAAAACGCATATATTCCGCGGTAATGTAACACCATAAACTTGTTTAACAGTATATTCGATACTTAAATGCGTTATATCACCATACAAGTGCACTAACACCGTAATAAAGTTTTGAGATTATTCATTTTACAGCGTCCATTTCAGATCAACGTCCTTTGCTTTAACTTAACCAGAAGAGAATCGACAGAACAGTTTTAATGACCATGTTTAGTGGTCTTGAACCGACATTATTAGTGTCCGGGGTACAGTTAAACCGCCTCGATTCCATTACCGTGTCCCCCAAAAGCTTTTCCGATAGGTATTTAAACCAGGAAATGTGTGCCGATTGTTATCCAAAAATTAAATGAGATCCTTGACCTTATTGTTAATGTACTTTAGATGTTAATTGCTAAAAGATTAATTACCACTCATTTAAACATCTGAATCACAGTTAGACTTGGTTATCAAAATGACGACGTCGGTAGATTTTTGCTGCAATTACCTGTACGGAACTCAATATTATTAATTATATTTACCATTGTTTAAGAATCTATATCGGAACTTGTATTATTCAAAAATTACGAAAGTAGAATTCAATATAAATACGAGGAAATGTAACCTATTCATCTGTAACAGTGAAAGTATTTTTTTAGCATTTTTAGATAATGAATATAACTATTTCTTATCGCCCATTTACCGTTACACGTACTACTTAATTCAAACGTTTACTACAACCATTTCGATCCCATTCATAACAAAAATTTAATCAACCGTAAAATTCTAAATTATGGTCTTTATAAAGGCAGAACAAGTATAGTCCTAGTGAACTTGTTTGAGCCGTAAAAATGGGGTTGAAGGATGTAGTAACTGTACTCGTCCGACAAAGGGCCTCGGGTTAAGAGCCCTTACAGAGTGCGTCCCAAATGCGACGCCTGCAGTTTATAGGAAGGACCTACAGACGAAACTTGATTATTTCGCTTGCTTATATTATTTAGGGAGATTGCTGATTTATTTGCTTTTAGATATGCTTATTGTTATATCATAAAGCCGTTGGTTGCATAATTATCAGTTTTCCTTTATATTAATATATCATACCTATGAAGGGTAGCTAAGTTTAGTGTGCGCTTAGTATTACTTTAATAGGTATCAGTATTTCAGAATTTATAAATCACATTATTAAAAAAATTGTGAAGAAATAGATAAAAGTGTTACCTGACAAAATATAATATGTTTTAGCCATCAAAAATGTAGCATTAGCCTACCAGGTACAGTAGTGATGAATGACTGCGCTTCAAATTCACGTTTTTCGATCCGAGAATAGAATTAAAAATCTTCAAAACCGTTCCTAAGCATAAGCATATTCAAATTACAACTGAGACAACATACACCGTAAAACAAAGTTACTAACAACATTCTAAGGTCAAACTAGTTGTAAGGGTACCGACACCCCATCTCATGTGTCATATAATATATAATATTCATAACAGCCGTGACCGACGGCTATATGAACTTGAGGGGTCGTGAAATCGTTACTTTTTGAAACCGGTCACTCATCAAAGGACTTGACCGGAACAATATTTACTTAGCCACCCGGATTAATTAAAAGTAACGATGTAATTAAGATACAAAGTTATTTTTGATCGTTGACTTTATAAATAAACTTAGTGATTTTGTGTGGCTTTATATTTAATTTTTCTTCTTTAATAAGGAGTGAAACAGTATCACTTAAGACTGTTGAAATGAGAGCTGTGTTACCGGGTGATATAAAACTAATACTATGGTTCTAGCGGATGTTCTAGCTTTGTACATAATTTTGAGTAATGGTAATGGCAGAAAAATCGAATATTGCAGTCATTTTTCCCGATTGGGTAGTATTTTCGCACATTCAATGCTATTATTATAATTTTAATAAAATGTTCGAGCCGCAATTTGATCATACATTTACAACGGATAGTTTTCCTTTAAGGTACTCGTAGACGACCCCGAATAATTTATATATGATTCGCATAATTTGAATATTGATGTTGATGAGGTAAGTAAGTTACAATTTTCATCATAGCTCTTATCTAAAGTTACGAGAACTTTATGACATACATAGTACGAGTATAGGCAAATAAAAATAAACTTTTTTATGGAGTTTATATTATATAATTTACTTTGTTACCTACATAAACCAGTAATCTTGCATAAATCGGATGGAAAATCTATAAATATAAAAATATGTAGGCATGTCCAAGCGGACAAGCAATATCCTGCTATAAAACAAGTAACGCATTGTTTATATTCTATCAAAAAATTTACGGCATCCTCATCTTAATGCAAAAATATCCACCGACGGCTTGCGAAGCGCAAAGCTAAGATTTCGATCTTATAACAAACATTTTTTTTTACAGTCTCACGCCTGTATCCCCGAAGGGGTAGGCAGAAGTGTAAATATAACACCCACATTTCGCCATGAATTTTTAGGTCCCACGTAAATAGGGGGCGAGCCTATTGCCGTTACCGGGCACATCACTAGACTCCGGGCTGCTACTGAGTATTCGGAAAAACCCAGTAACACTTCTGCCCGACCCGAGGAAGCGAACCCGGAACCTCCGACCAGCAGTCGCATACGCTATCCGCAGGACCACGGAGGCAGTCACAAATTCTTTCTTTGGCAACGACCAAGTAACGCGCCGAATTTGAAATTATCTTGAAATATAAATCTTTTTGTTGAGACGCGAATTTCATACGGGAGCACTTTTTGCCTTTCGCAGTTAAACTTTACCGCACAGCAGGGGTCGGAACTACCCCGGAACACTAAGCCAAAGTTTCAAGATTAGTCAAGATTTACAATACAATTTAGTGGTATAATTATTGTAGGAGGTCCCTTCTTTCTGTACCCACAGTACTGTTTGTATTTATGCGTATTATTGTAAAAAACATTTGGAGGTCTAACTTTCCAACATCAGTTGTAAATCAAATAGATCCTTCGCCACTCTATTTTACAATTTCGAAAATATTCCTATCGCTGGAAACGTGTTAAGAAGAATTCAGATTCACAATATTTGCTCATAAATTTGGCTCCACGGGGATTAAAAAGTTAAGTGGAGGCATTATTTTTCTCACGTAATTACTTTGTTAGCTGAAATACGAAAAAGCGCTTTTAACCTGGTTTACTTTCACGGTGGGATGAACATCTATTATTGTCACATAAGTCTTTTTTACCTTAAGCCATCTTAAATACTTTTGTTAAGTACTGTAACAAATTGTCACATTTTCAACTGTCCAATTAGTTGTGCAGTAGTGTTGTGCGTGTTTTATATCATAGCCCCTTACATTGAAATTAACTTTAATTTATTGTGAATGAACTTATACATTATATTTTGATCTGTATAACGTGTGTTATATGTTAAATCTCACTCATAAATCAAGTAACGTTCATGATTAGATGTAGATTCACAGAATTTAGTATAGGCAATACTAAATTCTGTTAATATACTCTACAAGTATTATAACATGTTACAATTTTATTTGACGTTTTTCTTTGCTGTTTTCTGCAAATAATATACAAGATGTTTATTGACCTTGGCTACCTGGAGTACATAAAAAATATATCCTGTAAGAAATAAGACACTTTAAGCAGCTAAGAGTTAAGGATGGAAAAATAATGATTGCATTCGTTACGCAATAAAACATCTATAAATATCGAACTAAATCTCATCAAAGTTTAAGTTTTCTACGTTCTTGAGAAAAATGAGCTTGAAATATCTTCAGCTAGATGACATTCAGACAAACAAAATCATCTTGAAGGATTTTATTTATTTTTTGTGATAAGGTAAAAAGCTGTAACTAGTCCTAAAATAAGAAAAATAAAAATCAGTAGCAATAATAAATGGAGTCAAAACAGTCAGCATACTCACTAATTAGTCAATTAAACTTATTTCACAAGTGCGCACTCAAAGCCATCCATAATAAATAAAGCACTTGTAACATATTATTTGGAACATAATAGAACGCGGTGTATTTTCTCATTAAACAGTACCATCATGAATGTAAATCGCTGAATAACGAGCTAATTTAAGTGTCTTAACCACGTGCTTTGCATATTCATAAGGGATATTCTCTGCAGTTTAGTTATAATGTACATAGTAAGTTTTTTAATTAAAATTATAATGCACTGAACATTTTGGCAGTTTGGTGGGCAATTTATTTATTTCTTTTTGTGTTTTATTTAGTACCTACAACTAAATTTTTATTTTGAGTTTTCGTTTTACCTCATATTCTTATACTGGAGCAGGTTTGATTTTGACTTTGACTCTCTAACTTACTTCAGTTACACGGATCCTGAGTTGAGTGGACTTTGCACTCCAAATTTAAAGTTAATTATTACACGGTTGGCGCAGTGGCACAGGCAGCCGCCTAACTACTTGACACTGCGCAGTGTTATAGTTTCGATCCTCATACGATTCAACATTTTGTGTGATCCATAAATTGTTATTTCCAGTCTTAGTGTTCATAGTGTGCGTTGGTTATATGTTTGTAATGTACCCGCGACACAGGAATTTGTTCCTAGGGCCTAGGTGAATTAAAAAAAAAGGAGAAAATGGAAAAAGAACATCGCAAACGGACCCACACGCTAGGATGCTTATGATCTTACTGCATCCCGAGCGCCAAAGCCAAAGACTTGGATCGCATTTGGGGCAACGCTAAGACCATACTGGTAGACTTGTTAAAATTAAAATTAATTACTTACAATAACATTTGTTAAAATATTTTTTGTTTTGTTAACTTACATCAGTTAAATGGAATCTGACTTCAATGGACCCTTGTCTCCAAAGTGAACGTCTTCGTAATCGATCAAAACACTAGAATCATGCTAATTATAAAAAAATCATATGGTATTTTTTTAGTAATATGTAATATTATCTCGTATAACTCTTTTACATCTCAATTCCTTTACCTATTTTGATGAAATATCGCACTGGTACTGTACAACACTAGTAATAATTTCGTAGAGAAATTTTCTAACGTATAATCTATAGCTCTGTTTGATAGCACACATATGTTTTTTCGAATTAGCACGTATAAATTATACAGGGTGGTTTGTAATTGCTTTTTCTTTCAATTATTTATTTATTTGAGGGTTTTGTGTCCTAAAAGAGTTTCCAAGATAAACATGACGTCCGGCACCAACTGGCTGAACATGCTCTTCGAGTCATGGGACAAGTGAGAATTAAAACCTTAATATGCATTTAACTAAAAAAAGAGCTAACCAAAAAAAAAGACAATGATTTATGCTAAGGATTCGAACCCAAGGCATTTCACTAGGTTGGTCTCCCTACTAGTAAATCACTGCTGATTGCAGAGCTTAAGATTAAATACAGGAAAAAATGTTGTGCCGAGCGAGTGATCAAGAAGCACTTTTTAAACAAATTCACACCAATTGGCTAAGTCTATTATATATTTTTGTATAGCAGGTAATACCAGAAAGTTATTCCAATACTTTACATAACATGCCACATATTATTTTTTCCAAGTAAATGCATTTCTGTGGTGTCATTTTATTTTATTCGAACATTTTGTGTGCTTTTTGGCCCTATTTTCAAATTTCACATTGAGTTAGTAACTTTATTATATTTTATAACATGGGCCATTTAATTGTCCATTAAATAAGACCCAATTTGCTACTAGTAAAAGTAAAAATAACTTTTCAGAAGATGTTTATGACAAAAATTTGGAATTTGCTCTAAAAATCTTAAAAACCGTTTCATTCCAAAATCGTGCATTTTGTACCTCTGTGTGTGTAGGGTGTAAAAACACCCTTATGGTCCTTGAACTATTCTTTATATGTTAGTAATAATCTCTATCAAAAGATGGTATTTATATTCAGAAGTAATTAATTTTAGTACGTTCATGATGTAATCAGAAAATTATTGGTGTTCCCTAGGAATTCTTAACTTTATAAAACTTCATTATAATTTAACACAACTTTCACCTTTAAAATAATAAAACTATTGTAACATGCACACAAAACAAGTAGCGAGCTAAAAAGGCATTAAGAAAAAATAATCAAATTTTCACACAACTTACTTAAAATCTTGTCTAGACATGATAAATTGCTATTACTATTAAAGAGAGATAACAAAAGAAGTTTATTACAATTCACGTTCCTTTTTTTTATTTATAATCTATTCACGACCTTGTAAAGAAGGAGTAAAGTATAATAGATGTGAAATCAGGCTTGAAATTTTAAGTAGTCTTCGAGGTCTTATACAGAGAATCTGCTGATAAAATTACACCCGGATGTCGAATTCTAAGAAAGCTGTAGAAATTTCTCTAAAGAAAATAAACTAAGATTTGTGTTTTTAATATACATCGCCCTGTTTTCGCAAGCTTGTATCTGTTATTGGAATAAAATGCAAACGTAAATTGTAACTTTGCATTTCGTAATTACGCAGTACAGCTTCGGTGTTGTCTGGGTGTCGAGATCACAAATTTGTATTCCAAACTCACAATGAAGTCCATTAAAATATAGATGCGACAAGATCTTTACCCAGTAAATGCTGTTACTCCTATAAACTTGGTCGTAATTTTTTATAACCATCCTCAAAATAACTTTGGACATTTTAACAAGCTTTAGCAACCAAATATAATAAATTATAATGTTATGGGTTTTTGATAAGTACTGATATTATCTATTCAAAGTGTGTAAGTAACGTTACATCGAACAGAAGAGATAAATCTGTTAACAGCTAGCAATATTGCAAATATTTCTTCCGAAATTGTGCCGCAGAGAATACGCAAAAAGAAAAGAAATAATTAAATTATATAAGTATATCTTTTTTGTCTCGTAAATGAATTTCAAGCAATTCGTCTACTCTCTTCTTTCGTTTTCTGCGAGTGTTTAGACAACTCTGGTGTCGTAGGCCTGCTTCGTGGACGAAGCGATAATCTGTGGAAACGTTGCATAAATTCGCTCATTTATTAGGAATAGCAAGTTAAGTCACACTATACTATAATTCATTTTCGCCAAATACGGCTTTGCAACAAATTTCTCCTAAAAATACACAATAATAACAAAAAGTTACTAACTTTTCATTAAGAAACGTATCATGTCATGTTATCTACATAATATCAAAAGTACGTTTAACTTGTAATTCTACCCCAAAAGTAAACATAAATGGAACTTTATACTTTCCCAATAAAGTGGAACACGAAATGAATACGAGGAACTATAAAACATAACAACAAGACCATAAATCCGTTCTCGATTTAAAATTTCATACTGCGTCTTCGCTTATGTCAATTTTCATACAATATTCATGGTTGCACCATTTACCGTTTTAGCAACAAAATCCAGGTGTTTCTCTTACAAGACTCCAATTTTATTTTCATGAATAAATTTTTATTTCCTGCAATTTTCTAGTAGTTATACCGCAGTAAATATTTATTAGGCACCGTTGTATCCCACTTGATCTGCAATTTCGAAACACTACCGTGTTTTTAATTTCTTTTTCATCGTTTTATTTACTTTAAGCTTTGATTTATTTCTTCTGATAGAGCACGTATTAAGTTGAGCGGAAGCAACACAATTTTATGCTGGATAGATGCTTGTTACTCGTTCATGCAAAATCTTTTGAACGGATTTTGAGTAAACTTTGCAGTATAGGTTATGGATGCACAACACAATAGCACCTAGGGTACGTTCTGCTGCGATAACTAATATCCACGAAGGCAAAGCCGCGGGCAAAAGCTGGTCTGTAAAAAAGCCTTAAAAGGAAAATTTTGAACCGTATCAAAGAATCGTCAACAATATGAAAAAATTGATACGAGTGTCATTTTCCGAAGTAAGTTTTTAAAGGCAATTCTCGACCTAGAGTTTTGTACTTGATTTCGACGAGGCAGCCCTTGCCATAGATTATGATGAAACTAAAATACCCACCTCTTTCTTTATATCGATGGAAATATCAACCGAACTCGGTCGGTATTTGTTACCTACATCCCACAACTACGTATTTACGTAAATTATTTTCAGAGAGTATCGTCTATTAATTCATACATTTATTCGAAGAAATTAGTGCAATACTATATAGTTTTAGAGCATAAAAATAATGTAGACTATCGATAACTTGAAAATTTCGATATTATTAACAGGGCATGTTTTAACATCATTGGAACAATGATCATTTATTTATACTAGTAAATATTAATTACGTTGCTACCAATCTGTATTGCTTAAATGGTTTTAAAATAATGAAGAAATAAATCCAATTATCGATAGTCGACTCGACCGACCACCAACAACACACTACAACACTACGGTCGCCGCGTCCGAACGCAGAGAGTCGCTATAACGCGATGCAGCATCGATACAGTTGCAAAATCGCCGATCGCCGATGCTAAAAGGAGTTAGTCTGCGGGAGCCCTTTTTTTTACGAGGTGGAAAATCCCTTCGGATCTCCGACTCTTGGGGAAATGAGAGCCGGAATATATGGTGTTGCCACTAAAAACCACCTCGACTTTCTCATGTACCCGTGTGTCGAAGGGTAGGGTTTCGCTGAAGCATTCGTCGCTACCCCCCGACGGGTATTGGCCCGCCAGATCGTCAGGCGGGCCCCGAACGATACCCCCTTGGCGGCGGATAAAGGTGTTGGGCTCTGCCGCCAAAACACTCAGCGGCCGCAGAGGATAGGGAGGACGGCAACGCAACACCGCATCTCCTCTTCCTCTGCGGCCCCACCACGACGCAACGATGGTGCGCCCCCATTTGGTCGCGGGAGATAGGGCGCGCGGCAACGCAACACCGACACGCCTCTCTTCCTGCGACCACGCCCGACCGCGAGGGACAGACAGAACTGTCCCCCGCACCCGCACCGTTGGACGCATCCTGCTCAGGCGCCTCTAAGCCCACGCGGAGCGTCTTCTCCCGGGATCTCTCTTAGCTTCACCATGGGTCGCCTATCCACGGTTACTGAGAACGACAAGGTGGAGATCCCACGAGGGAGAGTCTGCGGGAGCCCTAAAATATGACGTGTTCCTACTTTAAATATTCCATTCATTTAATAGGCAGAGTTAGTAGCAGACTACATTTTTTATTTCAATGTAAAATGGAACAAATCTATATCAAATAGCGGAAACAAGCTAAATTAGTCTCATTCAAATTATCGTTTCGAAATGATTTCGAATTCAAGAAAGGGATAAGCTAATCATATATTCTTCAACTCTAGCTTAGTAAGCTCAATTAATGTTATAACGACTTGATGAGACCTTATATAATTATTATAATTTAAAAGTATTAATTATTACTCATATATCGAGTCAAAAATGCTACACTGCGCTCTAAAACACAAATCGCAGATGTGTCCCAAAAAGCAGGCAAATTAAAATATGACTGGGCCGGTCATGTCTGTCGTATGTCTCACGATCTTTGGGCTAAAACTACCACTTTGTAGTTCCCAGATCGAAAGAGACCTCGCGACAAACCTTATATAGATCGCGGAACAAAACATAACAATGGCGGACGCTTTCGCAACTGAGACACAGATAATTATATTTTAATATTTTTTCCAGCGTTTCGTTTCCCTCACCCTTCTAAATTGATTTAAATGCATAGAATATGAACTACTCTAATAGTTACTACTTTCGTTTGTTGGTTTAATTAAAACAAAACATAAAAAATCCGCGATCAATAGAACGACTTTTTCCAAACACTCGTCTGTGTAGCTGACACTTCGTAGCCCTTAATTTTCGAGTACACCTGTCTGTGTCGTGGATGCTTGAAGTAATCACTTAAATGACCATCAGCTACATCGTTAACCATAAAATAAGAGATAAAGTGACGTATGCAATTATGCAGTAAGGAATGCGTTGTTGATATAAAATTGAATCTTAAAACCGAGTGGGTTGATTGATAATATCATCGTTATCAGTCGCAAAATACTAGCTGAATTAGCAGACATAGAAAACTGTGATACTGAATTATTTTACTATAAGACAATACTCGGTAGATGCGTTTACCAAAAATCTCCATTGTTTTGGTTTTGTTGGTCTGTATACAAATTACTTAATGATTCCATGCTTAATTAAATATAAACTTTAATTATCAACTATAAAATGAGTTTAATGCGATGTTTTTGGTGTACTTTCATTTATAGTCATTGTTGCATTTTGTATTAAAATATTAAAAAAAACTTGCTTTTTAGTGGTTTTAAAAACGAAACAAAATCATTTAACAAATTTCAATACTTATTATTCATACGTTAAACCACGAAAACGAAGCAGAAAAAATACATACACTCATTTATTTTATAACGTTTACACATATTTTATAACACAATGTTTGAAACACATTAAGTTCTTTTTGTCCTAACATTTGGATGATATATTGCAAGTTTGCGCAATTAATGCAATTATAGATAGTAACGTATCTTCGTTGATACTATTTATCAATGTAAAATTGTTAAATACCATGTGCAATAATTTAAGTGACATATTCACTTAAATAACAGCGATAATTCTAATACTGAAAGGTTGAAAATACCTATAGCGCTTGAAAACTTTTGCAAATTAATGATGATAGACGATTCATGAAATCAAAAGGATTTCATTTTTTGAGGGTGTATTGTAATGTATTAAACTACATGAATGAAATTCACAAAGTAAGTGCAAATGATTTATGATCTAGGAGTAGATACACTTTTTGCACAGTTTTTATTTGAAGTTATACTCGTACATACCTATGTCATCATTGTCTTGCCCTGGTCCCAATTTATTTGGGGTCGGCACAGTACGTCCTTTACTTCCATACTTCTCTGTCACCAGTCATCCGATCGTTTACCCCTTTCTCTTTCATATCCATCCTTACACAGTCCATCCATCTCTTCCTTGGCCGTCCTCTCCCTTTTCGTCCTTCTACATGCATATCCATCACTTTTTTACCTACATACATCTAATCTCTCCGCATAACATGTCCATACCAGGCCAATCGACTCCCTTTCACCTTTTCAGCTATAGGCGCCACTTCCATACTACCTCTAACGTAATCATTCCTAATTCTGTCCATTCTTGTCACTCCACACATCCATCGTAACATTCTCATCTCTGCCACATGCAATTGTTTCTCATCCATTTTCTTTGTAGCCCAACACTCAGCTCCATAGAGTACGACAGGCCTAATAACCGATTTATATATAACATACATACCTATGTAATGAATGAAAATTACTTTGTGAGTCTATGTCTCACTTTGTTTCTCGAAGGGTAGGCAGAGACTACGGAAACCCATTTGCAAAGATCCTGACATATCTCTCTTGCTTCATTCACTCCGATCAAGTTTCTCATGCATGCTCTTCTGTTTAGGGTACTTCTGACCTATGCCTTTTTTATTATGTCACCAATCTGGTCTGCTATTTGAGCTCGTTATTGGAATTAATATCATATGAGTTTACATAATTATTTAACTAAAGGAGAAAGACCAAATACGGCCTGTAGCGGCCAGAAAGTTGTTAATCGTTGAAATTAAACATATAATTTTTAAAAATTTTACATCGTTTTCGTTTCTTGATAGAGTATCGGTGAAAGAATTTAGTTTTTAAAGATTAATTATTTTGAATAAGCTATGGTAATAGCGGATGAATGTCTTATGTTGCCAGCATTAAAAATAAAATGAAGTATGGTAGGCAGAAAATGTTTTAAGGAAATAATATTTTTATTACTATATTAGAAAACAATATATTTTATTTACTTTATAAGTATATTTGTAAAAAGAATCAAGAAATATATAATTTATTATACATTCTATAATTATTAATCGGTAAAAATCGTTTTGTTTCTTAATCGATAGTAGAAAAATTTTTTCAAACCATTTGCAACACGTTTTTTATCTGTTATGTCATTCGTGTTGCTACTGTGTATCGTAAATATTTTGTTCTGATTTATTGGTGTTTTCGTACGGTTTTAATGTAATGTAATTGAATATAAATTCAATAATAATTATCAGTACCTTCTACCCATGCTAAGAATATGCAGTGGTGTTTGTGATTGTGGTTAGCTTTTTTGGACGAGTATACATAGTACGAGGTTCCCTAGTACACAGGTGATTATTCATTATTATTGGCCACTCTTTATGTAGTTTTTGTTCTTTAAGACGCAAAGACATACTTTTATTTACATCTAGGTATTATATTTATGTTAAAATTCAATTTTGAGGTATATTTAGTTGCGGAATAATTTCCATTTCAAATATCTCGTATCTTATTTCTACCAAAAGTTATTTAAAAAGAAATTATACAGGTTAATAGAGTAGTCATTTATCTTCAAAACACACATGGTGTTGTGTTTGGCCGTGCCAGGCCCATAATGTATGGCCAAATGGTACATCTCCTTTATTAAGATTAATGAAAATGTAAACCATTTTAGAATCCTACATATTTCTGTCCATTTTTACTAAAATATGTTACTTTACTTCAAACATACATTTTTAAGTACACTCCATGAAACTTAAAATGTCAGTCATTAAAAAATCAGTCCATACAAAATGAGATATCTCCGACATAAAAGTTGGTAGGCTATCAGACAGCAATACGTGGTGCCACTACAAACGAATGAGCTCGTAAAATTGAGCCTATAAATTAAACGTCCTGACTGGTATGCCCGGATAATTAGCAGCTATTTAACCGGGGAAGCAATGAAGAAGATGTATGGATGCGTGAATGAGAAATCGTGCTAAAAAGTAGCCTTATTTAACGAGCAGCCGTGAATGAATGTTCGTTACCGTACGTACGTTTGTGTAGATTGGACGCTGATGGTGAGTGATTTTACGCGAACAAAGTGAATGGTGAAATCAAAGGGTGATAAAATGTTTATTCGGTGTATAATGTGTGTCGATAGCAGCAGAGTGGCTTTGCCCTGCAGTCGGGTATTTTAGGCTTAAAATAAATCACTAATGATGTTATGACTCGACATTGAATGGTTTGTTTGTTTGATGCTTATGTCATAAATAATCTAATAGATATCCAAAGAAATTTAAGGCTAATGATTAAGGTCTGTTAAACATAGTTTAACACAAGGTCTTCTAAGGTTCTGAACGTAGCGAGGCTTGATCGCAACTATCCCGCGGTGGTTGATAATAATACATCAGACACATTTTACTATAATCAACCACACACGTAAGCTTAAAATACGCCTATTACTATACTAATTCACAGACCTGCAAATTTAAACTTTTTTTTCCCCCTTTTGGATTTGATTGCTGGTATTTTGATGCGCTGATTACGAATATGTACTTGGATTTCTCCTATCACCCTCAGTTCTTTTGATAAATCATTTTGTGTGAAAACGGAAAAAAGTCCAAATTTACTAATATGTATTTTTTATTACAATGAAGAAACAATTATATTACTTTAAAACATTAAAAATACATTCAAGGGACATTAATAAATAAATTCAAAATATTAAATACTTTTATGGTATCTTGCTTTTTTTTCACCGAAGCTCCGATTGTGAGATTTTCGCTTAAAATTCCGACTTGGTTCATCTCGCTTCAATAGCCAACAATAGTCTGCCATCATTGTTTTATTCCACTTTCCCTGATAGCAACGTTCCATTTCTTTCAAATCCTGGTGAAATCTTTCGCCTTGCTCTTCACTTACAGCTCCCAAGTCATCAGGAAAGTAGTCTAAATGCGAATTAAGGAAGTGAAAATTTTCAAGCATTTTCTTTACAATTTCTTCATAATTTTCACTTTTATGGTTCCCTAGAAAATGCCTCACTACTTCCTTAGAAGATTTTTAGGCTTCTAATTCAATTTCACTCAACTTTTTATCGAAATCTGTGTCTTTCATCAATTTTCTTATGTCTGGGCCAACGAAAATACCTTCTTTCGGTTTAGCTTCGGACAGAGATGGAAATATTTGGTGTAGATATTTAAAACCTTCTTCTTCTTTATTCAGCGCCTTCACAAATTGTTTCATCATCCCCAATTTTATGTTTGAAGGGGGTAGCAAAACTTTTTCTCGGGGAACTAAATTGTCTCTCACAACATTTTTGGTTCCAGGGACTAGTTCAGTCCTCGGTGGCCACTCTTTCTTTGTCCAATGTTCTTCTCTGTTTTGACCCCTCATTAACCATCTTCTAACGATTTCAGTTAATTTATATTAAAAAAAGTACAAAAAACGAGGTAAAGACCTCATTTTTTGTACTTTTTTTTTTTCAATTGCAAATGACATGCAAAATCCACATTTTTTTTTTGATAATAAGGGTATGTCAATAAATTAATAGATAGTTTTATTTAATTAAATTTATGAGAACTTATTCCTTAATGTCTACTTATCCCATTAAATCTGTTTTTTGTTAAATAAGAAACAATTAAAATAAAATATTAATTAATAACTAGGAAGCCTTGGGTAATTTTGGCAAAAATAAAGGATGATGAGTAATCAAAATGTTTGACGTGATTGATTTTTTAAAATATTTTGCCCGTAATCAGCGCCCCGAAATCTATCCAAATCAATCATCAAATCTTAAAGGAGAAAACCATTGTAGGTGTGCATTGAAAAGTGTCGATGTTTCTTACTTTACAATTAAAATGATATAGTAACTGGAGGATATTTTTACTTAACTGAGATTTATCGTCTTTACTATCTTAAAACCACAAAATACAAATGTTACCGCAGAAACTATTTTCGTGTAAGTCTATTCAGTAAATTTTAGATTTAGTTGACAATCACTGAATAAGTTTATCATTCGTCTTCAAATCCGATTACCGCTTTTCTTACCCAGCTTATTTGATATAAGATAGCTTATACAAAAATAAATAGCAGGATTAGGAATTTTCTGCTTTTATATTACACCTATTTATATACTACAATATTTTTTTAAAGGACATGTATAAATTTGGCTATGAAAAGTAATAATATTAGCTCCGTATATAATCTGTTTCAATGCACTGTGGCACTTTCCTTCTTATGATAAGGTTTCAGCCATAATCCACGACGCTGGCTAAGTGCGGGTTGGCAGACTTCACATGTCTTTTGAGAACTTTTAGGAAACTTTCAGATATGCATGTCTTCTCATACCATAAATGCTTTGCTTGAAGTTCTAGCAAGCTTTTATAGTTCTAAATGTCAGCAGGCAGCCTTGGGTTGTAAACCCAAGACCCGCTGGGTTACAGTATATTAGTCTCTCCATTGGACTACTGCTGATATAGTTATTAAACAATTACAATTAAATGTACCTTAAACAGTAATTAAGAAGAAAATAGCATTGATTATATTCAAAATGTTCATATCAAATATTATATCAAAAATGTTGTTAAAGACTGTCTACCTGTGAAACTGCTTTATAACAATCCAAAACACAAGGTTTCTGGGCTAATACTTGGAGTTTAGACGTAATACCCCAATAAAAAATCCAATAAGTGTAGTGTGGTAAACCAGTTTTCTAGAAATATATAAAGCTAGCGCCAACGTGAATGGGACAATTCTACCACTGGTGTACTAACTTATTAAAAATTTACAAAGCGATGTAATTATGTACATCCAATCGAATAAAAATGTATGTATGAAAAAGAAAGCAATAATTAATTTATTTTAAATATCATCATCATCCTAGCGCTATACCAGTTGCATCCTAGACTTACGGCTTGGAGCCTGAGGTTCGTTTACTAGTCCAAATATGACAAATATATTTCACAGAGCTGTTTCACAGAGCGACTGCCGTCTGACCTCCGTAACCCAAAGAGAGAGCGGTATTCCATGGCTTAGACCAGTATCGTTTTATTTGAGAGTACTGACTCCCCATACCTAACGACTCTCAAAAGGTCTTCATTATAGCCGGGACCGACGGTTTAACGTGCCCTCCGAGGCACGGGACAAGTGATAATAAACTATTTAATACGCACTTAACTTCGAAAAGTCATTTGTGCACGCCGTGGATTCGAACCCGACTCGAACCCATGCATGGTAGTCTGTTGGTATCTCCACCAGGCTATCGCTGTCTTTATAAATCGCATTTTTACTATATTTACCAAGCAAAGTGGGAGGTAATGGTATAAAAACTGAACGATAAAAGAACTACTAAAACTGAGTACTTCTATCAAAAGTCTCAACTTAGAGTTTATGAATTCTACGAATGTTTATCCCAAGTCTAGCATTTGTACAACTAATTCTGGGTTGCATCATCTTACTTTAACAATGACAAAGATCGCAACATCAGTCAAAGTACCGGTTAAGCAAAAAATTAGTTGTACCACTTGACAATTGTTAAAATGACGTCATAATTTTACGTTAACTGTAACCGCCCGATATTGGCCGGTTAATGTTATTGTTAAAGTCAGTTCTATTGTTCTATTATTGATACGCATCGAATATAACCACCAAAAATGTCACTGCTTCCAGAAATACTCGCAGAAACTAGTTTTTCTGAAGACGAATGTGATTTAGACCCGATAAGTGTAAGGCCTAGGAAAAGAAAAGTGTATTTCTCCAGAAGCAATCGAGTTTCAAAATGGGACAACAAATCATTCTTGACTAGATTTTGAGTCTCCAAAAATGTAGCGCGGTGGCTAGCTCAACGGTCGGAACACTCTCTGTGCTAGCTACCTGAAATTGTATTAGGTAGAAATGAAAATAATAACAGTTGAAAAGATAAATGTGACGATGCCAGGAATCGAACCTTAGCTGGTCCGCCACAGTGCGCTGGTGGTGTGTGACTGGCGAGTGTTCCTACGACGATCATCTTCTATGTGCTTGTGGACTGTATGGCTTCGATCTATTCGGGGCTTCAGAAATAAAACATCTTCATACGTTGAGAGCGATGCTGTTCAGGTGTTGAATGGCTACATATAGTTACTTGGTTACAACATGGTTGTTGGGACGCCAACAAACTGGCCAAAAATATGGTCGCTTACTTCGAAATTTTACCTTAACGCCGACCACCGCACCGAACATATGCACAACAAATCTTTATTTGTGATACATGTAATTATCTTAGATACTATGGTACATGCATATATGTTCTATACATAGCTAGATACTAGTCGACCAAGCCAACTAGAAGAATGTCAACGTGACAAAATTCAACATAATTAAACAATTACAATCCAGAAATTATTTATCGTAACGTGCTAACGCGTGTGAACGTACAATGCGCCTGCAATCGGTACTAGGAATTTCTGGATTATAATTATTGAATTATGTTGAATTTTGTCACGTTGACATTCGTCTAGTTGGCTTGGTCGACTAGTAGGTCAAAAAGTTCAATCGAACGGTATATAATACATAAACCTAACTGTTTGAATCACTAAGTTATTCAAGAAAAATTATCGAAAAATGTTGTCACACAAGGATCCGCCCACTATATTTTCTATAAAAAACTATGAAATACTATAGTTATGTATGTAATTTTGGTGGGCCGTTGTGTGCAACTATATGGAGCATCTAATAAAACAAACGCCATGGAAAAAGCTTAATTCAATTCTAAGATAACATAATAAAACCTACGATGCATAAGTAAACATACAAATTTTCTTAAGAAAACACTATCGTACATAAACAAAGTTTATGATAAACATGCATATGTTTATTATTACGATTATTTCGACTACCCATATAAACCAAAAACTAGCAATAAGAAACTATTTAAACATGATTTCAAGCCTATTCAAAGCTAAAAAACACTTATAAAACTACTATGTAAACAAAACAGCTGTTTATCAACTATCAGTTCTTATCTATTACAACTGATAACACTATTTATTTTATCGATCGATATCTAAGTCCCTACGGTGAGCACAAGTATAAGTTTAATGCTTATACACTACACGGCACTACTTATTACCGATTTGCGAATTTTCACTATTCTAGCGTTATTTTATCACTTTGACGCGTCCGGGAACCGAACCCGGTATACCTACCGCACGATAGCACTATTTTTACACGATTTTCACTCGTGGTTTCGAATACACTATTCCCTATAGAGTTTTTTAATGTCTGTCGCGAAGAATAAATAAGTATGAAATTTTGAGCACCAGGCCCTTCAATATATTTATCATTGTGTCTGTTTATGTACCTTTTTGCCACTCTCTTGATATTCTCAAATTTGTATTTGAGCTGCTTCACAGTGCGCGGGATCTCTCCAAGGGCATTAAAATCGCTTTCTATTAAAGTCCACACGCTATCCTTTTGCTTACTACTTATAGCATCGGTTTTCTTACAAAATAATACATTTTGATGATTGGTAATTAACGATTGAAGTCTATCGACTTCAGCTCCGGTAAAGTTTACGCTTCTTTCCCTGAAATATACAGAATTTAACGTAAATATAGGCATAAGTTTGTGTGCTGTAAAAAGAATAACATGCAAGTGTTATGGGCAACAGAATAAGTTGTGCATACTTACTTTGTTTGGCTGTTTACGTACAAGCTTTTTGTATTTGATGCCATTATTATCTTCTACACTTCGTAAAACTTGAACTCGTAATAGGTGTAGTATAAACAAGAAAGATAATCAAAATCTTTTAAAATGATGCGCGTTCAATTCGTTTGACGTTCGATATAATATTTGACAACTGACATCTTGACATTATGAATAACAGCGAAGCTCTAGTATTGCCGGACTTAAAAATAGTTCCCGCAGCGAATCGGGGTAGATTACGCCTCATTTGTCTAGCAACCCTTTTAACTTTAACATTAGCAACAAAAACGTTGGTGCAACACATTTTGCGGCAGCCGTCAAGTTTACTGTTAAAGTTATTGTAAAATTTGACTTTAGCTTTTACTTTAACCGGTGATGTGGTGCAATCCACTCTAAGCTTTGAGTTTCCACTTAAACAACTACTCAGCGACTATTATTAATTCATTCAAAACGAAGCATAGTATGTGATTAATTATTTATAATTTGTATTTCAAATCTAAGAAATACGTCTAAAATCAATTTCTCAAGGTTAAATAAATACACACAACATTGTCTAGCAAATAAGATAAAGATAAGATATGATAAAGATTTTTATTTGTAAAACACACAGATACAAAATATAATGATACAAAGTTAAACTTAAGTCTAGGATTTTCCAATTTAATGGAAAATGGCATATCAGAATACATCCACTCTTGGTATAACTTTATAATTTGCCAAAAAAGCATTTTATTTATTGTATTTCTACATTTCGCTCCATCTTATAACATCTACTACAAGCATGACATACGACAAAAGCATTACAAAATAAATCGCGTAAGGCTGGACAAATTTTACTCTGCTTACAAAAATAGATGCAGCTCAACCCTTTTAGAGCGCTTGTACACGTTAAGAAAATTTACCGTGTCTGCGGCAGACAAAACAAATTCTTCGTGTACACGACAAGAACTTTGTCTGTTCTACACACGAAAACTTTTCGTGTCTTCCGTAGACAAGACCAATCGGAACGTGTACACGACAAGATTTTTTTCGTGCAGTCGTCAGTCGGGCATAGGGGTATTCTCTCGTTTTCCATAAATTCATTTGCACTAATATTGTTTGCCATAATCATCCCTGATCATAATAATTACTTGCACTATTATCATTTATACTAATAACGTTTGCCTTAACAACTCAACAGTGATAACTTTTATTTGCCATAAAATTACTTTCTATAACACCATATATCATAATAATTATTTTCCATAAGTAACACATCTCATAATCGACTCTTGACATAAACAAAATTTGATATAATTATGAAAATAATACATAATATTGTTAGGTCGAAATTAATTATCGTTAACACCCCGACTCAGTGCAATCCGACTCGGATAGGTTAGGTTAGAAGACTAAGGCGGGAGCTCCGCTTCGCTTCGCTCCCGCCTTAGTCTTCGTGGTTTTTTTTTTAACCACGCAGAAGTAGGAGCCCCGCGGGGTTGGGTTACGAAACGAGTCGCCCGAATTTGAGGGTATTGGTGGTGTAGGCGGCTTAAGGGAGTTAGTTTTAATCTCCTAAAAGTAATTTTGGCTGCCAGAGTTGCGTCTAAATATTTTTAAACAATTTCCAAAAATTCTTCATTCAAATATGCAAAACGGAACGTAATTTTAGGTTTTATGTGAAAGTAATTAAATAGGTTGTGTTAGGTTCTCTTTTGACCCTTAACCCGAAAATAGGAGCCCTGCGAAGCAGGGCTCCGTCAACCTCAGTTTATTAAACTAGTGGAATCAATAAAAGCGATATTTAGGTTTTATGTGAAAAACGTGAAACGAAACGCAACCACAATCTTGTATGAATGAAATAGACAGCTAATGTCAAATTTGTGCGTCATTGCTTTCGAGTACCTATGGTTAGGTACGACTGTAATAAGTAACTAAATAGGTTATGTTAGGTTCTCTTTTGACCCTTAATCCGAAAATAGGAGCCCTGCGAAGCAGGGCTACGTCAACCTTAGTTTAATAAACTAGTGTGAAAAATGTGGAAGTTTACAATGCCATACACACCGATATTTTATATGATGGTGAATAAAAGTTATGGAAAATGGCATTATTGGAAACGAAAATTATAGCAAATACATTTATGGATTTAAATTATTATGACACTTGATCGATTATGACAACTGAAGCGTTATTTCTAATGAAATTATGGCAAATACCAGTATGGCATATGAAATTATGGCGTTTTAAATTATGGCAAACATTAGTAAACCGGGCATAGGGCGCGCAAGTATCAGTGGATCTGTTTTGTATAAAATGACATGGAATTAATATGTTTTATTTGTTTGAAGAATCGAGTCCCATGGTGCTGTGGTTCGGTTTTGCAATATATATAATGTATGTTTTTGCTGTTGGTTCCTTTCTGCTTTTTTGTATAACTTGTTTTCAAGGAAAAAATCATGTGGATCTTTTTTGGATAAGAAAATAAACCACTTTTAAATTAGTATTCTTCAAAAAAAGCAAAAATCTAAATTTTTCGAGTGGTTCCTTTTTGCATAAATACGGACAATTCAAACGTACCTACATCATTCATTCTTAACTAAAAATTAAAACACGGATACCTTCTTTTTCCAGGTTTCCCGAGTGAAAATAGAATCATAATATATAGACTCTGTTATATAATAATCTGTATTTTTAAAAATTCTAATCAAAAGTGATATGTTATAGGTACTTACCATATTATTTTTTTTGACATTTGTCATGTCGTTGAAGTCTTTGTTTGAGATAATAATTGTTTCTCTCCATGCTTCGAATGTGAGTCTTTTATCTTTATATATCCCTAAAGTTATAAGTAACTCATCAGCCATTTTGTACTCTACGCTGCAATACACGTCTACACCAAATGCACAACAAAAACTACCCACAGATCACTACTTACCTGGCTGTGTGAACCCTACTACTCCACCCCCCACCGCTCCGCAACAACATTCGCCGCATCGTGTCTTGCGCAGACAAGAATTTTTTCGTGCACCGCTGCGAGCAGTGTACACAGTTATTTTCTAGTTACGACACGAATTCTTGCATAGGCCCGGCGTATTTTCTTACCGTATACTACAAGCGCCCTTAGTATACAAATCTTGTGGTAATTTCTCTAACCTGAGTTACAAGTTGTCTACATTAGAGAAATGGTTTAAAGCAGTACTATGTAATACCTTGTAAAGAGTAAAATAAACAACAGCCCAGTATAGTATTATTGCAACAATAAATCATCTTGTACAATTACGCCGCTCGGAAAAAGTTTCCTACCCTAAAATAATTGTTTTGGTAAGATTCAAAGCGAAAAAGGTTATTTCACTGGCGCTAAAAACTGCTTCCTAAGTTAACTTCTATATCATAAATTCGATCAAGTACCAGAGGAGGAAAGGGCCATTTGTCACACAGAAAAAAAAACGTTGTCGAGCCACGACCCGTCAGTCCATCTGTCCGTCGTAGACCTACATCAAAACCTTGACTGACAGATCGTATATATAAGGTTGCATGAGAGCAGATGACCACGACATAAACAATTGAGGACATCCATTTTTTCTTCACTCATAGGTACTAAGAACGGTTGTCAAGGGGACCTTCGCAAAGTGCGACTGCATGTATATTCTATTCATCCATACAGTTAAGCGTGTTCGTAACTGCTTAGATTTTATAGGTGGGTTACCAGCTACATATATTATACCTTGAAGCTTCTGATAGTGCTTTAAATCTACTGGTTATGGCTTTTATGGAAATAGATAGATAGCTTCTAAATGCTGTGTGAAATCAGAGACTAGTAAGCGGACCTCGGGCTCCTAAGTGAAAGTCTTGGATGATGGGATAACGTTAGGACGATACAATAATTATTCTGTACTGGCTTTAACCATAGAATTTGGTTATCCATTTCATTTACTTAGGAGTTCAAACGAAAGATGCTTTCTAAAAGTATATATTCTGTCTAATCTGGTTAGACTAGATTACGGTCTCCAATTCTGAATATCATTGTTGCCGGCTTAGTAGTCAGGATCACGAAATATTCAACAATAAATAAGAATTATCATTGAGACAAACTTTTTCACAAACTCATATACAATTTTCTCCTTTTCTCTAAAGCTATAACATTATCACCCTAAATGTTTCATCGGTAGAAGGTTTGGCACATTTCGCCAAGCTTTGTGTTCAATACGTGCTTAGAAAATTTGTTTTCCTAATATATTTAGTTTATCGCGGAATTGAAGGTTCGCTCGCTAAATGGACCTAAAAAAGGCTCCCAGTGTAGATTGGATACGGAAAGCGAAGGTCTATATTATTTTTGTATGTACGCTATATTTAGCTGTGTAATCGTTGTGTTTCTTCTGAGTGAGGATTTGACTTTCCCCGTTATGTTACAGGGTTTTGTCAATGAATAAATTTGATGGAACGGATGGAGCATGTTTAATACGGTTATCTTGTCACTAAGTCGTGCCACGTTTGGGCGTTCCATCGCCATTTGAGAAAAATAATATAAGATTCACAAATGATATGAAACTAGTTCTTATGAGTACTCGTGCCTTCAATCTTAATAACGTTTGTATTGACTAAATTATAAGCCATCCTACCTTGTTATATGTAATAGAATATTAGTCAAAGAATATATCAATACCAACAAGTGAATTTGTTTAAAAGACAAATAGGTTTATCTATGTAAAGGAAGAGCATGGTTTCTACTTTCAATTATTCAGAAGTAACTACTTTTCATAAAGAAATAGATTTGGATTTTAATGGACTGCGTAATGCTTTATTTCCATGCATTAAATACCATGCAAATACTCTTTCATTATTAAATATCTGTGGCATCACATTAACCATCGATCTTTATCATTTTATGTTATTACTACGTGACTAAAACCTTCCTATAATATATTACATTTGTAGTACTTCCTAAATCTATACTAGCTATACCTAGTTTTTAATTAGGAAGAAAGAGGTCCAGGGATAAAAGTAGTGAGATAGATAGTGAGGATGGATTTACGCTGGTGACAAGAAGACGGCCTTAACGGCTTATTAGAAGTGAGTCTGGAATTGAATATGAGATTGGAAATGATTACTATGAAAATCGCGGGGAAACAGAAGATATATATAAAGTATGTATTACTTCCTTGGAACCTTTGCCGAAACAAATGGCTTTGGTGAAAACATTAAATAGTTTAAACATAGGCAATGTACTTAAAATACAATACAAAAGCGTAGGGGCTTTTGTATTGTATTTTATCGAGTGTTTATTCAATTTGCTAATAAGGTACACGCTGAGAGACTTATTGCGTGTGAGAAACTGGGAAACGTGGAAGTAAGAGTGCAATTTTTTGATAAGTTACATTATGCATACAGAATCATAAAGGGCGTTGATTTGGACTTAAACGAGAATGAAATTTTAAGCACATTGGAAAGTTCAAGTAAGATTATTTCAGCTAGAAGACTATGGCGCATGAACTTTAACAAGCAATGGGTGGAAAGTGAAACAATGCGCCTTTGCTTTGAGAGCCCCTCGTCGCCAGAATTTGTTTATGCCTATGGATGTCGTTTTAAGGTCGAGCGATTTGTTTTTCCGGTATCTCAGTGTTCGGCATGTTGGAGATTTGGTCATATGAAAAGATTTTGTCCTACTAAAAAGTTGCTGTACCCAAAATATGGTGGAGAGCATGATAATTGTGAGACAACTGAATTTGTTTGTATAAACTGTAAAGGGCCACATATGTCTTTAGATAAATCTTGCCCCATGTTTGTAAAGGAGAAAAAGATTAGATATTTGTTGAGTGAGGGAAATTTAACATACAGAAAGGCACTGGAGTTATTCTTGAGCAAACACAGACCAAATACGGATAATCTTGGAACAAACACTATAAATCCATACATCAATCAACCCACTTTCGACAAAACCTATAGTGAGGTGTTTAGTTCGTTTCCCACACAGAAAGAATCTATAAACCCAAATATTATTAGGCTAGAAAGAGAAGATAACATAGAAAACACTTTTATAAGAAAGGACAAAACCAGCAAGACCAAAAAAATAAGCGAAATAATAAAAGTCAACAGAACATATTTGCTATGGATCAAGACAGGCAGTATCCCTCAACTGAAAATGATGACTCGGAGAATAATTTGGAGGAATCACAAAATAGGGAAGAACAAGTAAACAAGAAGCAACGGAAGTCTAGAATCAGGGCTCTATTATTGAAAGTGACTGATATTTTGGAGACGGATAACAATTTTGGGGTAAAATGATGTCAATACTTAGTGTTATTTGGGAGGAATGTAAGGTATTTATTAAAGACATGTTTTGTGGTGGAGAAATGTTAAAATCATTTTTAGGCTTTTTCAATGGGCAATTATGAGAAAGCCAGCTGCATCAATATTGTTCAGTGGAACTGTCAAAGATTTAAAGCCAAAATTAAATTCTTTTGATGCATTACTTACCCAAGAAAAGATCCACATAGGTATATTAAGTGAAACCTGGCTACACTCAGATATATGCGTTAAATTGAAGGATTACAATATTTTTAGAAAAGATAGACACGACTCATATGGTGGCGTTACTTATGCTATCAATAAAAGCGCAGTTACAGTCCAGCCCTTCATGCAATAGCCATATAGAGATTGTTAGTCTAAAAATGTTTAATTGTAAAGATCTAGTTAATATTATGTCGATTTACTGCCCATAAAGTGTACGCACAAATATGACGGATTGGGATAGTATATTTTCTTCACTGAAAAAAAGAACTTTGATCGCTGGAGACTTTAATGGTCACCACTCCAACTGGTCCTACAAATCCGATGTTAGAGGTACACAAATATTAGACTCATCCTTGGAATTTGGGTATACAGCGATAAACAACGGGGAAGCTACTAGAATTAAACTTGTAAATGGGGTAATGCAGAGATCATCACCAGATATCTCATTTGTCACATCCGATATAGCAGTTGACTGTAAATAGATAGTCTGTAATGAAAGTTTAGGGAGTGATCACCTTATTATTAAAATTGTTATGAATTATAAGGATACAATATGTTGGTTAGAAAGAGGAAATTTTAAAAAAGCTAACTGGAAAGATTTTCGTAATGAGCTTATAAATAAATTTTCAGACATGGATGGGGTCAATTCTGATGTTCAATCAATGTATGAATATTTTCATAAACAAATTGAGTCATCAGCTAATAAATATATACCAATGATAAAAATCTCTTCGAATCCAGTTAAAACATTTCAGCCAAAAGAATATTGGAACTCTTCATTATCAAAGGTAGTAGCTGAACACAGAGTTGCACTACGTAATTTCCGACGTAACCCCACCCCAGATAATTTAAAATACTTTGAAGAAAAGGTAGCAGAAGCGCAGAGATTAATATCTAGAGCCAAATATAATAATTGGAAAAACTCTGCAGTGATATCACACAAACTACATCTGTTTCGGATATGTGGCGTAGAATGAGATGGGCCAAAGAGTACAAAAAACCTAAAAACAAATCTAACCCTTCAGACCAAAAGTTAAAAGATTTACTCCATTCTCTTACACCAGACTCGGTACTTAACACTCAACCGGAATTTCTGTCACAAAATGCTAATCTATGCTATTCGCAAGACCTCCAATGATAATATTAATTCTGAACCTGCGTTAAGACCAATATCACTTATATCGTGTCTATGTAAGATTTTTCATACTATGCTAGGAAAAAGATTAGAATGGTATATGGAAAAGCATAATATATTTTCAGACCAAATGGTCGGTTTTAGAAGGGCACAATCATGTATGGACTGTATTGTGAGATTGACTACATACATCCAGGTAGGTTTCACTGTAAATAAACCAACAATAGCTTGTTTTCTGGATAAAATCAACGCATATAATAATGTTTCAATAGATAAAGTAGTAATTACATTGGATAGCCTGGGTGTTGGATCGCGTGTCTGTAAATATCTTTGGAATTTTTTAACTACTAGAAATATCATGATAAGAAATAACATTAATGGGTGTATCGTCGATTCTAGGAAAGCCAGTAAAGGGCTAGCACAGGGGGATCCCCTCTCTCCATTACTTTTTAATATTGTCACCTATCAAATATGCCATAAAATGAATAATTTGTTGGTTTCCCAATATGCAGATGATTTTGTGTTTTATCTGAGTCATAAAAATGTAAGTAATTGCGAACAAGAATTACAAACTGCCTTAAACATCATGACAACGCTACTAGGAGAAATTATTTTGGAACTCTCTGCGAATAAATCAAAAGTTTGTCTATTTAGTAGAGGTAAAAGGAAACATCCAATTAATCTCAAAATTTATGACGAATTAATACAGTCAGTAGATTATGTCAAACACTTAGGTATGTGGTTAGATAGGTCACTGTTGTGGAAAAAACATATAAATGAAATTTCAGAAAAAGTAGTAAAGTTTTTGAATTTATTAAGAGTTTTGTCGGGTTCGGGTTGGGGAGTAAACCCAAAACATTTAAGATCATTATATAATTATATCATTGATAAGGAGTAGGTTAGATTACGGATGTTTTTATACAATAATTCTGCTAAAAGTCATTTGTATGGCTTGGATAAGATACAGAATCAATCAATGAGAATAATAGGTGGATTTATAAAAAGTTCATCTATTCATGTAATGGAATGTGAATTATGTATTCCCCAATTAGAAATAAGAAGGTCATATCTGGTCTACAAATATTGTTTGAAATGTATGTCCTGGTCAGATAGTGTTACCGTTAAGTTGGTAGATGATCTTAATGCCCTTAAACATGTGCTTTACTGGAATAATAAGAAAAACATTGATTTTAACAGTCTATGATTTGTGTAAAAATTACGAAATTCATTCTGCTAAACCTTTGCCTATGTTCACGTTAGATGTTTGGGTGACATATATAGGTGTATTTGACAAAATTTTATGCTACCTAGATTGACATGTCAGTGATTCAAAAATAAATTATGAAATGACAGCACTTAATTAATTAACACATACTCTGGTTGGGATATGTATTTTACAGACGGATCTAAAAACGAGATTGGATGTGGTGGGTCCTATTATAATGTAATTTCAGGACAATCAGAATTATTTTAAAGCAACATCAATGTGTCCATTATGACAATGGAACTCATTGCAATCCACAAAGCGCTTGAACGAATTAGCGAGATCATAGGTACGGATTCCATGGCCAATCAAAAAGTTGTCACATGTACTGATAGCCGAAGTGCCTTAATGCACCTGGTTCGATGCACCTCTGGAGTCAGAGGAGTATCGATAACCTATGCAATACTTCAACAAATTCATCGGTTAGTTAATGTTACACTTAGGTTGCAATGGGTTCCTTCTCATATTGGTTTGAAGGGTAACGAGGAGGCTGACAAACTGGCAAGGTTAGCGATTTCAGAGGGATCAGAATTTAGGATAGCCCCATATTATTCCGAAGTATTCTTTTCCTTCGGCAACGCCTGCGTGGGACTATTTTACCCCGTCAGGGAATTTCAAAAAATCCTCTCTTAGTGCACCCCTACGATCCCCAGGGAGCATACAATACAATTTTTTGCGCTCTATATGTGAATTGCACTTTTTGAATGTGCGTTGCCTGTCGGGCAGTCCGTAAGGGAACAATTTTATACATACATTTTATTATGTATTTCGCAAGGACATGTTACTTATTATTTTAAATATTTTCATTTATCCAGTATAATTATGTATATGAGTGGTGCACGTTTTAATATCTCGTATTATACATTACTCCATTACACATAAATTAGTCCCTACACGAAATTACTCTATTATCTATACTATTTGCTAATATGGGTTTAACAAAAGATGACATACAAATTACAAGTTCATCATATTATGCCTGGTGGCATGCAAAAACGTTTGATAATTTTTATTGTTTGTTATGATTGTAAATGACATTTAAAATTTAAAGAAAGAAGGAATGAGTGTACATTTAAAAAAACGGCTAAATTTCTCGAGATAGTGTTAAAAGCCTGTCTAAGACTTGCTAAGATAACGGCGATTACATTAGAATTTTTACCTTATTCATGAATATTTACCTTCCATTTCAAGTGTAAATAAGCTACAGCGTGGGTGAAAACAGAAATTCAAACAGTTTATTGCACCTCTCGGCAATAAACTGTTTGAATTTCTGTTTTTCTCTCTTTTTCAGATTTTCAGTGTTTGTTCGACTAACGTTCACACCGCGTAAGTGGTTTGCACTTGAAGCCACTGGGCGTCGAAACGGTTGTCAGGGATTTCTACTCATAGTTGTCGTGCGAATAATCGCGGCTAACAACTTAACATGCATTTTGAGGCGGAGATAGCTCTAAAGTGCGACGTCTAATTTTAATTTGGCAGCAGCAGCTTCGCGTTTTAGGTGAATACGAAATGCAGTGAATTTCAGCATGTTAGTTTAGCTGTTTTATGATTTTGTTCGGTATTGTAGAAATGTCATGGTAATAGCGGATAATATATACGTGATGCAGTTTTGGGTTAATTAAAAGTTCATAACACACCACGGACATTTTTTCTTTCCTATTAACATTCGTGTTTGTTTTATTTTATATACCGTTTCGCACGAAACGGTTCGGTGCCTCATACCTTTTTCAAACCATAAAGACACGGACTTAACTTATTACCTGCCTTCATGTTCGCTAACTTCTATGAAGAATTCCCCGGGTCCTTTAAGGTCAACGCTCATTAGAGCCACCCGGCACCCACTCCGCACCGCCTCGCCTCGTGCGGTTAGTATTCTTTTTATGGGTATGCGCTCACTACATCAACTCCGTAGCGTCACCGGATCGCCTCTGTCGTAAGCCGTCCACGCGCGGGCGGCGGGTGGTCCACCCGCCGTCCGCGCGTGGCCGGCTCGGTGGCAACTCGCTGCTCGCATGCTTGCCGCGCGTTGACTGCTCGTCGCCGCGTTGACCGTGCGGCGTTCACTCGTTGACGGCGCGCGGTCCGCTGGTTGACCGCGCGACGTCCACTCTTGGACGCCGTGCGGAGTGGGTGCCGGGTGGCTCTAATGAGCGTTGATCTTTAAGCGGGACGTGAAAAGTATGTTATTAAGGCCAATGTAAAGAAATGAGAGAATTAGCTTAATTAGAAAAAAAATTGGGTGTGTAGCTGCGGGTATACGTTAGTTATCTGTTAATATATTCTTGCGTTACTAAAGTACAGGTAAAACTACTAAGTGCAAAAAGCCGAAATTTGGCATCTACAGAGTGGCACAAGAACCATCACCAAGCCGGATTCTACTCGTTTTGGACATCATGCCAAGTCGTATTAAGCAAAAATTATACCGGGGAAAGGAATATTTTTTAAGTATTAAAAACAAATACTGTGTGGGCGTAGCTGCGGGCTTCCTCTAGTCTCTTATAAAACTTAATAAGAAAAGAAAGGTATATTATTCTACAATATTTTAATTTAGAAGTTACATACCACTAATATTTAGATATCTTAATCTACGTATTTAGCTAAACGATGCATTCATCATCATAAAACCGATTCAAAAGTCTAATTACCTTAGAGATTTTAATAAAGTTTGTTTTATTCCAATTCAGCTTAATTAATTTTAATTAATTCTGTACCCTTCTTAAACCAGATGATAGTTGTTATTAATTACTTATTCATATCAATGGTTTGAAATATTGTCGTTTTTAAATACGAGTTGGGATAGGCTGTCAAGATTAAACGTATGAAATATTACTTGCGTTATTTCAATTATACGTACCTATATTGTTTATATAACATTTTTGATAGATTACTAAGAGTCTGATGTAGAGTATGAAAAGAAATATTACACAGTCTTTTGTAGTGTTTTTACAATTCAAAAATGATGTGAGCGAAGCCTTAAACAAAAACAAAAAACCGGCCAAGTGCGTGTCGGGCCACGCGCAATGTAGGGTTCCGTAGTTGCCCATAATGACTTGCTGCAAATGGTATTTAATGTACAACAAATCCGACAGTTTATTTTGTTGAAAATATAATTTTAATAACACTATTATAAGAACCTAAGTTTTGTTTAGAAAATTACTAGTTATGTATCCAGTTATGTATTGTAAACATAAAATGTGGTTTCCAAGATATACTACTACTATACATACGTAGTACCGTAGTACATTACATACCAAAGTACGTATATCTTTAAGAATAAGCCAGCGCGCCCAATGTAAACTCACAGAAATAGGTATTTATAAGTTAACCGACGATTACTCGTAAACTAGTGATATCTACTTAGCCGTGATAGTTTTCCTTTTAAATTCGTTATATATACTACATTTGTGATTTTTTTCACTTCTTCCAAATTAATAGTTTAGCCGGCAGAGGGGGGGGACACTTGAGTCTAACAATTTTTTTCACTTCAAAGCTTGATATTTGACAAACCAATCACTTGATCGAAAAATGATTTGAGCAAACTAATAATATTTTTTTAAAACCTACCCAATGATACCCCACATGATGGGGTACTCAACCAAAAAAAAATTCAACCCCACTATATATGTAGGGGAGATACCCTTAAAAAAAATATTTCCCTAAATTTTATTCTACAGTTTTGTTGCAATAACTTATGTTCATATTCATGTCAAATATCAGCTTTCTAGCACCAGGCGTCTTTGAGCTAGGCTGCGGACGGACAGACGGACGGACATGACGAAACTATAAGGGTTCCTTGTGGACTACGGAACCCTAAAAATAGCGTCAAGTATGTAAGGATTTAAAAATAACTTTTTTGCTTACTTATCTGAACTTATTTAGGCACAAGACTCTATTGTAAAAACGATAGTATTGTTCCATTTTGTCCTCAACGTTAGGCTAATCCAAATTTTCTATCTACCAGATAGAGATAGAGCCTTTTTGTATGAAGCATTTTTATGCCTTTTATCAATACCCCCTGTATATCGTACGTAACAGTATGGTCCTAACAAAGCTATCTTTTGATAACCGTCCGTAATCTCAACCAAAACTGGCTTAGCTCAACGAATACTCGAGATACGAGGGAATTTCATTTGAGAGGTTGATACAATTTTAATAAGCTTCTCTAAGCGGCAACTTACATTATCAAGTCTCGTTGTGACGTTTTACGCCAGTGCTCATTGTGCCAGCGATTCTCTTCAAAATAATACTTATTATGAGAGAAAATGACGCGAAGGAAAATATTCCGGCGATTTTTTTCATTCATTGTCCTTTTGTCAACGACGGCCTCTAAGATGCAGACTAGCTGTTTTGTCTATTCATATTGCTAAATTCTAAGCTAATTCGTTTTGTCTTTCCGTGGCTGTTGGTCTGATTTGATTAATGTTTTCCACAGTTGCCTAAATTTTTATTCAGGACGCAAGCTTTGTTTTTATTCTACAGTTGAAATACTAAGAATTTTCTCGAGTGGTTTAAGTAATCTTTCTACATTTTTACTTTGAATACTGTAAGAAGAAGCGAGTGAGCCTTAATTGGCTTAACTATGCCTTAAATATTCGCTCATTTTATTTTTAGCTTTATTCCAAGATGAGGTTGCTTGGTTAAAAAACCTTCATAATTTTTATTGGACCAGTAACTATCTTCTTTATTAGATTGATTACGAAGGCTGTTATTACAACTTAATGTATCTGCCGTATGCTGAGCATGCAATGTATGATGACATAATAAATTTTCCCGACCGCCACAGATGATATTAAAATTTCATCACCGTGCTACACCGTGCAACACTACCCTTATACATATTCAGAAAATTTCCATATTGTGCATGTATTATACGTCGTAAAATATACTAAATCGCCGTTTAATCGGGTCGTAAATATATTCACACCTTCACACGTTTCATGGCTTTCCATCCGACATATGAATATATTTGAATAATTCACATAGGCCCGACTCAAACGCTTTTGTAGAGCGCTTCCTTAACGACCCGTCGTATAATGGAGACCGGAAGCGTTATTTTCTAAGGAATTAGGTAAGTATTTTATGAGTGTAACGGATGCCAGGAATCGAACCTTTGGTAGTCCGCTACAGTGCGCTGGTGGTGTGTGACTGGCGAATGTTCCGACGACGATGTGTGTTCTTCTATATGTGTGGACTGTATGGCTTCTATCTATTCGGGGCTTGAGAAATAAAACATCTTCATACGTTAAGAGCGATGCTGTTCAGGTGTTCGGTGCTTGATGGTTACATATGGCTACTTGGTCACGAGATGGTGGTTGGGACGCCACCAACCTGGCCGAATACATGGTCGCTTAGCTACTTCGAAACTTTACCTTAACGACGACCACCGCACCGAACACGTGCACAGAGAATCTTTATTTATTTTTAATTTTCTATAAGGTACAAATGTGTATTTATCTTAGGTACTATGATACATACATATATGGTCTATACATAGTTAGATAGGTCTTATAAATTTCTATCTATCGGTATACAATACCTAAACCTAACTGCTTGCGTCACTAATCTATTCTAGAAAAACTGTTGAAAAATGTCATCACGCAAGGGCCCGCCCAGTATATTTTTTATTGAAAAACTATTAAATACTATAGTTACATATGTAATTTTTGTAGGGCGTTGTGTGAAACTATATGGGGCATCTATTAAAACAAACATCATGAAAATATCTTTATTCAATTCGAAGTTATTACATGAAAACCTACGATGCATAAGAAAAAATACAGATTTTCTTAAGTAAACACTATCGTACATAAACAAAGTTTATGATAAACATGCAAATGTTTGTTATTATGTTTATTTTAACTATATAAGGTAATAACTAGCAAGAAGAAAGTATCTAGACATGATTTCAAGCCTATACGAAGCTAAAAAACACTTATAAAACTATAAAACGACTATGTAAACAAAACAGCTGGTTATCAACTATTAGTTCTTATGATTCTTATCTGTTACAACTGATAACACTATTTATGATTCGATATCTAGGTCCCTACAGTTAGCACAAGTTTCAGAACTAATGTTCACGTACTATGTAGTACTTATTATTGAGATTTTAACTATTTTCACTATAATAGCATTATTTTTAACACTTTGACGCGTCCGGGAACCGAATCCGGTGTACCGCACGATTGGATAGAACTGATTTTATACTATTTTCACTCGCGGTTTCGAATACACTATTCACTGTCATAGTTTTTAATGTCTTTCGCGAACAATGAGGTAGCCTGACTTCAGAAAACCGAATTCTCACTTTAAGACAACGTCTTTTAAAAGAACTAAAACTATTTACATAAAACCATTTAAATACTGTCACCGTTGTGTTGTGACAATATTAAGTTGTGACAAATGTCTAGTATTCAGGTATTGTTTCCTCCCCCCCGTGGGATCTCCACCTTGTCGTGGTGGGGGGGCTCAGTAACCGTGGATTGGTCACCCGCGGTGAAGCTAAGAGGGATCCAGGAGGGGACGCTCCGCGTGGGCTTGGAGGGGCCTGCGCAGGACGCGTCCAACGGTGCGGGTGCGAGGGACAGTTCTGTCTGTCCCTCGCAGTCGGGCGCGGTCGCGGGGCGAGAGGCGTGTCGGTGTTGCGTTGCCGCGCGCCCTATCTCCCGCGACCAAATGGGGGCGCACCATCGTTGCGTCGTGGTGGGGCCGCAGAGGAAGAGGAGATGCGGTGTTGCGTTGCCGTCCTCCCTATCCTCTGCGGCCGCTAGGTGTTTTGGCGGCGGAGCCCAACACCTTCATCCGCCGCCAAGGGGGTTTCGCTCGGGGCCCACCTAACCATCTGGCGGGCCAATACCCGTCGGGGGGTAGCGAGGAATGCTTTGGTGAAACCCTACCCTCCGACACACGGGTACGTGGAGGAAGTCGAGGTGGTTTTTAGTGGAAACACCACATACTCCGGCTCTTATTTCCCCCAAGAGTCGGAGATCCGAAGGGATTTTCCACCTCGTAAAACAAAAAAAAACAAAAAAAAAGTATTGTTTCCTCTTTTAGCGAATAGTTTGTGAATCATTAGAAGGAAAGTGGACTTGACCTTAGACCCTTGGCAAGAATGTCGTCTAAGGAAATGTTTTATAGTTCTTGACAGTCTGCGTAAATTTGTCGAGGGAACGGCATCATAAAACACATTTTTATATTACAAGTCATGACTTTATTATAAAAGAACATGTTAGACATATTTTCCTTTATTATCTAACTAAATGATGTGAAAGATATAAGATGTACATGCAAGCTTATTTCATATTACAAATGAAAAATATTTTAATAAGTTATAAGTAAATACGATTCAATAGCTTCGATCGATAAGCAGCGATAGCCCAGTGGTGACACCGACAGACTGCTACTGTAGACGTTCTCGGGTTCGAATCCGCGGCCCGTACCAAAAATATACAACGTTAATGACTGCTTGCTGAAGGAAAAGTGCATTACTGAAAGTTTTCCCTAATGTTCTCGAAAACCACGTGAAGTCTTGGCCAGCATGGTAACTATGGCCTCCTTCTCATAGTAAGAAGAAGCCCATCTCCAACAGTGGGATGGTTTATATCCAGGGTTCATGGTCAAAAATCACAATCGCTATTATTGAAAACGCCGAAGTGCTTTTTATCGCTGACATTCTGACTTATCCAATATTTTAACCACTAGGACAAAATAATGTAAAGCTAAAGGAATAGCTTTTACTTAATAACCAATTATTTCCCCTTTTCCAGAACATACCGCGAAAACCGTAAGGCGTAAATGAATTTTCCGATTGTCGCCATTTGCTGGTGCCGAGTATAATCTCATTTTGTGTCGACTCGTTAAGTGCAATTGCACTACGCCAAATTGCATCCTGAAGTTGCTGGGTTTTCTTTGAACAAAAGAATTGTTGTCGCTTTTCTTTTAGGACTCAGTATTTGTGCCATTCACCCAATAGCGTTACGTTGCTACAATTAGATTGCTAACAGTGATAGGGCATTTCATTTAAAACGAACGTATATGGTTGCCGTGCAATCAGAATCGCAATGCGTACGGAACCCTGGGTGCGCGGGTCAGACTCGCACTTGCCCTAATTTTATAAGAATGTAAGCGCACACCTGTTTGATTACGGTTATTCATCGTCTCTTATTTCTTGCTAAAATATATTACGAGGTCAAATGGAAATGTAAGATTGTATTCTACTTCTCTGAAAGTTGTGAAAACCTAGAGAACTTATACGTACTTCGTGATAAGAATGGATGATGGTGAGTAATGAAACATACAAACATACCGTAGAAGCTGAATATCAATAAAGATTAAGGATTATTTTTATATTTTTGTATGAACATTAAACACGACTTTTGTACAACATCTCGGTCCTGTTAAACTGTGGCAGTTGGGTAAACAGTAATGTGCGCTAATATTAAGAGCTGATTATTCCAATTTATTTGATAGACAGTCGTCAATAAAACAATAAAAATATTGACGAGCACCGTCTATAGCTTGTTTATTAGTAGTATATTCTATTATTAGTGATATGGAGGTACAATTTTGCATTTATGTAGTACCACGTGATAAAAGATGTATATATTCGTAGAACATACAAGCGCATATAAAAATTTATTCTTTTCATTTTAAATATTACACTAGTATGAAATTTTCTCACTTCATTAGAACAGTATCCCCTTGGTGATAATTCTTTCGCTATACCGCTCCATAAGACTAAAGCCATTATTCATCTACACTCATAAAAGTAGAATAAAAATTTACAGCATTTTTTTCAGGCCTGATGAAACTAAGCATATGTGAATATTAAATTGTTTTACACTAGTTCATCCTCTTAGACTTTAGCAATCTTAATATATAAAATCCTTGCGTTACTGACTGACTGACAGACACGCTACAAGCGAAACTATTGGGCGCAGGAAGCTGAAATTTGGCATGTGTGTTCCTTGGGGACCGTAGGGGTGCACTAAGAAGGGATTTCCCAAAATTATAACGGGATCGGCCAAAACGGGTAAATTAAAAAAAATGCAGGCGTAGCTGCTGGCGTCCTCTAGTATAAAATATATCTAGTGGAACCCTTAACAACTTGACCGAAAAGAGAAAGTTGTGGCAGATCATCCCCATTTCTTGCCAAGTTTATTAGAAAGAAGCTTTACACGAAAGTTTACAGCATATACTTTAAAACTTCGTGTTCACTACCTAGAACTAACGATTAAATTGAGTGTAGCATTTTTAGATTAAGTTATTACATACAGGCTTAAACATTCAGCTTATCCAGGTTGTATGTTCCCGATAGCATTCCATCCCTCGTTAAAGTAAGCAAGAAAGCAATTTTAAAATCCTACAACGTAAGCAATTCTCAAAATGTTCCAAAAGAAAACTAAACAGTTTGTCCAATCTGATAATCGATCTTGATTCATCAAGGTTGGCAATATATCAAGAGTTTCTAAAACGAAAACGTGTGTCAATGTACGTTTTTACAAAATAACGAAAGTTAAAGTAGCATTTGAAGAGACAGGTCCGTACATTATTGCTAACTCAACTGAATACAATATTTTGTTCAACAGCACTCAACTTTTCAAATACCTATCATTTACCTAAAGACAAAAGTTTGCGGTACTTTTTTCTTTGCTGAGCCTAAACTGGGCCTTTATTTCGAGAGTTTATCGATACAACTTTCTGTAAAACTGTGAAACGAAATTTTCGCTTTAGGCTCCAGTTTACTGATACCATGTTTATATTGCTGCTGCAAAATTAATTTGTAAAATTTTGACATTATAATCAAAATGATACATTTAATGTTGTAGTGAATTTTGAACTCAAATTTTGTCGAAATTATGCAACGTTATGCACGCTTATATTAATACTAGAGGATGCCCACGGCTACGCCCGTAATCTTTTTTAATTTACCCGTTTTACCCGATCCCGTGGGTATTTCGGAAAATCGCTTCTTAGTGCTCCCCTATGGTCCCCAAGAAACATACATGCCAAATTACAGCTTTTTGTGCCCAATAGTTTTTGCTGTAGCTTGTCTGTCAGTCAGTCAGTAACGCAAGGATTTTATATATAAAGATACATTGACATAGTAAAAGCAAGATGAGTATTCATTTATCATTATTCATTTCAGTGATTCTTTTCAGTAAGTTTTCTGTAAGTTTAATGAAAAGAAATAAAATTTCATCAAATTCTGATATTTTTAAAATCATTGAATTTTTTAAATTCTATAAATGTTATAATCCTTGTTTTGTGAACTAAATTATCTGTATATATAAAATCCTTGCGTTACTGACTGACTGACAGACACGCTACAGCCGAAACTACTGGGCGAAAGTAGGTAAAATTTGGCATGTTTGTTCCTTGAGGAGTTTAGGGGAGTTCGTACAAAACATAGATTAGTATATTAATAAATATATGGTACAAAGGCCGCTTTTCGCTTTTTTGACGAGAGTGGTGTGGGGTAAAAGAAGATGTAGTGACAAGCATTGAGAAAGGCATGTTAAGATGGTTTGGGCACATGGAGAGGATGGATGACGATAGACTGACAAAGAAGATATATAAGGCAAGTGTGAATGGAACAGGACAAAGGGGAAGACCTAGGCGGACGTTCTCTGACCAGATTGGAGACATCCTGAAAAAAGGACAAGTCAGAAGTATCCTTAACAGAAGAGCATGCATGAGAAACTTGATGGGAGTGAGTGAAGCAAGTGAGGTATGTCAGGATCGTTGCAAATGGCGTTCCGTAGTCTCTGCCTACCCCTCCGGGAAACAGGCGTGAGTCTATGTATGTGTGTATGTACTATGGTACAAAACGATTTATCTTAACGAAATTGACGCGTGCGAAGCAGCGGGCAAAAGCTAGTATGCCAATAAAATTAAATTTCAGTGAATTATGGCAATAGTGAATCGAAAGATAATGCCGTTTCTTAAATCACCTCTACAATCAACCAGCATATTGTTATAGAACTTTGTTTTATATTCATGCAAGGGTAAAATTAAAAATACGAATAATTTTTTTTCGTCTTTCGATTTCAATAACAAATGTAGCTATTTAAAAAATAATAGTTACGTTATTAAAATAAATAGTTTTTAACCTAGCACTGAAGAATATAATTTGTATTAAAGAAACTTTACACTATTTTAGAAGCAATGAAAACGGATAAAATAAATTTCAGTGTTTATTAAACATAATTATGATCATATTTAAACATGCGTTACGTTGTTGACTCCTTTAATACATATTTTGGCTACATGCCAAAATATATGATATTTTCAAAATATTTGAGTTTATCTTTGACACAGACACATGCACACACATTCCACTAAGTTGAACTTAATATCTAAAACTGCGTAAAAATATAATACCAATAATAATAAATATTATTTATTTCTCTCAAAAAGGTACAATGGTATTCTTATATTTATAGACAGAGTTAAAACAGTAACCTTGTTGAAAGCTGGAGTCTGAGTTAGGTTTAAAACCACAGGACAGATCTCCAGTCCCCGCCTCAGTCCACATGTTCACACAACCGAGTTCAATAATATAATTTAATTCTAGACCGCAAAAGCTCAATTTGTATACATACACACTGTTCATCTAAGTAATACCAAAAACATGTGATACAAAAAAGCGATCAATTCCCGACAACACTCGATTACTTTTTCATAGAAATGCCGTCTCCCATTTTTTTCGTCCTAGACACGACTCCGTACTGCGCTTAACCGGTTTATTTCACAAATATATTGTAGCTTCGTTTTACCATATACAATTCAATTTATCGTGTTCCACATTTTTTGGTACAAAAGAGAGAGAAGTGAAACGATATTTTTTGTAATTATTTAAAGTTCTCTAAAAGATTTTGGTAGTTTTCGAAACTTGTGTAAAATTGTTTCTAATGTATCATTTTAAAGAAATATACATATTATGTATATTTATATTTATTTAAGTGGCGATAGCTGAGTGGAGAGACCGAAGGACTGCCACGCAGAGGGTCTCGGGTTCGAATCCATGGCGTGTACCAATGACTTTTCGAAGTTATGTGCGTATTAAATTGTCAATTATCGCTTGCTGAACGGTGAAGGAAAACATCGTGAGGAAACCTGCATGTCTAAGTGTTCTCCATAATGTTCTCGAAAGACATGTGAAGTCTGCCAACCCGCACTTGGCCAGCGTGGTGGAATATGGCCTTACCCTTCTCATAATGAGAAGAGGCCCGTGCCCAGCAGTGGGACAGTATAAAGGGCTGATGATGATGATGATATTTATTTTTGTTTTACATATGTAAAACAAACGGAAAATTGTTTCTAAGAGTAAGATGCTATCGTTAACTTTACCTTTAACTACTATACTAAACCCGAAAGCTTGTGAAGATGACGCAAAAATTAGTAATCGGATTTTGATGAAACTTTACTGTAAAATAGCTTATACAACAGCATAGCACATGTGCAATTTTTTTCCGATAACCGAACCACACGCGAGTGGAAACCGTGAACTGAAGCTAGTATCTTTATTCTCAGAACCGTTCATGTTTGTAGTTTTCAACGTAAACAGAGCCAACCATAACTAACAACTTACACATAAAAGGCGCCTTAAAACTATTACACGGCAATAAATTACGTAAACCGCGCTAAATAGCGCTGGAGGTCTTTAAAATCTCATTACAGGTATACCACATAGGCCAAGCCACCGATAGCAGCAAAGTGCCTACTTTAGAATAATATTTTATCACGCCTACGTATTGCGAAGGATTACGGTTAAAGAAAGTTGAATTGCACGTAAAATTTGTATGCGGTTAGGAATCTAACCTTTCCTTTAGATGGCCCTTTAACTAGATATTTACAAAAATAAATACTATTGTAGATCGGAGCGCTATAAATATAGTATACACTTGGCTCGTCACTAACCATTTCCAAGAACTGCGAGGGCCAGGTTAAGCGTCTTAAATATTTTTTTATTCGTCTATTACATTTTTAATAACGGTATTAGTAAGCGTGAACCTTTTATAGGTCATCGTTGTAACTGTCAAGATAATGGTTTCTTTAAGTACGGTGGAGATTGATCCACTGTATTTAAAGAAACCATTATCTTCAAATTTGCTTTAATTTCAGAGTCAGTGGCATTTTAATCTTCATACAGTTTTTCACAGTCCGCTACTGAATATTATAGGAATCTTCTAATTTGCATCACAGTAGCATTGCAGAGGATTTGGCCTACAATACCACGCTGGTTAGACGGTTTGGTATTAGGTTTGATGTCGAGTTTTCCGTCTCTTCACAGGGATAAAAATTACTGCGTGTATTTTTTTTCACCTCTAACGACACCCACGGCATGAAATGAAGTTGTGACACCTTGTATTCTTCATCCGCAACCAGACGGCGATTACATTTTGTACACCAATATATTATACCGTTAATTTTAATTTTACTCCTATTTTATAAAAAGAGAGTGTACTGCAGAGACTTAAATAAGCATATAATGTAAATTATATTGTATTTTGCATTATTATATAATATATATTGCCTTATTATGATAAAAACTTTGCAAATTAAATATAAAACAATAAAAAACTATTTGAATGCAGACCATAACGATTAATCTTCTAAAAAATAAAGCTATACAAAAACTAGGTTTTTCCAATACCAAACTATCAAAGTAAGCATATTTCATAAGAATACAATAGCCTGACATATCTAGACCTAAACAATACCGAAAATCTTCTAAGAATTGTATTATATTTATAATATTTTTTTACACTTGTCTTTATTCTCATTATGCAATGAACGTTAAAAGTTCACATCATAATAAATTTACAGTTGTAGAAAAGAAAAGAGATGTAGCTGTCAGTTAAATTCCATTCAAATTTATTTATGTTTACTAAGCATCGCTTACGAACGTTCAATTATTTTACCACTAGATTCATGAGAAGAACCTGAAAGAAACTCATGCCACTCTTTTAAACAGCAAATACCTACTTATCTCAAACAATTTGTGGTATCATAACAGCTTACACAGCCAAAATACTTCACATCAATGACTTGAAATAGATGAAAAAAGAGGACCCATGAATTTACTGGGACATAAAATTTCTTATTCTGTCAAATCTGGTTAGACCATTAAGCGGGCTCCAAAAAGAAATTTACTCTCTACCTCGTCGCTAATAAACTTTATCTAATGACATTATCACCAACAGCTATTAAATAAGAAAAAAAAATTAAGTATGCATCAAAATAGTTTCTTACATTAAACAAAACTATAACAAATAAGAACACGTCCATACTGATTATAAAACATTCTCAATAAAATTAAATAGAAAATGGTAAAAATACTGCAGATTCGCTAGCATTACAAAAAACTTCAGTCGTCAACGCTAATGCAATTGTTAAAGCCTTAGTTACGAGCTCCTTCAAAATCTTTCCTGTCGCCCTCTTCAAAAAACAAACTGGAAAGCAAATTTAGTCAGAACATTATCTTTATTCGGCTATGTATCTATAATTAATATCAAAATTCGACATGCATTACCACACATACCAAAACATTACCTATTCACAGATACGCTCACGTCAATATCCTTACTAAAATGAGCTTTGAAAACCGGGCGGCCGCAGTGCATTACCGTCCATTTTTCTGTTGAAATAAATATAACACAGAAATTGTTCCAATGCTTGCACTATTTCCCGTACTCCACACGTTGTCGAATTCAGAGCGAACGTGGGACGATAGCGTCAGGGATCGCAAGTCACCCACTTCTTCTACGGTACTTAAGGCTATTACATGTTCCATGATTGATGGTGCACTAAAGTATCTGTCTACATTTTATGATATAAAATATCTCATAAAAAATGTAACTTATTTTATACGTAATTGTATTTTACTTTAGTTTTGAGACTTAAGAATTAGATCTCGAATCTAAATGCTATTTAGTACTACATGAGCTTTAATATTCATTCGTTATTGTGAAAAGTAACATTTTGAATGTACCAAATAACACACATAAGCGAAATGGCTCTAAGTTTAAACATTGTATCAAGATGCAAGAATAATTATAGTATGTAAAACACATTCCTAGAAACATGAAAATCTAGCTCAAGCCCTATATATTTACGAATGCTCTTAAGCACTAAGCAATTAAATTTTATCAGGAATTACTAGAGCGTTGTCAACCACGTGGAAAGGAGAAGTTGAAACTATTCTCTCCAGTACTTGTAAATCCCTTACCCTTATTCTTTCACCTTCCCCATAGAGAAACTTTTAAGAATGAAACTCTCACTCCAAAACCACTCAAGAACCAAAACCTTTAAATACATTGTTTCAGTATTATAAATAAGAAGACCTTTACTTAACCATTATTTAGCAATATACATATTATATAGGGAAGTGGTCAATCACGCTACAATACAAAAATACGTTATCTTTACCAAAACATCTGAGTAATTTTTATCGTTTACGTTTTATTTAAAACGATAGATAATACGCACCATTCGCCCAATAGAACTCCAGGGGAGTTTGAACCATATACCAAAGTCGAACAAAAATCAATATTTTATATTCTAATCGTTCATGAAGTTGAAACGAAAGGCACAAAAATACTTTCTTGGCTAGTTTTATTTGTGAGATTTATTGCAAAAACACGCCATCTTGAATATATGCGTATACTTTTTTTAATTTTCTGCGGTAATACGGCCATTTTCAATATTCGAACTATAGATAGATCTGTAGATTTTAGATTCGTGTTTGACATATTTTGTATGGAGCTTATGTCAAAAACTGTCTAACTGTTTTTTTTACGATATCAACGCTGTTTCATCCTGTTAAAAAGCTTTGAGGTACGTGTTAATTTCATTTTCTTACTAATGGTAGGTAAAACTTATTTTTTACTTACTTACACTTGAAAATAAATAAATTTCGGAAAAATATCAAAATTATAGGCAAAAATATGCAAATAATTGAAAAATTAAGTCGTTAGTAATATTAATATTCCATATAATGAAAATAAAATTAAGGGACTCTCTTCGACTATGTAATGGAACACTTGAATGAGGTGACTTATTTCAGACTTCATTCACTGCCCGCGTGAATCATATACCTAACTGTTTTTCAGGAATCTCTATATATTAGTGAAAACCGTACAAAAATCAAGTAAATGTTGAATTCATCCCTTCTATACAGACAGACAGGCCGCGGGAGGGACTTCATTTTACAATATGTATAGATATGAAAATAATTCAAAACAAATCAGATAGTTTTATAACATACATTTGATCAGTATTTGTAGACGGCGATATTCTTACCGTAATCATAATTATTCGTTAATGATATTGTTATATATCGACGACCGGTTGGCGCAGCAGGAGTGTAAGCGACTGCTACGCCGATGGTCGCGGGTTCGATTCCCGCTGAAGTCAAACATTTGTCTGCATGAACATGGATGTTTGTCTTGGTCTGGGTGTTTCTATGTATAATATGTATGTATTTACAAAAAAAAAGTATATATGTATGTTTATCCATTATCTAGTACCCATAGTACAATCTCTGCTTAGTTTGGGACTAGATGGTGTTGTGTGAATGTGGCAGAATATTATTATTATATAATTACTCCAAAGCCCATACTAAGAAAATTGTATAAAGTAATATAATACAACTTGTAATAACATTAAATACACCCGCTCCACAAGTACAAGCAGCATTCCAGAGGTTCTATATTGTACTCATACATTGATCCTCGAAAATGTGACTCCAACATCATATGGTAACACAAAATTAAAGTCTGCTTCTTGTGTACATTACTCTCGCAGTCACTTATCTTCTTTATATGTTTACACAACATTACACCATCTAAGAAAATGGTACTTTTACGTACAAAACGAGGCAGTTCTCTTGATTGTACGATCCTGTATTCTAATGACCAGCTGTGTAAGCGTTATGTAATTTTTAGCCCTTGTGGCACACTTCATGTTGATGGTGTGGCATTTTAAGGTGGTGCAGAAGGACTAGCTTGAATTTGGTATGATACTAAGTTATGGGAGATGCATCACGTTTTTATAATTCATATAGTTAAGTTGTGTTCCAAGTGATCTAGATTTTACACCAAAACTCCTAGACACTTTACTAGCTGAGTACAAAATAAATTTTTCGTGCTTTTATGTTGTTATGAGAAGGGCCATAGTTCACTACGATGACCAAGTGAAGGTCGACAGACTTCAAGTAGGTATTACGGAGAGCGTTAAGACATGCTGATTACCTTACTATGTTTTCCTTCACCGTTTATCAAGCGATAATACGCACTTACCTTCGTTGTTGTCGTTGTCGTTGCTGCAAGCTGCGTTTTGTGTTTTGAACGTAGCACTCTGTTAGTCTCTCTAGGCTACCGTTGCCATTAATAAACAAACTAAATTAAAATTACATCATAGATCTTGTGTTAGTAGTAGATGTAAAATTTTGATTGATATCGCTTTGATATACATTATAAACGCTATATTGAAATTGAATATTTTCTAGTTTTATTAAAATTTTCATTTTCATTCTAAACTAGATTAATTAATGGTATTTGTATCAAAAGCATTCTAGATAGTTTTATTAATATCTAATAAAATCGAAGAATCTTAGAATTCAAGTTAATATCGCGACTATTTAATTTTGAAAGCCTTCTACTACAGATCTCCAGTACAATTTCACCCAGTAAGGAATCCAAATAGTTAATTATTTGTCAAGTTTGTACTATTAAAATGAAGTTTTTCAATCATTTAAAAAAATACAGTATATAGTTAAAATCAAAATAGTGAACACGATTAGATATTAAGTAATATTTTTGATATGACTGCACGGCATGTATACCACTAGGTTTGAGTAGTCTCCCTCGTTTATGGCTGTGCCAAAGGTTGTTGGTTGGTTTGATTCCCCTCACAAGACAACACTTTGTGTGATCGACAAATTTTTGTTTTGTGTCTGGGTATACTTGGTATTTTTAAATATCTCGCGACGAGATATTTAAATGCCATCAGCTTTGGGTTCTATTGTCTTTGTAATAGAACCCATTGCTCGTGAGTAAAAAGGCTATCAGAGATGATAAAAATTCAATCCTTCTATATAATTTATTTTGATTTACTAGTATATAAAAGTTATACCTATTACAAAGTATTGAAGAATAAAAAAAAATACGCTAGCTTTTTTGTTGCTCAGATCACAAGGGCTTAGTTATAACTGGATTAAGTTCGACCTTTCCTAAGTTAGTGATCCCAGACACGATAAAATAGCATCGGGTTTATTCATGTATTGAATGAACTCAACAATACTGCGGCCTAGAATTACGTCTGACTAATAAAGATCAACTTATCTTCTTAATATATAAAATCCTTGCGTTACTGACTGACAGACACGCTACAGCCAAAACTATTGGGCGCAGGAAGCTGAAATTTGGCATGTATGTTCCTTGGGGAGCGTAGGGGTGCACTAAGAAGGGATTTCCCGAAATTCTCACGGGAACGGCCAAAACGGGTAAATTTAAAATAAATGCAGGCGTTGCTGCTGGCGTCCTCTAGTTGACATATAATATTTCATTTATTTTAAACTTTTATATGAATGTGTCGAACTCCCTTTATTGAAAAGTTTGTGTAAAAAGTTGAACCTAGTATTGATTGTAGAGGTATGAATAGGCAGACTAAAATTAGCTGGTTATGCGATTCACAGAATGCTTTTGTCACAATACTTGAACTTGCCGAAAGTGTCTTAACGATGAATGAATTGATAACTACAAAATATTTTTATACCGACTATTTTATGGATCAGCGGTGGTAAATATTAAAAGTCATGTATGAGTGTGTATTTACTTACGAAGCTAAATATCCTTGAAACCTTAACTGCGTAATTGTTCGTTTGTCAGTCTATGAATGTTTACATGAAAAAATGCGTCAAATTAAATTAAATGTCGGCAACTTGCGCACCCACAATATTACCGTAACTAACATAGCTATTCACTCACAAGTCCAGCGTGGCTTGTTGACGTTCACTAAACTAATGCTCACTAACGACCATCATAACGTAGGGAAAGATAGTGTCTGTAATTATATTTGGGTGAAAATCGAGTGAACGGGAATCCTTGATAACTCCCCTGACTGATGGACAACCAACCTCAAAACTTAATTAATAGAGGCATATGTAAGTTTAGCTTTACCAAAAATCTCTCGAATGCTTGTTAATTAACTGTATACGGAACTACTTACAGGTATTTCCCTTGATAAATAATTTGAACAATGGATAAAGTATAACACAGTCACTGACTTGCAAGTTATTTTACAAGCGAGAATATTTTATGTTTCTAATCGAGTTTCCAATATGTTACGAGATGAGAAAAGTACAACATATAATATAATTAAATTACGAAAGACAATGCATTTATGATTATGCTAACAGAGTTTACATTCAATAATATTTTTTGACATTTAAATATGACATTTTATTGTTAAAATTTTTATAATTTTACATATTGTTTACAACATGTATTTTACTATTGTGGAGGATAAAGGTGTGGTGTTCCTCCAACTAGAGGGAGGAGCCTCTTACCAAGCTGGGTGGTCTTTGCTTGGTGGCCTGCAGGCCGACGGACATAATTTGACAGTTGTATATATGCCGCTTGGCTCGCGAAAGTTGATATCGCGGTTCAGGAATGTTTGAATATTTCCCGCCTTTGTTAGTAGTCGTAGTTGTAGCGTGTCGTAGTAGTTTCGTCGTCATTGGGTAGATGGCGCTGTGCGAGTGTTATGTAGCTGGCCGCTACATCACTCCCCCCCAAGACCGGAGGTCGTTGTTGAAGCTGATGGGGTCAGTTGTCGAGTGCCAGTGGAGTCTGTAGTCGCTTGCCGCAGTGTGCTTCGCAAGTACCACGGTGAGTCGGGGAGAGGTTGCGAAGGTGATGTGCAGTCGGTGATGAGCAGTAGGCGATAAGCAGTGAGCGTTGAGCAGTGAGTGTCCCACAGTAAGTCGGGGAGTTGCTGCGTAGTGGCTGCGTCGTGGCTGCGTCGTGGCTGCGTAGTGGCTGCGTAGTTGCTGCGAAGCGGTTGCGTAGTGGCACTGGTGCGTGTACGGGAGCGATGGGCGCTGCTTAGGAGGACCGTGTGTGCAGTGAGGCGTGCCTTGGCGCTGGAGAGGCTGCAGGGAAGACCAGGCATACAAGTCTGCATGGCCTACGGATGAACCCTGGCCGAAGATGCAGGCTGGCGGCGACTTGATAGCTGACCATCAGGTGAAGTGCGGAGTGAGGCGAGGTGGAGATGACGATGCTGTTGCTGGATCTAACCGGTGAAGGCTTCTTCAGATCACGTCGGGAGCTGCTGGTAATCTGACCGGTGAAGGTTGCTTCAGATCACGTCGGGAGCTGTTGGTAATCTGACCGGTGAAGGTTTCTTCAGATCACGTCGGGGTCACCAATGTGGGAGATAAAGGTGTGGTGTTCCTCCAACTAGAGGGAGGAGCCTCTTACCAAGCTGGGTGGTCTTTGCTTGGTGGCCTGCAGGCCGACGGACATACTTTGACAGTTGTATATATGCCGCTTGGCTCGCGAAAGTTGATATCGCGGTTCAGGAATGTTTGAATATTTCCCGCCTTTGTTAGTAATCGTAGTTGTAGCGTGTCGTAGTAGTTTCGTCGTCATTGGGTAGATGGCGCTGTGCGGGTGTTATGTAGCTGGCCGCTACACTATGTATTAGCATGTAAAGTTGTGAGTACGATGTGGGCATTATTAAACATATCAGCAAATAGTTGTGGCAACCTGTCTGATGGCTTAGGCTGACATGCTTATGCATACACCTTCCGATGGCGTGGAGGCATAGTGATACATATCGTGCTGGCTCCCTCAATCAAGGTTGCGCCGTACGATTGCTGTTGAATGCGGGCCATCAGTGGGCCGAGTCAGTCAAAAGCGTCAGATGATTTCCTGCATTGTACTTGCATACTAAACCCTTTTTTTTGTCTGGACTTTAAAAGATCAAGAAAAGACTAAAGAAATTGAAGTGACAAAAAAAATAATGACTCTGAGTTTGTTTCGGCTTTTCTTCTCAAAAAATCATTTAGCTAGGAAAAGCCGGCCTCATCTAGAATAGGGTTTTGACATGTATAAGTGTTGTAAACCACCAAAATGCAGAAATAAATATGTCTTTATGTCTTTATAATAAAAATGCAGGCGGATTTTCTACAATTTTTGGCGTTTTAATGTTTGCCTAATATCTGCATGATAGCCAAGTCCGACGACGACTTTACATGCTATCCAAAGCAAGAGACAGAAGTTTAATAACAAAATAATACATAATTTCGAAGTTCAAAGAGTCACCGGTACGCGCGGCGTGTGTTTGAAATCGTCACCTGCATCTGTATCTGCATAACAGTCACTGATATATCCACTAGACTAGTTATCGCTCTCTTATTAGTATACTGTTACTGTAAAACATTTTGACGTAAAATTTATGTCTGACTTCCATTTTCTACTTTTTGCGTGCTTGTTTATTCTGTCCGCCTCTTTGCTTATTCTGTCCCATCCATCGTTAACCGAATCACAGTAAAAGGACGTCAGCGTCGTTAGTTTCTATTATGTAATGAATTGAAAGCTTCTATGTTTATCTTATTATAAAGAATAAAATAATTATTTTTGGTCATTTTTCGGTTAACTGGGCAGCTGGTTCTAAGAATTCCGTCTAGACGTCTTACATAAACATTCATTCAATAAATATTACTCCAAGTATATACCTATATCCACATATTTAAGAATAAATTGCAGCTTAACCGAAAACTGCACCAAACAATCCATCACTCTAAAAAAATCTGTAGGCATACTCGAAATACAGGTGTAGCTAAGACAACATAGAATTTTAAGAGCAGGTAACGGAAAATTTATATTTTACACAGAGGACTGTTTGAGCTGGATTAATTGAGGGTTTGTAGAAGTAACTAGGTGAATTATGTCACTTTGCTATACACGTGGATAATTCATCTATTACTAGCGATTATACGTGGCTTCCTCTATGTGATATATCACTTAAAGTATATATACTTTTTATATAATCAAATAACAAGCAAATGCGTACTAAGTTTCGTTTAATAATAATACACTAAATGTTTTCAATATCCACTTATCCATTTGTTAATAGAAACAATCTTATATCTTTCTATATAAAATTGTTTATATGAGAGTTTAAGCTTTTATTTTATAACCTTACAAGCCACATTCCTATCACATTGTTACTCTTATAATATTATCTTTTGAGATACCTGGTCAAAGCACATTAAGCACTTTAGTTTCATTCATTTTACTTGCCTTTAAACGTACTCTTACCGGTTCCAAGATACTGAAAGCACTTTTAAACTATCCTTCAGGATCGTGCTTTAGGTAACTTTACTAAAGACAATTTAGTTTTCTATAAATGTTTAGATTGGCTAGCAACTGGTGTATTAACTTTTTATTTTTAGCGTTAAAGAAAATTTCTGAAGAGATTACTTGGACTTAGACTCAGGCAATTCCTAAAAAAACCTTGGCAATACCTAAAAAAAACAAAAACACAACAAGAACTCCAACCACTCCTCCTTAAACAGCATAAATTGATACAATAAGTGCTTATATTATCTGTTTGGTTATTTTCACGCATTCTACAAGGTCTATAAAATTTGTAATTTGTTTCATTATTTTCCATATTTAGACATTCAAATATTGATAATTTTAGAAGGGATAATACACCTCTGCCTACCCCTCCGAGGATACAGGCGCGAGTCTATGGAATAGAATAGAATAGTTTTAGAAATCAGCTGAGTTGGAGCATCAGTTTTATTTCATGTTTCCTTGATAACAGACATAATCAACAATATATTGTATTCCAAGACACAGAGTCAATAAACGAGACTATATGCCTAGAAAACGTCTACGGCATTTCTTTGAAAATTGAAGCAGTAATGGGAAAATACAGATTCCTTTCTAAATCGTTAGGAACCTCATATATTTTTACTGCCAGTAACATTTAAAAGGAAAACAAATACTTGCAGTGCTTACCAGCTTTCAACACTTTAAAACGCAGTAAAGAGAGACTTAATCGTTCCACAGTGTGTCAGCACGCGGCATTAAATGTAATAGTATTTCCGCAGAAGGAATAATGTGGGAATCGCGACTTCATTGCTAAAATGCTATTATTGCAATCTGGACTCTTTATAAACTAGCTGGATTTTTAATCAGCTGCAAGTATGCGGCCGCTGATGTATCCAATGAAAGGTAGATTGGTAATGGATTCCCCATTGCCATGTTGTCACAAAAATTGCTAATGGCACTGGAAGAAAACATTTTTATGATTAGTTTATAAACCGTTTCAATAGTTTTAGTTTTAAATATGAAGTAAGAATTAATAGATAAGATCCGAAATTTAAATTCTGTGAAAAGGTAGTACTTGCCGATACTGACCACCAATTCAGCTGAAAACAGCAAAGATTGTCGCAGTATTAGCCAAGTAGGCGTTCAATATTCAGGAATAGAATTACTATTCCAACAAACTACATTAATTGTAGATACCTAACATAATTTCATTTGTCGAGTAAAATATGAAGACTAAACATAATCAAATATTTGTAGAGCATTGAAAGATCGTGGAAGGCATTTGGAAAGATAATTTAAAAAAAATAAACTAATAGACTGAAAACCAAACCTACAACGTTTGATTCGCTAAAGTAAACGATAGCTATAGAAAATATTGACAATACCAAATTATTTCTAATATCACGAGCAAAATATGGATTATATTTTACTGTTATTGTTAATTATTATCATTTATTTTAGTATCCATTGTTTCGTGCCTCGGAATGCTCGCGAAGCCGTTGGTCGCAGCTGTCATGCAGTTTTTTGACAGTAGTCATGGAAAGTTTGTACAGTACTCTTTAGTAAACTGACACTGGATTTAAACATGGAATATCGTTATACCTTTGGCTAACGGTGATCAGGCGGCAGTTAATAATAATAATATATAATAAACTTTATTCAATAAAATAAACGTCACTTATTACATAGGAAAGTATTACATTAAAAATAATAAAATTGTATGATTAAGTATAATGTCTATGATAATTGCTTATATTAAATTGTGGTAAATTCATGCGTATGTACTTTATTTATAACGGTAATACATTATATTTGGTAAATATAGCTATTTTAATGTTTACCTGAACTAGGCTGTAACACCTGTGTTTCAGGAAAAATCGTAGATAGTAATATTATAGGGCTATGCTTTTACAAAATAATCATTAACTGCTAATATGTAATAGGAAATAGACTTAATATGATTTATTGTAACTTAGAGTAGGTACTTACACACTATTTTATAACTGTAAGCAAATTCTCTGTATCAGAGTAGGTCATTGTCATTAGGTGTTTTGTAACAATATGTTGACACTGCTTATAACTTATGCTATATAAATCTAAGGTTTTATTTAATTTATTATATAGGAAAGGTCCGAGGAAAGCAAAGAATCTATTTACATAAACATGTTTACCTCGAGGTTTGATGCAGACTAGATCTTTCCGTCTTTTGCCTGATGGGATTGGTGTATAAGGAAGAAGGGTATGTTGTTTTAGTATGATGCGTAAAATGAATAATTGGCGCACAGTTAGAACTCCGGTAGACTGATATAACTCATAAGTGGGAAAAATGAAAGGACGAAGAGTTGCTACCTTTAAAATAGCTCTTTGGGCTCGTTCCAAAGGCAGCAGGATCGTTTTAGCTGCCCCTCCCCATGAAGTTATACAGTATGAGATGATTGATTCACATAGTGCAGTGTAAACCTGTCTTAACAATTTAAAGTTTACCACGTCGCGTATATTTTTGAATATCGAAATGAGTTTCCGTACTCTTTTACACAATGATTCAATATGTTTGCGGAAATTAAGATTAGTATCAAGCGTAATACCTAGATATTTTATATAATCTGTTTTTTCTAAAGTAGGACAAGCGCATGCAGTGTCAGCATTTGAATGAAACGTGTTGTGAGCCACTAAACAGTTAGATGAGTTGTGTCTGCTATCATTTTTCATTGTAAAATTTATGTACTTTGTTTTATGTGCATTTAGGGTCAGTAAATTTTTAAATAGCCAAGTGTTGACGGTGTTGAAGCCATGTTGAGCCAGTTCATATACCTCATCAAGTGACTTTGCAGTAAAAATAAGTGCTGTATCGTCTGCACATGACATAATGATACCATTTTGAAGTTTTAGGTTGCAAAGGTCGTTTATTATATCAAGAACAGAGTAGCTCCTAATATACTTCCTTGGGGGACACCAAATTTAGTGTTAGGGACATCGTTACTTATGTTGTTGCCTATTCTTACACATTGATACCTGTCAGAGAGGTAATCAGTAAACAGTGCTAACTGCTTACCTCGTATACCGATAGATTCAAGTTTCTTTAGCAGTATAGAAGACGATACAGAGTCAAAAGCTTTAGCAAGGTCTAGAAATATCCCAATAGCATGCTGTCCACTATCTTTTTGTCTCTGAGGAAAAGCAAATATTCTAACAAAACTGATTAGGTATAAGTACTAATAAGCGGACCCCTGTTCCAAGGACCAGGGAGTATTGTATGCAACTGGGATAGTGCTAGGACGATGACAAGATATTTATCTCATCGTTATCTTAATATATAAAATCCTTGCGTTACTGACTGACTGACAGACACGCTACCGCCGAAACTATTGGGCGCAGGAAGCTGAAATTTGGCATGTATGTTCCTTCGGGGCCGTAGGGGTGCACTAAGAAGGGATTACCCGAAATGCCCACGGGATCGGCCAAAACGGGTAAATTAAAAAAAAATGCAGGCGTAGCTGCTGGCGTCCTCTAGTGGGTACATAATATTGTACGGAAAAATGATGATGATGCAGGTGCATGAAAGAACTGTGCAATTGTGTAATAAACTTTTCTTACTACCGCAGTATAGCTAGACTAAGACTGGGCTGCGGCATATTCTATAGAAAGATTTCCCGATCCCTGGGGAATTTTGTGAAATTCCTCCTTAGTGCACTTCTGTCCTCCTAGACATAGCTAGACACGTGCCAACTTTCAGCTTCTTGCACCCAGTACCCTACGTACTACCCTTTCGGCTGAGCGTTGTCTATCATTAAGGAAAGAAGTGAATCACACATTGTCAATTGAGAAGAAGAAAAATATGACAATATATAATTGCGGATGTCCATTAATGATCAATTATTATTGTTGACAGTTTGGTAAAAACAAAACAAGATATCGCACCATTGTATTTGTATATCCCATACCATATGTCACATGGCGATTGCTGTATTCGTTTTTTTTGCGTACGAGAGACAAAGACAATTATATGGCCAACAAAAACAAACCATACTGACCCGTCTTTCTCACGATTTGCTAGTTTGCCCATAAATAATACATGACCTAAAACATGACCTAGAACAAAAATCGTTAGTTTTAATGACAGCTGCAACTTTTGACATGACTTTTAAGTATTCTATTTGTATAAAGTAAAGGTGGCTATTTGCAGGTACGCAGGCATTTTATAGCGTTTTGCAACTTTTTTAGACGAAAACTTCACTGTTTATTATATACTGGAGAACTATATCGTGAATTATTAGAACAATGTGCCTTGATAACCGTGACTCTTATGACTATTCCGAATATGAAAATATAAAATAGTATACCTTTATACCATTTACGAAAGTTCTCAGGTACATTCAAATAAAATGTCATGCCTAATCATATAACAATTCATTTCACCAGCCAGGTCTTGTGACACGAAAAATATATTTTAATATGTGAGACATATATGGGGTAAATTAAACATGTTTCCATATATTTTTATTTTATCCCTTTAAACGTAAACTTTTTATAATACATGTAAGTAAACGTTGTATAAACTAATTTGATGACAGTAACTTTTCCAAATCAACAAGAGAGTTTCAATAATTATCAAAATACTACATCAAAATGAAAATAGCAGCAAAATTTCATTTTCAGATTTAATTTATTTTATGACACTCTCTATAATTGTTTATACAACTTATTTTAATATATTAAGCTCACTACCATATGCATTCATCTTCCCTTGTAATATTAAACTTGAGTGATGACGCAAAATCGATTTATTAAATCTGTTGATTAATGAATTTTCCACTACCTTTTAATACGGCGAACGTGAGCCAGCAAGCATTAGCAAACACACGAGGTGATGTAGAAGATTCATTATTAGGAGCGATCAGTCTTCGCAGGAAGCCATTCCACGTCACGACAGACTGATACGGGCAATGTCGCGTGATGGATGAATAGCTTCAAAATTAATTTCAATTATGCTCAACCCTTTGACTTGGGATTACAAGCGAACTTTTTGACTGTTTAACATTCGGATTTGGGTGTCACAATTTTATTGAGATAAGACGAAATAAATTTGAATGAAGGATTTAATGAGCTTGTATTTAATTCTACGGTTATGTTTTATGTTATTCTAAAGAAATAAAACACTACCTTTTCTATGTTGAAGTTGAGTATAGTGTTACTATGTTGATTTACATTTTATTTTTAGACCCGAAGTCTAGACGACCTGTAAAACAAAATAAAACGAACACTCAATTTACTCCAAATTAACTAGACGGCAATAAAGTAGCAAACATGTTCTAACAGAACGTTGCAGAATACATTTAAAATTTAACAAGCAACGGCGAGCTTACGAAGCTATGTAGTAAAACATTAATTATCAGGAATGACCGTACCGTACGACTGGCTGCAAATGAGACGATTGTGAAACGTATTGAAATTACATGGCAGTTCCTATGACGACGAGAGACGGCCAGACGAGTACCCAACATAATTATCGTGTTAGAAAAATATTTGTTTCTTTGTTATAATATTTGATGACATAGAGTGCGCAATATTTAATCTGCCACCACGTCTTTTTCAGTAAATCAAATGTTGTACAATCAAATTCTTAACATCATGGGACAATCCATATTAGTTCATCTGATTACAACTAGACAGAGCCTGTAATATGACAACCAGACTAGTTTTAAACATAAATAGCTTAACGACACCCAGATAGTTAACAAATCATCATGTTCGTTACACGAAGATTTATTTTGGGTGGAAACTGAACTAGAAGTAATAAGTAACAGGCTGGTCAGATCTAGTAAATCGTTTCCAGATTGGATAGACTTTATGCAATCTACCACGGTTTGTTCGGCGCTGGGTGTTCTAAGTGTTACCTTTTATGAAGCAGCCTCAACAAAAATAGTAAAATTTTATTTTTTACTAGCTGACCCGGCGAACTTCGTACCGCCTAAAAGTTGAATCTTTTTTTAACTTATTAATTGTTCTCCCCGTAAGAACCATCCTCGTCCTTAAAGGCATATTGCAAAAATCGGTTAGCGAAATCGGTTTAGCTGCTCTCGAGATTAGCGACATAATCAGTAATTCATTTTTATATTATGGACTAGCCACTGATTCAATTAAGGCATTATACTGGTATAGACCATAAACTAAAGAACCGAGTTACTTCATACTAGTATGATACAAACAGATGAGGATAAGATAGTAAAGCTTGACAACTGATTGTTTTCCATCACGAAATCCATGTCAACTACAACAGTGAACTAATATTAAGTAGCTTTAAAAAGTTTCTGCATTTTCTTATTTAATTTTTGTTAGAAAGAAATGAACATTATTTTTAGTGGATAGCGAAAAGAGTTGATGTTGTTTATAATGTAGAAGTTTGCTAGTGAACCAACCCATCTTCATATTTCAATACATTGAGTTTTATTTCCCTTCCGGTATCTCATAGAACCCAAAAAAGTTTAGTACCTATTCAAATTTTAACTAATATTATTATTGTTAGTTACGGCTTACAATTAACTGCATAAATCAATATCGCTTCGTTCTTCTACAATAATTTCAAAACTTACTTACTCCAATGGCTCATCGCCCAAAATGTGCCTTGGCCTGCAATACGAGAGAACGCCACTTCGCCAAACGCAATTTCGAAACCAATAATGTCAATTAATATAGTTAGTCCATCCTTAAAAAATAGGATAGTATTGCATAGGTAATGTGGGTAGAGCCTGGCATTTTATCAGGTGAAGCGTTGATCAAGATTCCTTGTGAGAATAATTCTATGAATATTCAGTAGTTCGTGAAAGTCTCAAAACTGTATTGTTGAACCCATCAAATAACTTGGGAGTGTGTTGCTCTATTTAAGTAAATTTTAGTATATGATTGGCTAGTAGGAATATGTACCGAAACTTAAAACTATTGTTGAGAATTCCATGTAACATTCAGAAGAATCTTTCATGGTTTTGAATCATAATCATCGTCTTACTCGATCAGTATATATTGTCATTATCTTTTGACATTCAGTGATGCGTATACTTTAAGACGGTTTAGCACATTGATTCACAAACACCAACCCGCAAAAATCATTAACCTTGCAGGACATGCAACCCTACAATTATTTTTCTGATCAGTGACAAAATAATTCAAGTAAAGTGTAGCACACATTACTTGAATTATTTCGACAATATTTGTCTAGGACAAAAATAAGCAATAGCGGAATCATTACTTAATCGTCTTTTACTATAGTTATGAAAATCCCATTTAATGTCCATAGAATTTTGTCCTCAGTAACAACTGTACCTATTAGGTTATCAACCTCAGTGCACCAAGTGCTAATATAGAAAGGGATAAGTTGGAATCAAATATATCAAATGCAAGTAAAGTAAAGTAATAATGCTAGACTTTCGACGTAAATTTCTGTATTTGATGTTTATTTACTTATTGCACAATAATGTAGTTAGTTTTGCTAGAGTCAATTATTTTGTCGATGCACATTGTTGTCGTGCTTTGTACTACTAAAATAACGAATAGTGCGTTGGTAAGACAAAATGAAGAAAATAGCGGGAGTGAAATCGCCCAAGACCGTGAGGAGTCGCATAAACTTGGCTTGGCTTTTACGCGGATACATACAGTCACATCACGGACGGTCAAAAACTTATTATTGTTATGTATTGGTAAAAAACAATGTTTATGAAAACGAAACCAATATCCATAACATTTTATGCAATTATTACTGCACGTGTTTGACTGAATGTCGCACTTTTGGCACTTGTGCTCATATAGTTTCAAGAGTGTGGTATCAAGGATATGCCAGACATGAAGGCTTCACTGCTCCTGCAGCGTTTCTCAACAATTTAATTGTTTAAAAAAATAAATAACATTTTTTACTTTTTCTATTTTTTACTCCTGAACGTTTATTCATTTTAGTACCTATTGATCAACACACACATGATTTTATACAAGACAACGATATAATATAATCATTATCTTAAGAAAAACAAAAAAATACTAAAATTTTTGCCCATTCTCCTTTACTCCGGTAGATCTATTTCATACGAAAGATAACGTTTCATATTTCTGAAAATGAATAATATTTAGTCACAGGTGACTTTAGTTTCTCAACAGATAAAACTGTAATCAGAGTGATTAGGTATTACCTTACCTAGTTACTATTTCTTTAGCACAAATATTATACTAAGAATTGAGAGGTACATCATTAATTAACTCTTTGACTTAAGATATGAAAGCACAAAATTCAGAATAGTAGAAATACTGCACATAATAATATGCCCAGTATAGTAGGTTCAGTTCCTAAATGGGACAATGCTTTGTAATCCACAAGCTTTATTGTTTATACAAGTCTGGTGATCTTTGTGTCCTTTGCTTGCAGTGTCCGCCTGCACTGTTTTTTTATTTATTCAATTCGCTTTCACTACGCAACTATTTGAAAATGAATACAATACAAAATTACAAAAAATATTGTATCGCTTTAAGTTTATTACTATATAGCATATCATATAGCCGAAATGCCTCAAAATGGTATCATATACATTGTTATAAACCGAACTAAATCCAGCCAAATTAACTAAAATGCCGTTTCTAGCGCAGACTCAATTTAATCAAATTATATTCACAGCTTCATAAAGCTAACCATCAATTAAAAGTACATGTTACTTTACACACACAAAACCAAACATGTATTCGTTAATCACAAAACTAATTGGAATATTCAAAGCGACTTAATTCGTGGCACGACAGTTAGGCAAAGGTAAAACTTTAATTTTCTTTCTAATGCAATATACGGCTGCAAAGATTTTATGAAGCGCCTCCTTTACTTCTCTTCAGAGTACTTACAAATGCGAAGTCCACAATTTGCATAATAAATTGTAAACCAAATAGAGACAGGGTTAGAAGTATCTGCCTTAGATAAAAACGTTCCGTTTTCTTAGCTTCAAGTCATTTGCATAGCCCGTCTGAGCTCTGAAATAAAAATGCAACTATCTGGTCGCTTTCATCGCTTCTCGTTTTGCATCTTGTGTTCGGTGTGGGTGTAAATTGATGCAAATATTACTGGAATATTCGCACTTAGATTGTAAAGCGGATTGTAGTAGCTATTTAACATGTTATCATAAGTTACATCAATTTACGTTCTATAAAAGGATTACTTTCTATTTCTGACTGCACGGAATTTCAAGCGGCCGGCTCGATTCCCACGCGGGGATATAATTTTTGAACTCGGTTATCTACTTTTATTAAGTAAATGTAAGTTAAGGCGAGGTTGCAGTACAGTGCGTAACTCGACCTCACCCCCCGCAAAAAACAAAAACACGGGGGTGGCGTCAGCGAGTGAGCGGAGGGAGGGGAGGGGGGTTCATGTGTGCGTGTGCCACAGCGCAGCGTAATGCAGTATGTCAATTGTGTTCGAGTGTATCTGGATTAGGTTTTTGTAAAATGATAGTTAATTGGTGGGTCCGGAAAATTATGTTTCTACATAGTGCGTACTAGACATGTGCCGGTCATTTTGACCACGCCGCCGCCGCCGATCTTTTCATCAGCATCATCGGCCATTAACCTAGGGGCATTTCACCTGGTCTTCTGCCATATGCAACCTTTGCCCCTCAGGGAGATCCCTGACCTTTACATAGCTCTGTGAGTGGCATGAATGACATGACGTGTGTTCCACGTCTTCACCGTTATGTTCCACGTCTTAGGTCCATAAGTCAAGTTGTGGCAAAAATAACTCGAAGAAATGATGCAACTTCCCAAAAGCCATGCTGCTCTCTTTTGGCGATTTTCACCGTCAAAGTTGGCTTTACCTAACTGCAATTGCAAATGCCCAGGTATATGTATTTTTAAACAATTTTGAGGGCTACATCTTGGGCCAAAATTGGTTGAGGGATGCAGTGTAGATGAACATGAACTTCAACGCTTTCTGCAAGTTTTGCAGCGATTCTGACATTAATAATATTTCGTTCTATCATTATTTCTGGTTTTAATTTTTACCGGTTTCTGGGACTTCAAAGATATGCTTGATATAAAAAATTGAGGAGTCAATTTAAAAAAATGCCGACGGTCCATCAAATGAATTTTGAAATTGGTTAAAATTAGAAATTGCAATTATTCTCATATTAGTAAACCGGAATTTAGTATAAAAAAAATATTTTAATACAAATTCGCATTTTTTACATATTTGCGTCTTAATATAGTAAATGTTATAGAAAAATATGAAAAAGGATTGGTTTAAAAGATACATGAAGATACTAAAGTACGAAAATGCCGCATCAGAAACAATATTTTAAGATATATTATATAATCTAAAGTATTTTTGTCATTGAAATTTTAATATTTTCAATTTATAGTGATTAAGTTGCAGTTTATTTTGACTTAAGGCATACTTTTCTTAGTTTCACCATTCACGCTGATAACGCGGATGACGCCGCTGCCGGTCAAAAATAAGCATTGGCACACATGACACAGTGCGTACGTACTTTATTAAAAAAATATTAAGGCAGTTATTTATTATTAATAAATATTAGACGTATTTTTTCAGTAGTTATGTAAACAAAAATGACCACAATACAACGCGTATTCAGTGACGTTTCAATCTCCTTCTCTTGAGCTGAACGAGACTTCGAAATTTTCAAAGCATTGGTTTTTTTTCGGTGATATATCTATATTTTCAGCACGACTACAAACTAAACAATGTTTCTTTTTTACACCTATATACAAACTTGACTTGATCTTCTACCAATGATTGCAGCGGCTTCAGAAAAGGTTAAAATAGAAAATTCATGCTACGTCTGCATATACATCGATCGCTGGATATCCATTTCTAATGTTTCTTTCAGAAATGGCTATTTATTTTTTCTTATTAATAGCAGCTTGCATGGCATCAGCTGCGGTTATTTCCCAATTTTCATAAACTTAATTTTGTATCTGCGCCTATGTCTGTGCCGAAAAGACGGGGATTTTCATTGCAGATAAAAAAACTGTTCTTTAAATTGGGAATGCCCAATGCCGTATACGTAATACGTAAACAATTTGTAGACGCGCATTGATGATTATGGGACCAACGAAAAAGAAAAGGTATAGTTTCCAAGTATACCTTTTCTAGGTATACTTTCTAAGTATGTATATCTTTTCATTAGAAACAAAAACACATATCTGTCCACGCGTTGCTTAGAAATCGAGTGACAAGAAACCCAAAAATTAAACTTGGACGCAATTTTATTTTACAGATAGGTAAGAAGGGCTAGTTTAAAGCTTAATCAAAGTTTGTGGGGTCGTACCTCTGGTCCCTCGGCCACCATCTTGAAAAGAGTCCGCGTGCGGAAGGTTTTTCTTATTTATCTGGTAAACTATTAATCACACAAAGATCTTGTTCAAGCATTTTTGCTGCAAGTTAAATTTTCTTCAACTTTGGTTCTGGTACTTTTTGGCGTAAAACCATAAAGAGTGCCATAAGAAGCTCACAGAGTGCCGTAGTTTAAGAGTTTAGACCATGGTTTGCTAAATGCTACCAATGCTTTAGATAATTTAATTTGCTACTCATCATGTTTTGCGTTTTTTCTGTGCGGTCAATAGTTTGCTAGATATGCTAGAAAACTCATTTGTACCATTCTTTTCAAGATAGCAGGACAAGGGCTGCAGCCCTAAAAACTTGGACTCTTGGCATCTATGAAATAAAATTGCGTCCTATGACAAATGCATGCTAAGGCCAAAAATATTAACATTTCAATGAACTAAACCTACTGTACTTTTTATACTGTGGCGCAGTGAATAACTGAACGATTGAGTTTGGAATACGAATTACTTTGTCCTTTTGCGAAAACGTAAATGCGGGGGTGGAGGGGGATTTTGCGGAGCAACGACGTACGTCCGTCCTCAATCACGCCTAGGTGGGTACTGATGAACGGCCGGCGAGCGATATAATGCCAACATTTTGACTATTTTTTTCTTGGAGAAAAATAATAACAAAATTACGAAATCTGTTTTTACCATTTATTTTAAAATAAAGAGCTGTTTCTATTGATACTAAACAACTTATAATACTTTCATATAAATTCATTATGGAATCTCTAAGCAGTACACGTTTAAAATTGTGATTTAGTGCCATGTTTGACTTTTTTTTTATCGAGGCAATCATTCCGAATCGTATTTCTATCTATACGATTTAATAGAAGATATGTTCAACTTTTATACTTTAATTTTTATTAATTAAAAATATCATAGTTCATGGGACTTGCACTCAAAAATCTTAAAAAGTACTGCAAGCTCGCCATAGCCTGCGATTATTACTGCTAATGCGAGTGTTTTACATTTTGAAAATAAAAAAAAGAGAATACGCACCAAAAACCCAAGCTAAGCTAATTTTTTGTTTAAATTACGTTTTGATTCTATTTGGGTTCATTGAATTCACTAAGAACAACATTTATATTGTCGAAGAAATGGATTGGCATTGAAACCAATTGGTTGAAAAGTTTGAGATTTTGAGTTTTTTTTTAAGACAACTCCCGCACTAGGAATAAATCCTGTGTCGCGGGAGACTTTAGAAACATACAACCAACGGACACAATGAACACCCAGACTCGAAACAACAATTTATGGATCACACAAAGTGTTGTCTCGTGTGGGGATCAAACCCACAACACTCAACGCAGTGTCAAGCGGCGAGGCGGGCGCTTAAACCACTACGCCAACCGTGCAGTCAAAGCCTTCATTGCAAAGCTAGATTTCAGATACTCTGAAATGAACTTAGAATACCTCAAAGCAAAATAAATTTATTTTCTTTTTTTGAAGTCCTTAAAAAGTTAAGTTGAATATCGCAAGCGTCTAAAACTTGTAACATTCTGCTAACTTGACACCTACAAAACCCGAAGTAACCCATTTCATGGTCAATTGTAACACGTGGCCGTACCAACGGAGTTACCTGAGCATGAGATATCGGTGATCGTGTTGAGCCTCTCTACCTCCTCCCATCGCCGTAGGACTAAAGCTTAGATCGGAGTCATTATACGGAAGCTATCACTTGCGCAGGATATATTAACGTGCACGAGTATATGCGCGAGACATAGGTGCACATACTCATATTTGTCCTTCTGGAACCAGTGGAACGGAGACCGTTACGACCGGAGAAAGACTCAGACAGACGGAATAGTATAACGGTGAACAAAGTTACAAGGGGTCAGTCAGTACTTTTTCACACTTCCTTAATCGCCTTTTGCGAAGCCCACGGAAAGATATGGGGTGGTGCTATTATACTCCGCCGGCACCACACAGCTTGATTGGCACAAATTACATAGGTACCTACATAAAACGTTGACTAAAGCCAATGACCTGATCTACTACTGAGACAGCATGGTCCACTTTAAGAGTTTATATATGAAGACTCCAGCATCTGGGGAAATCCGATTATTTTAAAAGTCAACTACAACATATATATCAATTACGAGAAATCTACATAATTATGTCAATCCAATTTGGTAATTAAATTGAAAAAGACGAAGATTGTCCCAAATAAGTTGCTACGAACCTTGCCTTACGTTGTCACCCGTCGCTCTTTGTCCATTGAACCGTTGCGTCGTACTCCATCGATCGCCCGTTATTTTTCTTTTCGTACATTTGCTAAGGATTGACTAGTCTGTATTTAGCCTTCCTCTTGAATGGAGCTATCGTACACATAAACTTTTTTAAATCCAACTCAAATAAACTCTTCAGCTTTATAATATACATCATATTCCTAGCGTATCGCGGTTGCATCGTTTCGCCTTGAATACCGAAGTGCGCGTTCTAATAAAACAGATTTGTCTTTATATCAAGCTTTTACATATTTTATTCCTTTTCTATGTTTTAAAAGACAGCTCTAGCGTAAGTTTAACGATAATGTTATTAGTATGAATTAGTAGGTGAATAAATCGAATACAACTATACTCTAATATACGAATATAATATGATTATATCTAGTTACTAGACTAAAACTGCTAAATATAACTTATCTGATATTGAAATTCTATATCTTAGCTTGATGAAGTTTGATACTGAATTGTCGATGAACTGATAATATCATAGATTCAATCTGTACATCATTTCTGTTAGATCTTGCAACGGCTATCAAGGAGACTCATTGAAAAGCTAGTTTAATAAATAATCAGATTTGGCTTTTGAATTTAAGTTTTCCAATATCTAAATGAAAACAGGTACTTACTTTGTCACTGTAGAAGTGTGTAAGGTCACTAGCACTAGATTTGATGTCGCATTTTTTAAAATGCATGTTAATCACATGGGTAGCACGTACAATACAGGGGTGTGTAGGATAAAACATTTCGGATCTGCCTACACATACGAATATAGAAATAATATTGTATTGCTTTCGATTGTAGTCATGGATATTAAGTTATTCTGGATAAATCTTTAGTTTCGGATGGTTGGATTTAAATTGATTTTGATAAAGACGCAAGATACGCGTGAGATTCGTGGTCGAATACAAATACCTGCAAATTATCCCAAACTTTTATATCACAATTATTGAAATGTAAAGGCCCTATAAATTATCGGAATCAATTTCGGTTCTAGATATCTGTCTTCTGATATATTCATATCAAAATTGAATGGTATTTAGTCGACTTTAAGCTTACATAGCCCTCAATATTGGTGGAACTTTGGACCACTTCTGCTCGTTGTATTTTGAGATAAAAAGCTTAAATCGCTTTTAGATTATAACTGAAGTACGAAATGTTTGATTTGACATCTTACTATATACTTTCTTTACCAAGGGCTGGTAAGTGATCAAAGAAATATTGCAGCATCTAAAGCGCTAAGATAAACAGCTTGCAGATCTAGATTGATGGATAAAATTGCGCAGCGATGCTTCAAACTAAATGTTGTTACGATATTTATTTAGAAGCTAGATAAAATAGTCAGCGTAGTGGTTATCTTAGATTGACATTTACTTTAAAATTGTAACTAAAAATTGACATTTATCTATTATTCATTATACATACTTCGACCTTTGTCTCGATTATTAAATTACAAAACCTTGACCCAGAAAGCATCGTACAAATGATCACTAACTAGACTTTGTTTTCTGAGAATGGGTAATTATTGCTCTTTTAAAGAAATTATAGAAGTATAGAAGCTTAAATGCAATTATTTAAGTAATGTAAATTTATGGTTAAAACAAGACAAGTCAACTGCTTTACATTTATGTATATTTAATTCCCATACTATTAATAAATCCTGTGTCGTTTCTTTACGAAGATTCAGTTAATAGACACAAAGTAACTACACCTATATTACAAACTATGACTTACGTATCATACAAAGTGTTGTCTCATATGGGGATCGAACCTACAAGACTCGGCGTAGTTCTAAACAGCTAAACGACTGCTCAAACCATTACGCCATACATACGCCAAGAACGAAACCCCACGACACGGTTAACGATACTATGTAAATTACAAAGAATGTCTTCCTTATAAATCTTTTAAACAACTAGTTATTTATAGAATTCACTTTACACTTTTAAACATCCACTTTGCTCAGTAAATTGCACCCACGAACATCAACAATGAGAAAAAAGAAAGATTCTTTTCCGACTTAATCACGTGTTAAATCGGCGATCCGTTGTACGGTGTAAACATATTACTCTAGCTAACATAAGACTTTTTATCACATCGACGGAATTATGCCGTTTTTATTTAGTTTTATCTGATAAGCGAAACAACGAGGACGTCAAGTAGTTTTATCAAAAAGTTTCTCGGCCAAGGATGAAGTGTGGATCGCGATGCTCCAAGGTTTACACACGAATTTTACATCTGTATAACTATTTTACTAGTTTCTTTTCTGTTCAAAGTTTGGTTTACATAGCGGCAATACGCCCTTTTTATATATACCGGAAATTGGTTTTAGTGAATTGTGAGTTTCTATGAGAGAGTGTATTGCTGTCTTATATCTCATAGACTTTGTTTATGTAAATGTAGGAAATTTTCCTATATAATTTTTATGTATGCTACTATTTAAGTTTTAGTTTTGATTTTCCCTAAATAGTCACGGGTGACTGAAAATGCAAATATTTCGTAATGTTTAATAAAATGTTGTCCCCTAAACTGTAAACACACTATCATTTAATATTTCACAACGTGATGGTTGTATAATACAATATACAAAGGAAAACCATTTATCATCCATAAGAAAATAAATTATATCGACGAACCGTTTTCAGAGCAACATCGGTATACCACAATTGCTCTTAAATTCAAAATTTATTGAGTCTGCAAACCAAATAGGCGTGCAATGTAATAAAATAAAATTTAAGTTCACTCATTGAAAAAATAACCTCAGATAAATCCTTCGGGATCATATTCTAAACTTACCTTCGCGAAATAGGTAATAAAGCCATGACCCTCGCATTTCAAATGTAAATCGATCCTGTCGGCTTGCAGACATTTAAACATTTATTCACCTACCTTATGGGTGGAGTGCGGGCTTACGTATTGTATCCAGAGATGAGCGCGGTATCTGAGTGGTGTGAGAAAATATAATTATATTTTATGAGCTGAGTGAAGCCAGGAAAACAAAGCTACACTACTGACAGATTTACTCTCCAGGCTTTGCTCGCCTAACATATCTGCGTTGGGTAAGTAACTTAAAACTCAATCTCAATTTTACAGCTAACCACCAAATAAAAAGCTTAAGTGTGACTTTAAAGGTACAAAACGTTTCGAAAAATACCGTAGTTTGTGCACTTTAACAGTGACGGCCCTGTCACGACCTTGCCGCTCTGAGCGGCGGCTTAGCGCGGGGCGGCTAGCGGCAAGATCAAATGTATGAAGACGTTCGAAGCACGCCACGAGCCGCCGCGCACAGCGATAACGCGCGCGTTTTTTTTGGCGCGATTGGCTGCGCGGCGAGCGGCGCGGCGTGCGGTGCGGCGAGCGGCGGGAACAAATGTACTGCGACCGAGTCCGACGCCACGACTCCGAGCGGCACGGACAGCGTTACGCGAGGGACGAACTAGGCGGTTAAACTATTTGTTAAATATTTTGTGGCGGTAATGAATACGGAGACATTTAAAGTCGAAATTTTTAAACGGTCGCGGGTGTGGATAGCAACACATCCGCTGTATAAATACAAAAATGTTAATAAAACGTTGCGAGATGTAATGAAACAATGTTTTACAGAATGTAATGGTAGGTTTTAATATAAATCGCAAACATTAAAACATTGTGTAATGTACCTACATATGTACCTATTTAGGTACAGACACAGCTACTATGAAAGTTAAAAGGTGATTTACCTACCTACTTAACGTAATCTACGTTGTGTAGGTACCTATTCAACGCCTCATTAATTGCGAATATGTATTATTCCTTTGATATAAAATACTTGTAAGAAATGAAGATCCAATGTCGACAATTTTGTAGGTATACCGTATAGTTACACAAAGATATTTTGGTTATCGCCATATTTATGGGTAACTCCGTCGGCCCAAATACGTCCACATTTGCCGCTGCGTTTACCGCTGCTGTAGGGTCGTGGCGTGCACGACGCTCTGCCGCGCCGCCCGCCGCGACGCGCGCCGCTTAGACCGATCTCGTGAACAGGCCCTAAGAAATAGCAGCGTTGTCTAAGCCAAGATTAAACACTGTCTCGGTTGGTGACCTAAAGAGCGAAATGGTTATATTAAGTCTGGTTATTATTCTAAAATATATGTTGAGTTTGTAACAATCACTGTCAAATCACTCATCGCCGAATGAAGCATAAGTATTGCTAGTCAATGAAACAATAGGCACAAATAAAGAAAAGTTTATAATTCTTAAAATGATGCAACGCCGTATCACCAGTGACACTTCATTCCAACGTAAGCTTGTGCCGGAATAAAAACGAATGAATTACCTAACGTAAAAATACAACTACACCTTTGAGCGTCATAAACAAGACACCTACAGTTCTATAAAAAAATCTAGAACAGGCTTCATTTGCTATCGACCGCTTAAGCCATAAGGGCACAAATACAGAATTTTAGGTTTACTTAACAATGTTATGCCTAGCGATCCGAAACCCCTTAAATAATTGACGTTTTAGCAAACCGTAACAAATAAAATGATTTAATGTCCACTAAGCAAAGCTTGTTTATTATACCTTAATTGCACTTACTAATACTAAAGATTATGTAACGGGTCTGAATCGTGTTAATGAACGAAAAGAAATACCTTTCTATTTTTCACGACGTTTCGGCATGGGTTACACCAGCCGTGGTCACGGGATGACTGATGTTCGTCAGCGCTGCCTCCGAGAAGTGCGGGTTTTGGAAACTACCCTCACTTGGTCTTCACAATTACTAACATTTATATGTTCGGAACTGTCGGTACTTCGACATACAACACTAATGGTATCTACACACTGGCGCGTAATGTCCCCACGTCGGTGTCTACATTTGCTGATGACAGGATTCCAAGATGTCGATAAACGGTAACCATCCTCCCTGTTGAAATTTGCGTGCTTTTTGATTTTAACCGCTTCCCGTGCTATTCTTGAAAAATAGTTACGGTCTGTGGAGAGAACCTGGGGCCGATGTAGCTCAATCCAGTGATTGGATCCTTACTCCAACAAATGCTCAGCTATGGCCGACTTGGTGGTTTGTCGGTTTTTGACGGTCGTGATGTGTTCCTTAACTCGTTCGGCGATGGTCCTTTTTGTTTGCCCGATGTAGGAACTACCACAACTGCAATCCACCTTGTACACGCCTGGTGTTTGAAAAGGGATGACATCCTTTGGAGTACGCAGGTGATTTGCTACTTTGGAGTACGGACTATATACAGTCTTGATGGAGTATTTTTGTAGTACTGTTCCAACTTAATCCGTTACTCCTTTTATGTAGGGCATGAACGCTGGCGCTCTGTTCACTTCAGTCAGTCTCAACCTTTTCCTTGACCTTCGCATATTGTGTTTGTAACCGTTTTGCTTGAGTACCTCCCGAACATGTGTGAGCTCACTATCTAAGTGTTCGGGGTCGCAAAGGTCATATGCTCTGTTTGTCAATGAAGCAATAAAGGAATGCAAATGTCGAGGGTGATGATGTGAATTTGCGTGTAAGTACCTGTCCGTGTGTGTGGGCTTCCTGTATACAGCTTGTGACAGGTTTCCATTTTCTCTCACCTTGATCTTCACATCGAGGAAGGCCAACGATCTGTCTGTCTCCATTTCATAAGTGAACCTTATATTAGGGTGTATGGAGTTCAAGTGATCTGCTAATTGTTCTACAACATGTCTGTTACCCTTTATAATACAGAACACGTTATCGACGTATCTTTTCCATATCTTTACGTGGAACGCTTGTAGTTGGATCCTTTCTTCTAAATGTTCCATCCAGATGTTGGCCATTACCGGTGCGACAGGGCTACCCATGGCCAGTCCGTCGATCTGGAGGTAATATTGCCCACGATATAGAAAATAATTCTCGTCTAGGCAGTGTTTCAGTAGAACAATGTATTTATCAGACAGCCCGGTTAACCTCAGTTTTCTCTCGACCACATCAAGGCAGTCTTGAATTGGAACGCTTGTGAATAGTGACTCGACATCAAAGCTCACCAGCACTTCATCGGGTTCTACTTTCATGCTCTTGATGACGTCTACTAAATGGCGAGAATCCTTTACAAACGACGATGTCTTACCTACTAATGGTTGCAGTATCGCTGCAATGTGTTTCGCTAGGTCGTAAGTGGGTGAATTGATCATCATTGACTTACGATCGGGCGTAGAGGCACGTTATTCTTGTGAATTTTCGGCAAACCAAATATTTTCGGCGGTTGAACGGTCTTAGGTCTATAGAGGCGTTCAAACACATCGTCCGTGAAAAGATCTTGGTAGTCCTTGACAAGCGCTCGTATACGTTTTGTGACTCTGGCAGTGGGATTATATGACACCGTCTTGTATGTGGATACTTTGCTAAATAGATCCCGCATTTTATCATCATAATCACCGGAATTCATTACTACGGTGGCGTTTCCCTTATCGGCCTTAAGCACTAAAATATCCGTGTTTTCACGTAGCGCACTTGCTAACTTAGTAGGCACACACTATTACAGAAAAGAAAATTGAAATAATGCTGAAAACAAAAAAAGAAAAATTTATAAAGTCCCATTACGGGGAAACTTTGTCTATAATTTTATATCTAATTTGCTTGAAAGATTCATAAATCAATTTTGTTTTAAAACTAACTTTTATAAATATTATCTTGCCTAATAATAACTATTATAAAAACTAATGGCATTAAATTAATTTATGATTAGTGTAAATACGTACGAGAAAATCAGTGTAACAGTCCAATATTTTTTAACAAGGCGGTGAAGTTTTCATTTGGTCTCCAGAATGAGTGTTTCTTTTTTTTTAAATTAAGATAGCTGTTTCCCGCGGTTTCACCCGAGTAATTTTAGGTATCTCCACCACAACGCTACCTACCAGCCTTTGCCTTTATGAGAATGTATTTTGCATTAAAAGCCATACTTTAAAATTATCAGACCAATTTTGCAGCTTTGAGGATATACTAAAAATACATTGACTACACCGCAATATGAACTGTATTGCGGGTATTTGCTACAGATCTGAATGCTCTTTGTGTCAGTTTTATCAATATTTGTAAAGTCCCTCGCAACAAAGGGATAATCGTCGGAGCAAACTTCTCTTGACAATAGCTTCAGCAAGTCAGTATAAAATTACAAAGAATATAGAGTAAAAAAAAAACTGATGAAGTGGTTTGACACGTGGAGCGGATGAGTGAAGAAAGAATGATGAATTAGATCGATAAGGCAAATGTGTGTGGACCTCGTCAGACATTCCTCGACCAAATTGGGGAAGTTCTAAAAAGCGGCAAGGTCCGAAGTACCCAAAAATGGCGAGCATGTATGAACAGAGTGATGAGTGTAGAGGAAGCGAGTGAGGTTTGTAAGGATAGAAGCAAGTGGAGTTCTGTTTTCTCTGCTTACCCCAACGGGAAAAAGGCGTGATATGTACGAGGGGAAGTCCAAAAGTTCGTGGAATGAAAGGGTTCTACATTAAATAAAACATTAAATCTATTTTTCCTTTTCAATATAATCACCCTTTAGGCTCTAGACAGACGGACCGCATTTCAACTGCAAGGGGCCAGATCTGGACTGTAAGGTGGGTGGACTAGTGATTCAAAGCCGTGCGTGTGCAGAGCAGCCATTGCAAGTCTGCTCTTGTGAAGTGGTGGTGCATTGTTTTGCAAGAGCAACACACCCTTAGCCAATTTTCCTCGAGGATTTTCTTTGATCGTCTCCTTTTTCTCAGTATTGATTCGGACACCTTGAATTTCTTTGGGGGTGGTGTGCCCTTTTTATGCCATTGCATGGACTCCTGTTTTGACTCAGGCTCAAAGTGATAGACCCGCTTTTCATCTCCAGTAACAATCTGGCTGATATTATTACACCTGCTTTCGAAAATCAGCGGTCATTCACCCCGAAGGGAGCCAGTAGGTAATCTTTTCACCATGGACCTCCATAATAATTTAATCCTTTATGATACCACAGAGCTTATTCATAGCCGTACCAACTACCTGGCAACGCGGTGTTTAAATTAATTTTAAACCTGTATTATGACTATGATGAAGTCATTAATAAGGCTCAATTCAGCGCCCGTAATGATTAAGTTAATTTAATATGTGTTTATCTAGTTGGTGGCGTTAAAAACAAAACATTTCTAACGAACCGATCGAAATAGTATAAGAGCAGAAGAGGTATTTATTATTTTGATATTTTGTGCCTTTTATTAGAAGGACTTCTTCAGCCAGATTTCAAGTTATTTTGCATACAGATTTGATTAGATTCCCTTCGTTTAGGTATTGAAATTGATTTTTTAAGTGAATATGACAATAATCAAAATCTTCTTTAATTTTATAATTTTCTCACCTAGTTTTCAAAAATAGTTTAACTTACAAATTGGCTACTCGGCTATCTGATACACTTCGAATAAATAGTTACGTGACGGGAATGTAGTAGGCAGTAGAGTTAAAGAACACGCAGGTTCCTCATGACAGTAAAGTTACCAAATAATAAATTGAAACGTGACTCTTGCCTTTCGAAACACGACTAGGTACTGAATGTAATGAATGCCGTTGATAACGCTGTGTAAAGAGGAATAATAAATTAACATTAGGTTTTACTAGTATTGGTTAATCAACGTACAGCTCAAATTAACGTAATAAAGAAATTGCAGTGGTATGCATAACATGAAAAAAAGAAATTGACAGCCATACAGTCCAAATGTAATGGTGATCGTTGTAATCGTTTACCGATGTTTGTTGTCATGAAAATTTACAAGAGAGCTCAATCCACACCAAGAAGGCGGCGGCCCGCAGCGGCGCAGCGAACAATTTCAGCGTGGAATAATTTTATACATAACTTATTTATAATTTGAAATATTCTTAAAGACCATTATCGCTTCAAAAGCTAGTCCTCGCGACAGCTGCGCAACATTAGGGGCGGCTTTGCACTCCCAACGGCCTGCACGGTTCCGCTGGTCTAAATGAGTCGCTGCTGACCTCTGCCATTTCGATTTGATTTGGCTCTAGAACAACACTATTTCCCGTTCCTCACTAATATCGTGAATGAAACGAGTTGACTAGTATCGATTAGAATGATCCACAGTAGTCACAGGGAACTATAGCTGCGTATTAGATCCAGAAGAGATTACTGTCCCTGGCGAGCAGGTTTCATTAAAACTGTGAAAAGACAAACAGAACAAGCTAAATAAAAACCTTTTAGAAACACCCAGACGTACCCAAAAGCTTCGAATGATAAGATCTTCTTTAAACAAACTAGTTTTAACGATTACCCCTTGACATTTGCAGCTTTAGAGATTTATCAAAGACTCAATCCAATTAGAATATAATAATTTCACGTGACCAGAGCTTTATAACTATTTCATTAGTTACGCTTAACTGCGTCAAGCTAAATTCGACTGCTAATGCCCCCTTGTCGCCTATCTTAAACTTAATAAGTTATTTGAATATCTGAAACGTCATTCTTGGTTCCAACCCATAAACATTACCAACCTAAGTGCCAACAAAATTAGTTTAGTTGTTCGAGAAATATATCGAACGCTGAACACAGCCTTAGTGAAAGATAAAAGTCGTTTAGGGTTTCAGGCAAACGCCTAATTGTCGATCAATGTTCTATTCTGTCCGAGGTCGAAACTGTAGGTTTCGGTATTGGAAACATAGAATTGGTAACAAATTGAGTACATTATCGTAAAAAAACAAGATGCTATTTAATTAACGTTTAATATTTTCATCCTCTTTAAAACAAATAAAAAAGATTTCAAAGAGCCTTTATTGTCACTCGCCGTATTAATTAAAAGTTTTAGGTGCTGCTGTAATATGCTTTGACGTTGATCGAAGTAAGATCAATCGACTATTTATTTTTATCCACTTGCACTGGTAGGAAAAATGAACAAAAGAACATTGTTTATTTTTATTTGTCAGAAACATTATATTATTTTAAACAAAATCCGGAATAAATCTGTGTTGTAGAGGATTTGAGAAAGTTTTATTTAAATAGCACAACGAACACCCAGACTCTAAACGACTATTGGAGCATACGCAATATTGTGTCTGTGGAGATTGAACCTTCGATATTAATACTCAGCCCACTCGTGTAAAACGGCGCGAATAACGCCTTAACCACTGCGCCAGAGTGCAGTAAAAAATTGAAATAATTATTAATTTTGGGATTTTTATTGGTTACAGTCACCATTATTATTGGGCTAAAAATACCTGAAAACATTGCAATAAAACACACAGACTGCGTTCAGATTGTAGAAGTTAGGTTTGACTTTAAAACTGGAAATAAAAATCCGATACAGCCAAAGAAAACTTAAAAACAAACATGTAGAGTTCACACTAGCTTACGGCTTGGCCACAGGGACCGGCGACGCGACCTGCGGCGCGACCGGCGACGCGACAATTCGCGCGACACGAAAAACACGCCATGGGCACACGCGCTCGCCGCCGCGACCAGTATAGACCAGGAGCGAGACGAGATTAGCCGAGATTTTTGAAAGTTAGCTCGACATTGTTTGGACTTCGGAGGGCAGCAGCTTTTTGCTCAAGATTTTAATTATTTGGAAGAAATAGAGGAGTACATAAACGAACTAAATAGAGGTACAGAGTCGTAACACCGTCAAAACTCAAGGTGCTTCGGTATACACTCTGTACTGAATGCGTACCAACTGAACCCGACGCTTGTAGGTATAACGGACGTTCTGATCATACACAGTTAAAATTCGGTAAAGGTTAAGAAGGTACTTTAGCGTGATAGTGATCTAACTAACTAGGCATATGCACTTCAAAAAACTAACTTAGGTATTTTGAATTCGCAGACAGACACTTTAACTTTATTTATAGGTATACTGTATACATGGACATGTTTGCAAGATTTGAAAAATAGTGACTGTGGATTGAGGATGAATGAGTTACTCAAATGCCTCCTTTATGCTGATGATCAGGTTATACTTGCATCTTCAGCGGAGGAGTTGCAGGAGATGGTAACAATCATGCATGATGTGTTAGAGAGGAAAAGAATGAAATGAAATGTAAGTAAAACGAAAGTTATGGTTTTTGAAAAGGAGGAATGCGTTACGGCTTGTAATGTTATGATCGATGAACAGCGAGTGGAGCAAGTGAATGAGTTTATATATTTAGGTACGCTGTTTACAAGAGATGGTAAGAATGTAGAAGATATTGAAAGAAGAGTTAATGCAGGTAATAGAGTGAATGAAGCTCTGAATGCGTTTATGAATAGCCAAAACGTGTCCAAAAAGGCACGTTTGGCTGTGCATAGAAGGGTGTTAGTACCTATTCTTATGTATGGTAGTGATAGTTGGGTATGGCAGAAAAGTCATGAAAAGAATAAATGCTATAGAAATGAGAGCACTGAGAAGTATGTGTGGTGTTTCTTTGACTGACAGAGTAAAGAATTGTGTGATAAGAGAGTGTTGTGGGGTAAAAGAAGATGTAGTGACAAGCATCGAGAAAGGTATGCTAAGATGGTTTGGGCACGTGGAGAGGATGGATGACGAAAGACTGACCAACAGATATATAAGGCAAGTTTGGAAGGGACAGGACGAAGGGGAAGACCTAGGCGGACGTTCTCTGACCAGATTGGAGACATCCTAAAAACAGGACAGGTTAGAAGTACGCTGAACAGAAGAGCATGCATGAGGAATCTGATGGGAGTGAATGAAGCAAGAGACATATGTCAGGATCGTTGCAAATGGCGTTCCGTAGTCTCTGCCTACCCCTCCGGGAAACAGGCGTGAGTCTATGTATGTATGTAATTTTTCTCTACGTAAGAACCATCCTCGTCCTTCAAGGAATATTGCAAAAAAGAATTAGCGAAATCGGTTTAGCTGCTCTCGAAATTTGCGACATAATCAGTAATTCATTTTTATATTATGGACTAGCCACTGATTCAATTAAGGCATTATACTGGTATAGATCATAATCTAAAGAACCGAGTTACTTCATACTAGTTTAATACAAACAGATGAGGATAAGATAGTAAAGCTTGTCAACTGATTGTTTTCCATCACGAAGTCCATGTCAACTACAACAGTGAACTAATATTAAGTATGTACGAGCATCGTCACATAATTTACATTGTTTGTCTTTTTAGCTGCATAAGTAATACTACTTTTGCCACCTTGTCGCCGTGGATCAGCAGCAACGTGAGCCCCCTGCTTCGAAGAATGAGCCAGCAAAAACTAGACGAACTGCAGCTACTAAAAATAGTCCTATGTTTTTGTTGTAGTGCTACTATTTCATGTATACATATATAGATAACATCCAGATTCCTATTTACGTTCCAAATAGCTGGCCTAGCTTAAATTCTTAAGAATAATATCATGTTCGCAAAAAAATAAACTAAAACATTTTATATTAAATCAGCTCTGGCAGCAGTCGCCGCGGTACCGCTCGGTGCTATTCGCTGGTCGCGTCGCTGGTCGCCGTTGCGCGTGGCATGCTTAGAACATTTCTATACATTTGATTTAGTCGCAGCCAATTGTCCGTGGCCAGCCAGTTAGTGTTCGCGCGGTGTAACTTTCTTCAATGTATTGTTTTTACAAGGTTTCAATTCAATTTGTACAAGGCGGAGACAAACAACTTTAGGTTTTGCTACACGTGTACGTATCCTCATTCAAATCGATATCCTACGAAGGCTTTCCTTCGTAGGAGATCTAAATAGATAAACGTACGGGTATATATAGATCAACGTGTACATACGTATCCTCATTCAAATGAATGAGGATACGCACACATTTCCATTTTCATTTTGCTATACCTAAAGACTAGAGTTATTATAAAATAGGCAAATAATAAGCAATTGCTATAAGCGGGATATCCCAAAAAAGCTTGCACTAATGATGAAATGTAATAACTTGTCTCTACTGAAATAAATACATACTAATTATAAAAATAAAGGTAATAATAGCTTAGTGGAGATATCTATAGACACACAGGGGACATCGGATAATCTACGCAGCCCCGGAGCACAACACTGACTTTTCAAAGATAATGTGCGTAAAATTGCTAATTATCGCCGTCGGGCGCGGCTGTCATGAATATCTTTGATAGTCGTTTCGCGGAGTCAAACCCTTGACTATGACAATACTACAATACTAACACTGCACTAAGCCATGGAATACCGCTATACCTTTAAGTTGCAGAGGTCAGACGGTAGATTCTGAAAATTTTGGATAAACTAGTAAGGACTTCGAGGAACGTTAGAACGTTAAATTCCTATATCGTTAGGTCAATAACTATAATGTTGCACCATCTGCGCGTCACGGGGATGAATATGCTACGATGATGGATGTTTGTTCACACGGAAGGACCGCATCAAGAACTTCTGCATCCGTGGCAGCCTTCATGACTATGACATAAAAGATAAAATGCTACGTCATCGGTTGAGATCAGTTATTTGGTGGGGCGGTACCTCCCGACCAATCTACCAATAGGCAGGCAAGCCTTTTCAAGGGGAGTCTGAGAGCTGCTTAAGCCTAATCTCGCCGGGATTTGATATGATAACATGAACACAAAATAGAACATTTTGATAATTTAGCACTTGCTCAGCCTGTATTCTAGATGTTATGGAGACTTAATCTAATATTTCTATCTAACAAAATAGTTACATTTACGAAACGAAAACATTTTGCTACGACACGACACACAAAACAGTATACGACAAGAAACACAACAATTATTTAAAACATACTCCGTCGGAAGAGGAACGAGCGTAAACCTGAAGTAAGCAGAGTGCCCGCTTACATGCCGTATCTAAAGGGAGTGACGGACAAAGTTGGAACAGTAGGTACTCAAGAAATACTCCATCAAGACTGTATACAGTCCGCTCTCTAAGATAGCACACAATCTGCGTACCCCAAAGGATGTCATTCCTCTCCAAACACCTGGCGTCTACAAAGTTGATTGCAGCTGTGGTAGTTCATATATCGGGCAGACTAAGCGTACAATCGCTGAAAGAGTAAAGAAACATATCGCAGCTGTAAAAAACCGACATATTAATAAGTCGGCGATGGCTGAGCATTTGTTGGAGTCTGGACCAAACTACTGGATAGAACTGCATCAACCACAAGTCTTATCCACCGATCGTCACTATTACTCCAGGATAGTACGTGAAGCGATAGAAATCAAGAAATATAACAATTTCAACCAGGAGGATGGATATAGATTATTGGCTACCTGGAATCCAGTCATCAGCGAGTGTAAAAACCGCCGCTGTGATAAATCTCAACAGTGTGTAGACGTCATTAGTGTAGTGTGTCGGAGTACCGACAGTGCGAACTTAAATAAAGACCAAGTGAGGGTAAGTGCCGAAACCCGCACTTCCACAAGACGGCGCTGAGCTCTCATCAGTCTCTCCGCGACCACGGCAAGACGAGCAAAACGTCGGCAACAAAAAGGTATTTATACCTTAAATAAGTTAACGCAATTAAGACCTGCTAAATTATTTTGTATGAAAACAATTATTTCCCTAAACCACAAACTAAACAACTAAATGAAACCACATCATTTGTACAGGATATCATTAAATACATGTACAAGAACAATAAACGAATCTAATTTTTTGTTTTCAATTATTTCTTCCCTTATATCGCATAGTGATTGTATCATTATTGTACAGATATTCTTGGAACGATAGACAAGTTAATAAGTCTTTCTAATTCTTAGAAAAGAAAACTCTTATCTTGAAAGAAGCCGGGAATTTTGTTACGATATTCGATTGAAGGTATTCTAGAAAGGTACCTAATGCCCATACTGGAATCTGTATATATGGAGCGGAAAGCTTTCATAATGGGCTTGCCGAATATTTTTTGTGAAAATGGATGTCGGGCATTTATCAGAATTTTTTCCAATACTTGTATAAGTTAGAATTCACGCCATATCTTTGTACGTTATAACATTTAAAAGCCCGTAATTCACATTGTGCTTTATTAAAACCTCAAAAGAGATATAATAATGCAAATGTTTGTGACAAGTTAAGTTCATAATATGTACTCACATTGCGATTATACGAAATTTTGGAAGCCGAAAATATAAGATTATTTTTGATTCTATAGAAATTTATCAAATGAAGGTAATCAAGAACGTAATTTAAAAATTATTTACCGTATTAATTGAGTGTACTTGTTATCTGAATATATAAAATCCTTGCGTTACTGACTGACTGACAGACACGCTACAGCCGAAACTATTGGGCGCAAGAAGCTGAAATTTGGCATGTATGTAGGGGTGCACTAAGAAGGTATTTCCCGAAATTTCCACGGGATCGGCCAAAACGGGTAAATTTAAAAAAATGCAGTCGTAGCTGTTGGCGTCCTCTAGTGATTTGATAATTGTATTAGAAATTATGCGCCTTTGTTTTCGTCATACAACTACTTCATAGCCAAAATCCAAATGTTCAGAAGTATATAATACATTGTTGTCTTAGAATATATTTTCAATCTATATACCTACTCTTAATAAGGATCCAAGTATTATGAAGATTAGCTAAAATTTCTATATAGAAAGTATTAAAGAAGGTATTATACTCGAATTTCAGCTACTACTATCAATTAATTAGGCTTTTAAATGAATTTACTCTCTTACCGGTTTCGATCAATTTATATGGTATGATTGATATTGTGTCCTATTTTCTGATTAAGAGTACCATATCTTCAGCAAAACGAGACTTTCTTTCTTATAAATACGACAAATAAAGGACAATGATCTTTGAGTCTCATAAAGTATCTATCAATCATAATAAAAGTTGCCCGATCCCACGTCGCAATTAGGGTAAACTAGTAACATCTCCAATAAATATATAACTGATTAGTCGATGTTTGAAATATAAGTAAAACCATCTTTTTATTTCGACCGAAACGAAATTAGACTACATCAAAGTTATGATGTTGTGTTTTTAATTGTTATAATCAATGTAACTCGGACTAAATTAAAATATTAAAATATAGGTACAATACAAAAAAAAAAGAAAAATGAAAAAAAAAAATCAAAGGGCGTCGTGAAAGTCCTCCACATCGCCGTCTATTGGGAACGTACCCAGAAGACTGGCAGCATTGCCACGCTGTATGGCAATGCTAATTTTTTGAGCTAGATACATACCAGCCTCCTGGTCACGCGAGGCGTCGACAAGTCTCTTCGCAAGTTCTCTATATAGAGATCTAGCACTTGGGCCCCATGAACCCAACGTTTCAACTCCAAACGGCTCAAATACGTAATCCCCTATGAGATTTACGTATTTGCGCCGTTTTAGAGTCTCCGCTGTGGCAGCAGCAGCGCCCGCACAACCCGCTGTGCTAGGAAGATGAGATGGCACAAGGGTATCGACACACTTTGCGTCCCACAACAAAGGCCTACCCAACTTCCAAGGCAGTAGAGACATTCCATCTGGTCTTTTAGCATCGTTGCGTGCCAAACCCTGAGGTTCAAGTTGGGCTGGAACGCCAGCGGTGACAAGAGCCCGACGGAGAATGTCATTCAGGTTGCTGTGTCGTGAAATGCGACCTGCGCTCCTGCTGTAGTAAGTAGTAAATAATTAGTTATAATTGTTTTATCTTAAAATTAATTTAATTTTGTGGTCGTTATTAATATAGAGAATAAAAAAAAATATATATATATATAACTCGGTCATAAATAAGTATGGCGTGACATATTCAGTTCCTATTAACTTTTAACACCTGTCCAAGTAAATAATAAGTGCACATGCTATCGATACAGAAGGTCGTCTTCATTTTGTTTGATTGTTAAATTTTAACTTAATTGATTGACTCGATTGAGGTTCTGTTAAACGAATTGCGGCAAGTGTGTATCCGTCCTCAAAATAGTGTTTCAGTTTTTCAGCGCAGTTTTGCAACCGAACTTTTATATAGTTTAGTTATAATTAGCAATTCGAGATATGACTGCTGTCTAAGACAACAACACTTATAGGAAAAGTTAAAAAGCCCCCCTAACAACTTGCGCAAGTTTGTCGCAATCGTTTCGTTTCCATTACACAAGTTTGACATTGCCAAAAAATAAATCCCAACCGAGTTGGGTGTTTCGCAACCCAGTATTGAACTGTTCGTCCTTTTATAAAACAGAACTATCCACCGATAAAGAACTGTAAATAAAAACGTTTCATTTTGTTCCCGACACAAACTGCAGGACAATCACGGCAACAAAAAACTCCTACACATCCGTTGGCGCTGACAAAGTGCATGATAGATTGAAAAAAGGTTTGTTGTCTAAAAACCGACGTATGGGATGCTGGAATACAAATTAATTAAAACAGAAGTGTTTACAGACGGGGTTAGAATAATGTTGGAGGTTTTGTTTGAGATATATTAATAGCATTAGATATGTTTGCTCAGGTTCTGCTACAATTTATTTTTACTTGAATGTGGAAGTGTTTGTTTATTCATTTAGAGAGTTTTCTTATCGAAGTGAATCACCATGATTTTGTTATAATATTTACTTTTTACTAAACTGCTTGAGAATAAATGTTCATTTTGGAACGAAAATAAGTAACATTTGTGGTTTTACAACTCAAACTACCATTTTCCTATCTATTGGCACCACTTTGTAACATGTAATTTGTATGTGTTGTTAATTTTTATATAATGAAATTAAGTTATGTTTAGAATATTTTAACCAAGTAACAAATTATATGTATGAGGACCTCCTCATAAGCTTTTCTTAGCTCTTTTAACCTTAAAAGAGCTAAGAAAAGCTTAACGAACGTAGGTACATGATATATTTTTGTTTACAAAACTTCTATACACAGTTTTTGTTTTACTTATCAACTACTACAGTATAATCACCGTGACGGTTCATCTTTTATTTTAGCACTGTTAAATTACAGAATGATTGAACTGATAACGTTGTGATTTAAGTACCTTGTGGCAATACTGAGGTTTTGTGCCACAAGACCTTGCTTCAAGTCTAGATGTGCTTTGTACCTATCCGATATTAAAATGATTATGAAATCTATCATTTAAATTGCGGATATTCTCTTTTTAAAAATTAATGTTTAAACATTAATTGCACAGGAAAAATAATAACAGAATCAAAATCAAAATCATTTATTCATCTAGGCCACAAAGTGACGCTTATGAACGTCAAAATTTAAGTTAATTACTTAATGATTCTACATTTACATTAACTGCCACGTTCGCAATGCAATAGGTAGAACCACGAGAAAGAACGGGCAATAAAACTCATGGCCACTCTTTTCAAACAAATATAATGGTGGTACATTTTATTTTTGTAAGGAGCTGCAACTGTTTCACATTGTAGACATCTACTAGTAAAATTTTTAGTAGCTATTGATATCATACTCAAGCAGTAAATGATGTTCATATGGTAAGCCTCCCAAAGTAAATATGGTGCAACAGGAGCATCCACTTACGTCTTTTTAATGTAGGCAACTCGCGAACATGGTCAGAACTATGGTAGAAGTGAATGAAGCAGAAAGTAACGGTATTATGAAACCAAAGCAATCGACAACCTATTAGTTAGCCCATGACCACGAGTTACCCACATTTTACAAATCCGCAAAGTTATAATGAAAGTGTGGAACATGAATGCAAAATATAGTATGAAATGAGAATATCGTAATTAACTATACTATAAAATAAAACTACTAATTATTGACCTAGTCAAAAGCGAACAACTACTTCCAAGCGCTCCTGTCATCAAAATAATCCTTCAAACTGTAATATGCCTTATTTATAAGATTCTTTTTAACTTCTGCCTGAAACGAACTTAATGGCAAGTCTAAAATATAAGTTGGTAATTTATTGTATATGCGAATACTGAGCCCAATAAAAGAGCTATGCGTTTTGTGCAAACGAAAATACGGAACACATAATTTATGTCTATTTCTAGCATTGATATTGTGTATGTCACTATTCATTTTATAAGAATTTATATTTAGTCTTACATGCATAACACTGGCATAAATATATTGTGACGCTACAGTAAGAATACCAATAATTTTAATTTTTTCTTTGAGTGAGACTCTTGTCTTTATCTGGTAAATGGCCATAACTGCCCGTTTCTGCAATATAAAAATATTTTCATACATTCGACATAACACTATGAAAATAACTAAAATAAACCAATCTAGCCGTATCGACATCGGTCAACCTACGAACCTTCTTAACGGCAGAAGCAGCTGAGCTAAGTTTCCCTGAGAGATATGTAACATGCGCACCCCATTGCAACTTCGAATCAAGTGTTAATCCTAGAAATATTGTGGATTCAGTTGTTTCGAGTACATCGTCATTTAAAACTATGTTAGGACCAAGGTTTCTGACATTAGGCAGAGCAAACTTAACACATTTTGTTTTTTTTGGCGTTCAGTACTAGATTGTTTACATTAAACCATTTAGTCACTTGAATGAATGCACTGTTTATTTCGTTAAAGTGTTCCTTATTTCTCTCTTCTTTAAATATCAAAGATGTATCGTCAGCAAACAATACAACGTCACAAATGTTTCTCAAGTAAAAAGGTAAATCGTTTATGTAAACAAGAAACAAGAAAGGCCCTAGGATGCTGCCCTGTGGCACTCCTAAATCAACAGGTAAACCACTGGATTTTGAGCCATTTATTTCAACACATTGGATCCTGTCACTTAAGTACGACTTATTGAATTCCAATGCTTAAGTTTGGACGCCGTAATGTCTAAGTTTGCACAAAAGCGTCTCATGGTAGACAAAATCGAATGCTTTCAAAAGGTCGCAGAACACACCAACAGCATTTTGGGAATTCTCCCAAGCACTGTAGATATTTTTGAGTAACGCTACTCCTGCGTCTGTTGTCGAGAGACCCTTGGTAAAACCATATTGCTCACCATGAAGGAGGCTGTTTTGAGTAAAATGTCTTAGTAGTTGCTTGAGTATGATCTTTTCAAAAATCTTACTAAAAGCAGGTAGTATCGATATTGGCCTATAATTACTAGGATCAGTCTTATTGCCGGATTTGAACAGAGGTATTATTCTACTATGTTTCATAAGATCTGGAAAACTGCCAGATTTAATACACTTATTGAATAAGTTGCTTAAATAAGGAGCCACTACATCAATTATACTTGTCCAAACCTTAACAGAAATGCCCCAGAGATCACCTGTATTTTTAGACTCTAAAGACTTAAAAGTATTTATAATATCGGTAGAACTAATACTATGAAATTGAAATATTACTTCACATTTTCCTACACTAGACTCTAATAGGTTTTCTGCGACTATAGCTGATGATTTTAATTCTCTAGTAGTAGTAAGTGGTATGCTAGCAAAAAAGTTATTAAATGTGTGTGCGACTTCTTCGTCATTATGAATTAATTTATCATTATCAAGAAGACTAAAACTATTACTTCTTAATGTTGTCTTACCTGTTGTTTCATTAATAGCTCGCCAGGTTGCCTTAACTTTATTCGAAGATTGTTTAATTTTATTCCTAACGAATATAGCTTTAGCTGTATTGTACACTCATTTAAATATTTTAGAATAATTCCTAACATACTCAGTGAAGTTTAAATCAGAATTGTACTTTTTCATACCATACAACTCATACATTTTTGCTCTGCTTTTGTAAATATCCGCAGTAGCCCACTCATTAAAAGCTCGAGATTCCTTAATTACTTTCTCCTTAGTCTTAAAAGTATTCTGAAACGTGTTATTAACTATATTAAATAAATTGTTAAAATTCTTATTTGGTGAATCTATTTCTATTAAGTCAGAATTCATAGTATTCATTCCAATCAATACTTTATTCCGGAATGCATTTAACTTATGCCTAAGTAATGGCCTAACCAACACTCTCTGTACGATGCTATCATTGTAATATGGAAATCTAGCTAATTGACCACAGTGATCCGAAGTTAATTCAGAAGTAACTACTCTATCTGAAACAATACAATTACTAAATATGTTATCAAGACAGGTGAAAGATGTTGCCGTGATTCTAGTTGGTTCAAGAAATAAATTTTTCAAATTAAATGATCTAAAAAGGTTTAAAAATCTACAAGTTATTATTGAATTTTCAAGAATGTTAACATTAAAATCACCACAAACTATAATCATTTTCCTATTGCTCCTAATTTTACTAATTGCATCTTCAATAACAGATTCAAACAAATTAAAGTCACTTAATGGAGGACAATATACACATATAATAATATGCTGCTCAAGCTCAATGCATGACAGTTCCACCGTGCGTTCTATAGACAAGCTAGCTATGTCTTTCCGTTCTTTACATGTTAAACTGTTTGAAACAATAATCAATGATCCACCATGAATAGCTTTCCTAGAGAAGGCACTGTGTACTGTGTATTGTGTGTTATTTATGAATTTAATCTGGTATTCTTTAAGCCAGTGTTCTGTAATGCACATAACTTTAATACTATGAGTTTCTAAATATAAACCTAATTCTAAATCCTTGCCAGATAGACCTTGTATGTTTTGATGTGCTACAGTCAGTTCAATATGTCTACCCTTTGTCCTGTTCTTGAGTTTAAAGAACTTGTGTCAGTATTCTGAATAGAAGAATTATAAGGATACGACCTATTTACAGAAACTAAATTCTTGGATACCCTACATGTACCTGTGTCATTTTGTATATTATATGCTAATAATTTAGCAACTTGTCTTTTATAAAATAGTGGCAGATACATAGTATCTTTAGTCAATGTAAAATTATTAATAAAATTACTGATGTCAAAAAATAAAATAAAATCCTTATATTGCCATGTCAAATTGTATAACATCAAGTTATGTTCATGAATATGTCTATTCATCATAGCATTTAAACTATAAGCATAAGGCAAAGTCATACTAATAAATTTGCAATCATATGTTCTGTGAAGCGATAACATAACTTCTGTTAAATTAATTATATCTTTTTTAGTCACCATTTGACTATCACCGTATGAGATAATTATTGTGGACTCCCTATCAAATATTGTTGTATTTAATTTATCAATTAGATGTGAAAAAGAAGACTCTGGATAGCAATAATTAATAATATTGTGTTGTTTCAATTCACAATTTATTAAACTACTTAAGCCTAAACCTAGCCTATCAGAGAACATATAAACTTTATTTGTGCCAGAAGCACAAAACAGACATTAGATACATTTACCAGGATGGCAGCGACTGTACTTACAATTGCTACGTTTATACTCTAAGGTACTATGCTGTATGGGCTGCTGATTGGGGCACACACACCTTGGAGTTTTAAATGATAAGTCACTGATAGGTTAAATGAGATGCTATTTATTGATCACTTAACTACCACGTAACTAATGATATATGAAAGTGCTATGATATGAGTACCGACGTGTATGGCTGTGTATTGCGTACTAATACAATAATTATAATTTATTAAATGCGATGGTACGGTAAAATGCTGACTTGACGGTCGCGCGTGCCATGTACGAAACATGACTCGTACATATTCCCGGGCGAGAGATGTGCGAGTGGATGATGATAATGACACAAAGATGAAATAATGAACTTATAAATTCCACACAAGTTACAATTCATAACTTATATCTTATGCTTATAAATTGAAATTAATCCTAGTCGCTGTCGCTAGACATCGGTTTCGCGAAGACTGGCGGTGTCTTCTTGTGACGTCTGATGCTGCTAAGGATGCTGGAAAAGTTCCTCAATTCAATGCCTTCTTCTCGTGATTGACGTGCGTATCTCGGGGCAGGAGTCGGACCAGGCGCAGTGGTGACCTCGCTGCCTGCGATTGCTAGGAGTTGTGCTCCGGAGTCCGACTGTAAGTTGGCGCTCCTCTGCCGGCGACGACAAATCCAGCGAAAAATATATATGGCAGCTGCCAATACCGCTACAGACAACATTGTGTAGATAGCTGTACCTATATTGGTGTATATCATGGTTCGATATTCCATAGTTTAGGGCGTTTTCAGATTTCATCTGATCAATCTGTTCTTTGATGTGTCGCAGTGAGGTTTGATGATCTGTGAGGTTGATGTCCATTTGTGGCAAAGAAATGTTCATGATATGATTGATAGGCGCAATGTGCGGTGATTCCATATCAGCTTCAGCATTCGTTTCTGTATATCGCAGTTTGTGTGCGAAAACTGTGAAGTCTCCTCCTTTGATAATGCAATTAGAATCTAGAGCTATGACCCCGGCCTTAGTGACGTATAACGATGTAATATTACGCTCGCATATGACACGGAGTGTGCAGTGTTCGCAACAATAATAAAGGTAATTGTTTATTTTATTCAACTCCATCCAATCGTTATGGCATGCTGCGATATTTGTGAGACATCCGTTTGTACCTCTATCCCTGATACACAAGCTGTCTTCAGTCTTTAACTGAAATATGGGTTTTCTGGAGTGACAAAGGCGCATAAACTCATCGTGTAGTTCACATTGTTCCAAGTCTCGCGCCGCCATAGCCAGATAAGTGTCTTTGCGCAGGTTAATTGCTATGTAATCTGATATTGGCACGATTGTAAGTGTCATGTTACCTTGTTGTTGTGGTATAGGTATCAGTTGATAAAGGTCGTAACTCTCTCTGTTGATAAGTGGTATTCTAATTTCAAATATTAGGTATTGTTCTGTTACTCTAGCTCTGACTTTTAACAGATGATACATTTTCGGCAATTCTGTTTGGATGTTTTCTATGGGCAAAGATAGATCTCGCGGTAATTGTCCTGAAATGATGCCGAGCTGTTCTCGTAATTGTGCCGGCGAAAGTAAATGCACGCTAAACACTCCATGGTGAATGTTTGTTAAAGTGTCAATAAGCGTGTCTTGTAAAGATTTTAACTTCGTCAGCATGTTTGTTGCTACGATGGTAGATAGTGCTAGCTCGTTCATTATTCCTTGTTCTTGCAGAATATTACTCATATTATTAGTGGCATACGTAATATTCATCAAATGCTGATTAATAATTTTGTGCCGACGGTTTATTGACTCTTCTGTTCTCTTCAATAGATTGTATTCGGCTTCCACTACTGACGTCTGGTTTTTCCACAAGCGTGCTAAATGATCTTGATTTTCTTTGATGAGAGAAATGTCCTGCTTGTATTGGTCAGCAAATCGTTGATCTAAAGCTCCGAACAGCGAGTTAGCGACATAGCCGACGCCGTCGATTAGCCCTCGTCGCTTGCGGGTGCGCTCTCTGAAGTGCTGGCTTAGTAACAATCCATTGTAGTACTCCAATTCGTCATGAGAGTGACGTAACTGCATTAGGATGATGTCAGAAAGAGCCTTATTAGATCCCTTTTTGCACACGTTGTTTATTTGTTTTAGATATTCCTTGAGTGTTGCCGAACCTTGCCAGTAAGGATTCATGTTGTAATACACGACGAGTTTCCATTCGTCGCGTATAAACTGCATGTTTGAGATTCGATCAAAGTATAGTGTTTTGTTTATCGTCGTCATGGTATATGGAGAGACTGTCATTTCAGCGCTAAAAACAGATGTTATGAAGAAAAATAGAGTGATTAGTGTGCCTATTACATTAGACATCATTCCAGGAGATTTTGTAGAACGTCTGTCCTTATTCTTGACCTCCTGTTTGTCTAGAGTCTGCTCGCTAGCTGTAGTTGCATCTGAGTCAGATGTAAGAACTGACAACTTGATTACAGGTCGCTTTATATGTCCATTCTTTGTTTTCAGGGTTACAACCCGAACCAATCCGTCGGAACCAGGATGCACCTCGGTGACACGACCTAGTGCCCATTTTCCTGCTGGGAGGTTAGGCTCGTGAATGATCGCCAACAACGTCGCCAACTCTAATGTTTGTGTGAGGTCTTTGCCATTTGGTTCTTGAGGAGAGTTGAGTAAGATATTCGTACTGCCACCTCTTCCAAATATCATCGAAATTTTTTTTAGTTCTCGTCCACCTTGTTCTTTCATCTTGTTCGGTGTCCAAGATCGTAAGTACTGGTCCGCTGCTCAAAAAGTGTGACGGGGTCAGATAATTCAAGTCATCTGGGTCCTCTGTAATGGCGCATAGTGGCCGACTGTTAAGACAGGCCTCGAGTTGGGCTAGCAGTGTACTGTACTCTTCGAACGTGAGCTTCTGTTCACCCACAACACGTCGAAGATGGTGTTTCAGGCTTTTCACAGCCGCTTCCCATAAACCTCCCGCGCTCGGCCATGCGGGAGCGTTGAAGTGCCACTGTATGCCCATTTCATTGATCTCGGTATGAAATTCGTTGGTAAATATTTTGCGCAGTTCTGCCAGTTCTTCCTGCAATGCTTTATTGGCCCCATCGAAATTGGTGCCATTATCACTGTAGATGTGATGTGGCTTGCCACGTCGCGATGACATGCGTTTTAAAGCCGCCAAAAATGCTGATGAGCTCAAGTCTGAAACGATTTCGAGGTACACGGCTTTGGTCACCATGCACACAAACACCGCGATGTAACCTTTGCTCGTCTTAACCCCTCGTCCTTTGTTCAGCTTCACATCAACGTAACCCGTGAAATCAACGCCGCCGTGCTCACGTAAACCGCGTCGCGTTCACTCATATCATTTAGCAATAATTAAGTCATACTGTATCAATTACGTTGAACTCAATACATCAGTTTTATATCATAAATCGCGGTATTATTTATCATAACCCTATGTTCTGAGTGAAAAGCTCAAACATCACGATTGTTTTGATTTGCGTTCTTCTTGGTTCATGGTGTAGGCAGGTCTCTCTACTATGTGTGATTCCTTGAATGTTGGAAGAAATTGGGGGCCACTCCACCACAGATGATGTAGCTTCAGCTGCTCTACGGTCATGCCACGACTGGCACAATCAGCGGGATTTTCGGCAGACTTTATGTAGTACCAATTGTCCGATCTTATGAACTGTCTGATTTGCTTGACTCTGTTTGAGACGAATGGTGTCCAACGGTCGATGTCGCCGTGAATCCAACCAAGAACAGCAGTAGAGTCGCTCCAACCATATGCTTCATTTTGTCGTCCCGCGAGCGCTTGTTGAATTTTGTTCATAAGTGTTGACAGCAAATGAGCCCCACTCAATTCCAGGCGTGGTAATGTGAGCTTTTTCTTTTCCGGAACAAGTCTCGTTTTCGCGGCGACGAGTGTTATGCAGGCACAAAATTTACAATACATGACACATGCATATGCTTTGACTGAAGCGTCACAAAAGCCATGAAGTTGAATCGAGTCGTGTTCGCCAATTTGGTACCATCTCGGTATTTTAAACTCGTTGATATTTTGGAGATCTGCGTTAATTTTCGCCCACTCGGCGCTAACTTCAACTGGAAGCTGATCATCCCATTGAATGTTAGATAACCAAACTTGCTTGAATAAAAGTTTTAATTTTGCCGTAACTGGAGACAGCCAACCGAGTGGGTCAAATATCTTCGAGATATCTGATAACAATGAGCGTTTCGTGTGACGTTCGCCTGGTTGTATTTTATTTATTTTTAGCTCGAACAAGAAAATGTCTTCATTCGGTAGCCATCTTAACCCGAGTGTCTTGGTTGATTCTGCTTGTTTAAAATCGAACGACGTTTGGGTTGCCGATGCTCTGTGGACGTTATGAAGTAATTCTTCGTTATTGGAAGACCATTTGCGTAGGTTGAAACCTCCCGACTACAATAGCCTAATCAAATCTTCTTGCAGTTGCTTGGCTGATGATAGTTGGAAGTGGCCACTTACAAGGTCATCCATGTAGAACTCTTCTTGTAGTGCTTGCCCGGCTCTGCTGTGCATATACTTGTGGCCTTCGTCGGCTGCCAATTGCTTCAACGTCATCATGGCTAAGAAGGGAGCTGCCTTCATGCCATAAGTGACTGACGTGAGCTGGTATTCACGTAGCAGTTGTTGTTGACAATCTGCCTATACATTTTCTCAATATCAGCTGTGTATGCAAACTGATATTGTCTCCATCGCAAGATCAGTGACATGAGATCTTGCTGTAAATTCGGACTGCGCTTCATGAGGTCATTCAACGTATTTCCTGTAGATGTCCTTGCTGATGCGTTGAATACAACTCTCAAAGATGTGGTTTGTGAGTCAGCGCGATGAACTCCATGGTGAGGTAAATAGCAGCTCGGCGTCTCTCTATTAGTACACTCGACCATTTGATTCAGTGATTGATATTCCTGAATTAAATTATTGTATGCTTCAGCTAATTCTGGATGCCTGCTAAACTTCCTCTCAAGTTGCCGAAATTGTGCCAACGCCATGGGCTTAGAAGCCCCTAACTTCTCCTGAAAGTTTGGCTGAAATGGTATCTTAATAACATAGCGACCTTCGTCATTACGCGTTGTAGTGTTTTTGTAATATTGCAGGCAATCCATATCATCCTGCGACATGCTCGAATTTTCTGCTATGTCCTCGATCGACCAAATTTTTTGGATATCCTCGATGTTATTGATGACAACGTTGCAGTGGAATGTTTGCACGTTGCCGCACAAAATCCATCCTAACCTGGTTTGTTGAGCAACAGGTTGCGATTTTTGGTGCTTTATGATGACTTCTTGAATGACGTTTGAGTATACATCGGCTCCCAGTAAAATGTCTACAGGGCGACTCAAATGAAATTCTGGATCGGCTAATGTAATATTTTCTAAAAAGGTCCATGATTTAGGCATTGTAAATGATTTATTCGGCAAATTGTTGATTAAATTGCGCATAATAAATACATCTGTATCAAATGTGTAATCGTTATGAATGGCATTGCACGTGATTCGTATGCGACCTTTGCAATTGTTTTCTTTAGCGCCGACACCGAATGTGACACCCTTGCATCGACTGCGAGGTAATCGTAACATTTGCGCTGCCTTTTCTGTTGTCAACGATGTTTGTGAGCCCTGATCAAGGAGTGCTCGTAAGATTATCAAAGACCCATTATGTGCTTGCACTTTGATAAGTGCTGTGGTGAGTAGGGTTTCCGATAGATCTTCTTGAGACACGTGATTGCTGTTATTGTTCGTGGACTGTTTGCTATCAGCATTTGTTTGTTGTTGCAATGGTTTTGATGTCTGTCCGCTCCATTTTGCATAAGCGTCATGAAGCAATGTGTTATGGTCTGAACTACAAACGCGGCATCTTTTCTTCGACAAACATTCGTTGCTATGTGCACTTAGGCAATTTTTGCATAAGTTGTATTTCACAACTGTTTTCCGTTTTGCCTCAGGCTGCAATTCGAGAAACGTTTTGCATGAAAACAATTTATGTTCTTGATTGCAATGTGGGCACTTTTGTATATCATTGACCTTTGCGTCGTATGATTTGTAACTATTTTTCATATTCTGATTTGCACTGAACGCTTTGTATGATGTAAATTTCTTGTTAGTGTTTGTTTGCTCATACTGAGATGATTTTACTGTTTCTGGCTTGCGGCGAGATGTTTCCCATGAAACGAATTTTCCTTCCAGAAAATTCAGAAACTCGGCTATAGTTGGTAATTCGCGCGGGTCCTCCAGTGATTCTAAATAGTCATTGTGAGTTACGGGGTCCAACTTTTGTAAAAGTAAATCGACGATTAACGGGTCCCACGAAGATGTATCTACGCCGAGGTTCTTTATCGCGTTTAGGCACTCTTTTGTTGTGTCATGGAGCCTTTTAACTGATGTCGCTGACAGATGCTGCGTGTTAGGTACGGCAAACAAAGACTTGATATGAGATGAGAATATTAACTTCTTGTTGTTGTATCGGTGATTAAGGATCTCCCAGGCAGTCTCATCATTTTCCGAGCTGATAAGTAAATGCTGAATGAGTTTCTCAGCCTCGCCTTTCACTGTGCTCTTGAGAAACTGCATGCGGTGTGCGTTTGTAAGAGATGGATTGGCATGAATGGTGTCTACAAACAAATCCTTAAATGCGGTCCAATGTTGATAGATACCACTGAAGGTTGGAATTTCAATTTTAGGTGTTGATTATTCTCGGTGAGAAACAGACCACATCTTGGAATTTATTTTCATCTTCATCTCATTGTAAATGAGCTCGCACGTACAGGACGACATTTCGTATTGTATGTTAGCTTCATTAGGTAAACTGTCAAGCTCCCAATAAAGCGAATCGACTGCATTCCACATAGATTCTAGTACCTTTAAGGCGTCTTCAAATTGCCATTTTTCCTGGAGGGAGTCCACGTTGTTGTTTGTTGCTGTTCTTTGGAATGCTTTGATGTTGCTCCTTTGTTTTCGGAACAACTCGTCCGTTTTGCTGCTACATCCGGTCTCCACGGCCTCGGGCACCTGTATAGAAAGAGGTGACTGCGTGTCCCGTCCAGCTACAGTAGTACCTTGATCTAGGTGGACCTTAGGATCTAATACCTTTGAGGTTGTGGGAGCTGGCTCGATTGTAAGAGCGGGCGATTTTAACAGGAGTGATTTCTGTTCTTGTTGTATGTTCTTGACAAGGAATTCTCTAGTGCTCTTGTAAAAAATCCGTGTCTGTTGATATGAATCTTGTACAAAGTATTGGTGAGACGGATCTTCACGATCACGGATCTTGTCGTGGTTGGCCTGAAATTCTGCCCAATACTGGTCTAAAATGTCTATTTTCTTCTGGACACGGTCTGGAGTCTTGCGACTTGGTCCGTCCTTTTTGAAGTTGGTCAGAATTGTATTCATGGCCTGCATGATTTGATACTGAGTCTCAATAGTTCCCTCCATAGTGTATAAAGGAAATTATAAATACCTTGAGATCCCAAATATTCTTCTGTGTGGATGATACTGTGTTGATGAGCCTCGGTGAACTGTGTTCGCCGTGAGCTGGCTGGTGTTTGCTGTAAGTAAGTAGTCCATGTCCTATGTACGGCTAATGCACCTTCTCAATCGAACTGGTGAGACCCGCTGGTGGGAGGTCAATTCAACCGATTCGCAACCGCACAAAAGAAATACGAAACACTTACCCAAGAAGGCTGAAGGACCACAAAGATGTATGGGCTGCTGATTGGGGCACACACACCTTGGAGTTTTAAATGATAAGTCACTGATAGGTTAAATGAGATGCTATTTATTGATCACTTAACTACCACGTATCTAATGATATATGAAAGTGCTATGATATGAGTACCGACGTGTATGGCTGTGTATTGCGTACTAATACAATAATTATAATTTATTAAATGCGATGGTACGGTAAAATGCTGACTTGACGGTCGCGCGTGCCATGTACGAAACATGACTCGAACAATGCAATTCGACGAGAATTCGATACTTTTGAATATGTATGCCGGCTCAGTTGCGTACTCTAATACTAGGCTAGTACAGAAATTTTGCACAACAATGTGGCGAAAATTGCTTCAAGAAGACGCAATTTTCGCCTCGTGTTTTGATGATGGCACGTTTTTGTCACTGTAATTTGATAGGAAAACTGTTTCATTCTATTTTAAAACTGTATTTTTCTACTGTAGTTCTTGGTCATTTTATATTTTTCGGAAGGTAGCCTTCAGCCAATGTGCATGCATAAAGTATGCGATGGGAGTGAAATAAAGTAAAATATTAGGATCATAGAAATAAGTCCGCTGCCTTTATGTCTCAAGAAAGCTGGTTTGTATAAATCTACACATAGAACTCTATCTTAGTACGTAGTTGTTTTAGTAAACTTTAAGCTTATGGTATCAGTTTAAGTTAGTATATACTTATCTACATATGTATAAGAGCAAAGACTAGGCGCTAAATACATTGACGAACCATACACAACACAGAAAACACTATTATTGTTGCTCCAAGGTATTTGTACTGTCAGTAAACAGCAAGTCTACTTAACTACTTAACAGAGTATCATATATCATAAATTAATTAACAGAGTATCACAATGACAAACGTGAAGAAGAGTATAATTTTATTATAATTTTATTCACTGTCTGATCAAAGAATGATCTCAGCAACATATCATTAAACTGAATGTTGTAGAACTCATATGAGTATCGTACAAATGCTACTAATTGGAAAAAGGAGGATATGAAATAGCAGTACAGGATAATATATTATGGCAAAATATGGGTGTGTAATACACTAAAACGGAACCACCGAAAGGCGTGACGTTATATTATGTTATAATAATATTGTTAGGAAATGTTTGCTCCCCCCCGTGGGATCTCCACCTTGTCGTGGTGGGGGGGCTCAGTAACCGTGGATTGATCACCCGCGGCGAAGCTAAGAGGGATCCAGGAGGGGACGCTCCGCGTGGGCTTGACGGAGGCCTGCGCAGGATGCGTCCAAAGGGGCGGGTGCGAGGGACAGTTCTTCTGTCCCTCGCAGTCGGGTGCGGTCGCGGGAGGAGAGGCGTGTCGGTGTTGCGTTGCCGCGCGCCCTATCTCCCGCGACCAAATGGGGGCGCACCATTGTTGCGTCGCGGTGGGGCCGCAGAGGAAGAGGAGATGCGGTGTTGCGTTGCCGTCCTCCCTATCCTCTGCGGCCGCTGAGTGTTTTGGCGGCGGAGCCCAACACCTTCATCCGCCGCCAAGGGGGTTTTGTTCGGGGCACGCCTGACCATCTGGTGGGCCAATATCCGTCGGGGGGTAGCGAGGAATGCTTCAGCGATACCCGACCCTCCGACACACGGGTACGTGAGGAACACGCGTTGGTTTTTAGTCAGTAAGAGTCTGACAGTCCCCTTCGTCCTTCCCCGAGGGCGGAGGGACTCCATGAGGATTTTCCAAACCGACATAAAAAAAAAAAAAACAAAAAAGGAAATGTTTGCTACAAAATATATACAATCCCATAAAAACAATTCTTGTCAAAAAAACCAAGTCTCGCTACCGTAAAAAGTTGTGAGATCCAAGTAACACCAAGTCGGTTAATTCAATATCTTTAATGTTTTAAATAAATTGATTGACTCGGCCATTGCATGAAAACACAATATATCTCATAAGTAATACACATATAAATTTTATTGTTTAGTGCGATTTCCAAGTCAATCTATTTATATAAAACACTAGATGACGCCAGCAGCTACGCCTGCAATTTTTTTAAATTTACCCGTTTTGGCCGATCCCGTGGGAATATCGGGAAATCCCTTCTTAGTGCACCCCTACGGTCCCCAAGGAACATACATGCCAAATTTCAGCTTCCTGGCCCAATAGTTTCGGCTGTAGCGTGTCTGTCAGTCAGTCAGTAACGCAAGGATTTTATATATTAAGATTAAAGATTTTTTATTAACCTCTTTTTGTAGATAGTCCTACTTTTGTCCTTACCGGTATTCTTTGTTGGTGTATAAGCAGTAGAAGGCTACTGCTTATACACCAACAAAGAATTTTCATACTTAAAGCCCTAACTGTAAATGTAATCCTATATATTTATACAAGATTATAAAGTTATTTATGAACTTGATATATCTCAAAAACTGGACAGCAAATGAAAAATATTTTAGTTTTTCCTTGATTCATACACTAAACACTTATTTGTGTACCAAATTTGAAGCTTCTATGTCTGCTAGAAGTGCCTTAAACTAGACTTTTGATGATTGGTCAGTGAGTGACAAAATTAAGAAATTTTGACTCGTTATAATGCTTAACCTACTGTTTCAAATTAAATTAAATTTGAGTTATACCATGGTCATACAATGCCTGCTCGGTTACTAAAAAGTCAGTCTTCTAGTTTTATCCATAATGAAGTTATATGGAGTCGAAAAAGGCCTAAACTGCTTCGAGAAAAGGATGGTATGGCCGTGCCGCTTTTTTGCTCGACTTGGCGGGGACACTGCCGTGTCCCCAGATAGTATAACGTACATATTACGTCAACATTTTCAGTTACGCCGTTTCATCAGCGTCCCGTAAAGTTCTGTAACAGAATAATCCCTACCTCAGCATAATTTGCATGACCTAGTACGTAGAGCCTCGAAGGCAAAAGTAGTTAGGTTGGGTGCTTGTTACCGCCGAGAAACTTCACGATGTCTGTGATTACTATTCTACTAAATAGTTTTCTACTAAACTAGTAGAAAACTATTTAGTAGAATAGTAATCACGTTACTATTCTACTAAACTAGAATTTTACTAAACTATTCGGCGTGATACACATCAATTAAGTCGGGCAACCACATATGGTCACAAAAGTATTTTATTTTTTACTGTTCTAATCCTCATTGCCGCATATACATTAAAACGTCCTGTAAGTAACATATAGCCTATGTATTTATTACATCTTATTTCAATGATGGAACGCACTATGCCATCCATGCCATATCTGCTAAGGGGAAACCTTAAGTCTTAGGAGACTGCAGGAGTCAACAGTCGATTGGAAAGCAAAGAACTTCTTTCCTTTGATTCCAGATTCAACAATTTTTACAAAACACGTAGTCTATAAAAAAGCGACTCAGCTTAGACGAGCAAAAGGTCGCGTTTAAACGTAAAACTTCATTAGTTATTGACACATGCCGCGCACCTTGAGCTTGAATACGCAAGCTCTTTGACGTTCGACTCACTGACTTTTTGCTTTTAGCCCGATATTCTATGAATAGCGTAGGTAGAGTAGTTGCGCTTATATGTAACTAGAGGATGCCCGCGGTTACACCCGCGTTATTTAAGGCTACTGCTCCGCTCCCGTCTCTCAGAGCGCGATGTTATGTTTATGTTTGCCTATAGCCTTCCTCGATAAATGGGCTATCTAACACTGAAAGAATTTTTCAAATCGGACCGGTAGTTGCTGAGATTAGCGTGTTCAACCAAACAAACAAACAAACTCTTCAGCTTTATATATTTGTATAAAATTAAGTTTGTGACTTATCTACATAGAATATGGGTCGTCTATTGTTTACCCGAAGATTATATACCATAATCAACATATTCCTGAATTTCATTTACCCGGATTCCATTTGCCCGGATGTTTTGTTTGCTCTAAAAGACATATGACATACTTTTAATTGCCTGAAACTTAGATAGCATAAGATACGAATGCCATACGTATTGTTTTTCATATTTTTAATTGCCATAATAATTATTAGATATAATATTTAAACACCCGCCATAATGATTATTAGACATAATATTTAAAAAATCCCAAATTTTAAAATACCGATGGACTAAATCCCGATCCCGCTCCCGTAGGAGCCCTGCGAAGCAGGACTTCTACGGGATCGGGATCCCCCACCTATCTCTGTCTCTAGGATGTCCTAGAGATAGAGACCTATACCTGTCAAAAATGTAACCTTAACATTGAAAAGATTTTTGTATTATTTACGATTCTCTGAAGTGTCCGTTAATTATATTGAATTTGAGTCGAATGTATACGTTATTTAGAACATCAGAAATATTTTTCGTAACTAACTACCTTGGGGCGAACAATGTATGGGCGAGGAAGAATGTCCTTTGGCGAACCTCAATTTTAGAAACAGTATTTGTTACGGGATTATTCACGTGTAAACATTCGTGGTTTTTGTTTTAAGTTCAGAGCATTTTGTTCACAAATATTTGTTTTTGGTGGTAGTTTGTGAGATGATCATGGTGACAGTTAATACAATGGATGTAATTTATTCGACCAATATTAAAACAAAAAAGCGATATTTAATTTATTAAAACGTTAATACACTTATATCTCGGTGCCGCAGGTTAAAGTACCATTAAATTACACCTTGACATAAAGTCTTAGTAAATATAAATAACAAAGAATAACACTACGTTTATGTATGCAACGAAAACAAATGTAATGTGTTACCTACATAATTTTTTATTAAAATATTTAGGCATGAAGGAAGGAGCCATCTAACATTTTTTTTTAAGATACTTATTTTTTAAATAAACACAGCAGCTCTTTTAGGTAATGTTCGTTCATGTTGTTTATAATTTGCGTTTACGACGACGACAGGGCGCGGATGAAGTAGGTTAGAATTTAAGTATTTGTTAGTACTATTTTTTGTTACCTACTGTATTAATAAAGATGTAGTATGTGATGTATAAATATATATTAAACCAATGTAATAATATGTTACACTGTAGGTATGAAGTTATGATGTTTTCTTGTGTGAATCAAACTGCCAATCAATTTTAGTTTCGATAATAATATAGATAAACATAAATCATAGAATTAGTCTAATACTATTAGATAAATACGTATATAACTGTATAATATATCTTTTAATATATTGCAATCTATTGCATGCCTATAGAGGTAAATTGTGATGAACTTCCTACTTTTAAGATCACATTGATTTGTAATACCACAATTTATAAGCAATAAAGAATTTTGTATTTCTGTTTGTATTTGTTGCGAAAACCAAGCTTTTATACTATTGTAGCCGTCAAGGATCTGCCCAGAAAGCGAGGTCATTATGTTTATAAAAGTAGTCAAAATTTCAATACACGCACATCCAATCCAAGCACTGTCAGTTAAAACGCACCCTTTCAAGTTGACTCTTTTGTTCCTGTGTCTATTTAAGAAATAGCAATGAATTTGGGATGAATGAAAAAATAATATCTTAGAGCATCGACTTAAATGGCTATCCTTTGTTATTTTAGGCGGCTGAATATACATTTTTTCGTCCTCGGTGACTCTTCAGTGGCACAGTTAGTTCAGTTTGTGTTTATAACTAATTGCTGAAGCATTATGTGTTATTGCAAAAAGCCTTTCTTAGTCGTATAAATTAATAAAAATAACTAAATTTTATCTGACTGAAAATGACCTAAATTTGTTAAAAAATAAAGCTTCTTTTAAAAGTATACGTAAGGAATCACGGATAACAGAAAGAAAGCAATAAAATTGTGAAACGAATATAAATCCAAACCTTTTTATTACCGAACATATAAATGTCATACAGGTTATCGTATTCTCGATACAAAACAAACTTCGATCTTAAATTCAAACAAAACAAAAGCCAAGGTTTACATTTCAGTTCTAAATTGTATTTTCAATCCGATATTCAAAACAAGTTCAGTACAAAATTTATATTCACTGCACAGTCTGCTTCCTTCCAATTCTAACTTAAGCTTAATTAAAACGGGAGCTTTCTTCTGCATTCATTTTCTATCGCAATATCGTGATGTAGCTGTAAGTCATTAATTAAGTCGTATCATCGACTGTTTTTAGCTTCATCCTAGTTTGTTTGAGTTGAGATGAGTTGAGTTGAGATTTAAAGATCGAATGGTAGGCAGCACAGCATCTGAATGCCGAACATTAGGTATATTGGGTGTTCACTCTATATTTAATCGTAACTTTTGGGTATATCACAGATCTATATAGAAAACTTGTTTTGCAAGACGATGTATGTAAACCTACTCGTATAGAAACACTTATATTGTTTCGACGGTGCCCTCATTTTATATTGGCATCTACTAAGGAATGATTTTTAACTATCCTCCCCTAAGGTGGAAAAGGTCATGTCGTATAAAGAAGTCAAGACGTACGTCGGTAATATAAAAAATAAAATGTACATTTTGACATGGTGAAATGTTCATGCTAGTTTATATCAATATTGATGTGAATCTTTCTTTGTTATTATTGTGTGCATGAAGTTTTAATTGTACTTTTAGAAAATATTATGATATACATGCTAAACAACCATGTGGTTTTTAAAATTCACGTTTTAGATAAGAAGTGCCGTATATTACCTGTTCACGCCTGAACATAAGAACTTTCTAGAGCCTGCCCCGGAGAGGCGCTAGAATGTTCACGCCGGAACATGACCTTCCTGAAGCCTATCCCGGAGAGACGCCAGAATGTTCAAACATGAACATGACATTCTTGGCATTCCAACACACATCCAACTTATCACCGAGGAAGATGCGTGATATTTTAAGATCATGTAATTTATCACGTACGGCGGTCGGCTCATACATGCTGCATCGGCACAATACACCGACGGCACACAACTAAATACGTGTATATGTGTACATAGAATAAGTTTAGTATATAAGATTATAGTTTTAAGAAATAAACGAGTCATTAGCTCACTCCCGGCTTGGACTCATACCCTACCCCTCACCTCTCACTGCGGCCAAGACACCCTTAGCCGTCACCATGATCGGTCTTGTGAGTCTGCTCGACCGGCAGTGAGAAAACCCACTTCACTACACCCTAATCCTACCCACTTTCCGTCTGTCGCCTTAGGTCTCCCGGCGACAGATATCCCGGCCTAGGGATCCCAGGGACTGCTAGGGAACTAGGGATTAGGGTTGTATACGCGACAGCCTGTGTGACCACAGTGTACACGGCCTCGCTATACACTATACCTAACAGGGCTAGGGTAGACTAGGGAGTTAGGTTAGAGTTAGATCTAAAATAGGGATAGGTATATCATAAGATAGGTTAGGCTAGATATAGGAACCAGTAGGCTTAAATTAGGATAAGTCTAGGTTTAGGTACGTGCAAGCTTAGGGCTATACTTAAGAGCTATCGAAGGTTAGGCCCTAACTTGTACAATGGTCCTTCGAGCAAAAGCGATATAACATCTCTGGAACTCCTGTTCCCGTAGGCTGACTAGCTGACTGACTGACACTTATTATATTGCGGGCTAGTATTCCCCAATCGCACTAGTCTCGTGGTATAGTAAGAGACTAACTAACTTGGTTGCGTCGGGCGGTAGCGAATCAGGTATCGGTCTCCCACAAGCGGGTCGCCCCGGTACTCGAGAAGTCGCACTTACCGTTTCGAGGACGATATTGCAACCAAGTTTAGGGAAAGACATATCTACGTAAACAAGTTAGGATTGGCTAGAGGAAGCAAATAACAATGAATACATAACAAGGGCCTTAAATAAACAAATCAAGGACCCATACCTTTACAATTAAGAACATGTTACAAGTCATGAAGTCCAATCGAACCTGACTCCCAGAAAACCACAGTGTTGACAAACCGCCATCGTCCTCGTAACAAGTTACTGCCACAGCCGCGATACACACTTGTATACGAGTTCTGCGCGATCAGAGTTCATGGGCGCTAAATTTTTACGAATATACTAAGTTTACTACTACTACTACAACGACTACTACTACTACAAATACTACACTACTACTACTACTACAAATACTACACTACTACTAATACTACTACTACAACGAATACTACTACTACTACTACAACGTCTACTACTACAACTACTACACTACTACTACAACGTCTACTACTACACTACTACTACTGCACTACTACTACTACAACGTCTACTACTACTACTACTAAATAAGAGAAGGGATGGAATTTCTGGAGGGGTGAATAACATGCAATGGTACAAAACAACTGCATGTTGACTAAATATAAAATATACCTTGTTTTTTCCTACTACACATAGGTACTTAACATATCCACCGCAACGATCCTCAAGGTTCCACAGCAAGCAACGCAATAAGCTGCCGCTGCCAGGACCGCATCATACAAGGCCTACAGCCAGCCAACCGAAGCCGTCAAGAAAACGAATCACCAGTGAACAACAAACTACAGATGCCGTTAACGTTGAGCTGAAGCCTACGCCGAAGAGACGCCAGAATGTTCACGCCTGAACATAAGAACTTTCTAGAGCCTGCCCCGGAGAGGCGCTAGAATGTTCACGCCGGAACATGACCTTCCTGAAGCCTATCCCGGAGAGACGCCAGAATGTTCAAACATGAACATGACATTCTTGGCATTCCAACACACATCCAACTTATCACCGAGGAAGATGCGTGATATTTTAAGATCATGTAATTTATCACGTACGGCGGTCGGCTCATACATGCTGCATCGGCACAATACACCGACGGCACACAACTAAATACGTGTATATGTGTACATAGAATAAGTTTAGTATATAAGATTATAGTTTTAAGAAATAAACGAGTCATTAGCTCACTCCCGGCTTTGACTCATACCCTACCCCTCACCTCTCACTGCGGCCAAGACACCCTTAGCCGTCACCACGATCGGTCTTGTGAGTCTGCTCGACCGGCAGTGAGAAAACCCACTTCACTACACCCTAATCCTACCCACTTTCCGTCTGTCGCCTTAGGTCTCCCGGCGACAGATATCCCGGCCTAGGGATCCCAGGGACTGCTAGGGAACTAGGGATTAGGATTGTATACGCGACAGCCTGTGTGACCACAGTGTACACGGCCTCGCTATACACTATACCTAACAGGGCTAGGGTAGACTAGGGAGTTAGGTTAGAGTTAGATCTAAAATAGGGATAGGTATATCATAAGATAGGTTAGGCTAGATATAGGAACCAGTAGGCTTAAATTAGGATAAGTCTAGGTTTAGGTACGTGCAAGCTTAGGGCTATACTTAAGAGCTATCGAAGGTTAGGCCCTAACTTGTACATTACCCATAGAAAAAAAATTGTCCTCGATAACGTGCTCGTTACAAAACAATAATTATTTTCAAACTTGCTGCTTAGGTTCTATATTTAATTAAAAAATTGTGTACTGTTTTACTAAAGCTATCTACATTTTGGTCATTTTCCAACTAAAAATAATTATTAGATGATTTAGATTACATGAAATCTACGTCCAAACTTATTTTCTCAATTTTATGATTCTATTTTGTAACATCAATATTTAGTAGATATAAAAATTCTGTCTTGGCAACACTGCGTTTGTAATTTCAACAATCTATCAAGGTTACAGAAAATAGCGGCAGTTGGCCATTTTGTGGTGTGCTTTTTCTATGAAGTGTGGACTTGTTGCTGTGGAGAAAAAAATAACTTTAAATAGTTCCTTTTTGTACCCTATTAAAACAGCAAATGTTTAAGATATTGTATACCTCTATAAAAATGGTATTATTATTATCTTATTAAATGTAATCACGAAAATATATAATAGAATAGTTTTTATTTTGTTTGAGGTTATATTAAATATAGAACTTTTATTCCTTTTTTACAGTTTGTAACATTTTTTTATAACGTAACAATACCCAGATAACAACAAACTTGCAGCAAGTTTAAGTCAAACTTCCTAGTTTCACTGTGACAAACTTGCATCAAACTTGCATGAAGTTGGTTTTTCAAAGGATTTGGATGACGACGAGCACAGGTTGGTGGTCGGTTGACCTCCTAGATACAGTAGGAGGTGCTCGACGACCAGCTGTTGTCGGACCACCAACCTGTGCTCATCGTCATCCAAATCCTTGCTGCAAGTTTGGCAAGTTTACATTGTTATCTGGGTAATGAAGTAACAAAAAGGAAGTAAAGGCTTATTTACATCGATTGAAATTTTAATTTTTAACCTGGCCTAACTGTGGCATGGAAGGCCATTCCCTAACCCGTCTAATTAATTATAGTTTAATTTTTAAATAGTTTATCATACATACAACCCACTGATGCGAAATAAAAAGTCTAAAATAATTAATATTTGCACTGCATTTTTATTTACATTGTGAAATAGCCCTATCACTTCCTTTTTGTTACCTTTTTGTAACTGTTCTCATTTTTGTTACGAAAATCATTTTTGTTTCCATTTGATAACTGTACATTTTTTTTCTAATATGACCAACGTATACTTTAAGTACTGGCCGAAGTTCAACAAATATGACTTATACTCCATCGAAAAGAGCAAAGCTGTAAAGATGATAAAGATTTCTTGTCGATTATTTTACGCTTCCCATTACTACAAAATAAGTAAAAAAATACATTTGCCGAGCTGTGAATATAGATAGACTCACGCCTGAATCCCTGAAGGGGTAGGCAGAGGTGTAATATTACACTCACATTTCGCCATGAATTTTTAGGTCCCACGTAATAGGGGGCGAGCCTATTGCCGTACCGGGCACATTATCAGACTCCGTGCTGCTACTGAGAATTTCCTAACGGAAAAACCCAGTAACACTTTGCCCGACCCGGGAATCGAACCCGAGACCTCCTAATCCCACGCGCACATTTATGCCGCGAGACCAACGAGGCAGTCTTAATATATCGAGTGAATATATTAATTATGTAGGTATTATAAAAAGTCTTAATATGCAAATGGTCCAAATAAGCATCAATGATTTGACCCGACACTTTATTATTATGTCAAAAGTAAGCTAGCTTTAAGTTGCCATGAGAAGGTCCTAAAATCAAAGCCTTGCGATACGAACAACAAGGTCTACGTCAAAAGTTCGGCAGTTTTGTTTGATTTAAGTTAAACTCCAAAAAATATCTTCAAATATCCTAAGCGAAATACGTTAGCGTAATTTCTTTCCTTAATTTGTTTTCAATTTAATCCTATATATTCATGGAATAAAGTCTAACCTATATGTAGCCCCACAGGCGTTGCCTTTTGCCAGCGAAAGAGCATTTAGACGGAATAACAATAAAAAAATAGCCTAAATAATCGGAAAAAAGATGGATCAACACACTGATAAAAATCTAGAAAAGTTAGTGACGAAAAGCCTATGAAATTGACAACAAAATATTTTGATTTACAGACAACGTAGTTCAATTTATATGCTTAGTCTAAAAGTCGATAGGAATATAGAATACTGTTGACTGAAATCGGATACTCTGCTCTGGACATTAAAAGAGACAGAAACAGTTAGACATATCCAATTACGCTAGCCAGATATAGTAAAAGTATTTTTTGGATTTGAAGCTGTAATTACTGTTGACTAGTAAGCCAGAAGTCGCTTTAAAAAACTCATCACGCTGGTCAGCGTGTGTTTCGCTTTTCTATGAGACATTATCAGGACAGTTTTGTGGTGACTAACCGCTGAATTCAATATTCGATTTATCCTTTTTTTGAGATTTTTGATTCATTTTTGGCATAAGCTCCAAACAAAATATGTATGTCAATTTTGTTTATCTCGAATCTTGAAAATTCAATTCAATTCTAAAAACTATTTGGTGCGATACTCCTTGCAACTTCTGTGTTTGACATAAACCTATCATACTCGTACCTATTCAGTTCTAGGATCTAAAATAAGATGGGTATCTATCAGATTTCACATTAGGACTGACTCGTATCGAACCTGCGGCGAGGTATTAAAACAGTGATTCCTAGAATAATCAACTCGCATCGTACATAAGTCGACACATTAATTCCCACTGCTTGATTTTATAAGATAAAGATTGATAAAAAGACGTTTATAAAATAAAGCTCAAGAGTTTGTTTATATAACTGCTAACCTGAACTGAAAGTAATTATCATATTAAACTTTGGCGATAAGAATCATACAAGTTTAATAAATCTCTAAAAAAGGTCTTAATCGCGGCTGTTAAGTAAAACTTCAATTAATATAAATTGTTAATAAATACGTGTTTTCTCCGAACATTCGATCGGCTTTTAACGTTCGTGATTTAAAGAACGTGAAACTAATTTGTAAAAATATTTTAATGGTTGACAGTTAATAGGCAAATAACATCCTGATACTTAGGTGTTGAACTAAGAGAAAAGGGGCATCAATGAGTGGGCAAAGGTAGTATGGAATAACGTACACATCGTAGAAGTTTAAGCGGTCGTTTCGCTGTTTAGAGCTGTACCGACTGTTGTGGGTCCGATCCCCACATGAAACAACACTTTGTGGAATCCACAAAGTGTTTTGCGCCTCCAACGCTTTGTGTCTGCTGATTCAATGTCTGTTAAGTTCCTCGCGACACAGGACGTATATGCGAGGATTATTTTAAAATGAAGAAATTGACTGACTTATATATCTATCGAAGCAACAATTGGGGCATGTAAAAACACTTCTTACGACTTCAAAAATCGGAGTGAAACTAAAGCAGCACAATTTACGCCAAGACTTTCTTTGAAACGCAAAAGCAGCAGGTATTGTAAATCTATCAGCGCATAGCCATATAGTACAGAGTTTATATACGTGTTCCCCTAGCACATATACTACAAAAAGACATCCCGTCACTGTCGCAGTTGAGGTCTGACCGCCTACTGTTTAGCATATACGCATGCAAAACAGCCAGCTGCGTGTAATTAGAGGCCACCACTAAGCGTCTGATACAATATAGTGGTTGCTAATTACTTCACTATGCTAGTATTAATATAATTGTTGTGATAGATGTCTTATGTATGATAGATATCACTGTTATTTTTAATCGTTCGGATAGCGCTGTTATTAAACGCAATAGAGTGAACACTTGGTTCACTTATATACGTATAATGCTTCGATGCGAATGATGACGTAAAATGTAAGCAATTTCTGATCAAGAACCATATAAATTACTTTCATTTTACGTATTTTATTATTACATAGTCTATGGTCGTTTCTGTTTGACCTTTTTAAAACATTGTAAACATATTAGATCAACTGTAGTATGGAATGCGAATACTGGTGTCTGATAAATTTGTGATAAATTAGAAAGGCTACAAAAAATAGTAGGTTAATATTTTCTTACATTCGCAATTTGTTGACATATTTAAGTAATGGATCTCTATCGCCCAATTATTGATAAGAGAGGTGAATAAACTGACCTTAGCCTTCCTGTAACTATGGCTAAAGTAAATGTAAAATGTAAATATAAAAATGAAGCTAAATGAAGCCTCAGTATTCTATGTGGTATACGTAGGCATATGCAGATAGCTACGTGCGAACCACATATCCTCGCAATTATTTGCGAGTGAGAGAGAGAGAGCGAAACCCCTCTAAATGGCACTCTTGATTTTTTATACAGTTACAAATGTACAAAACACATCATAAATTGTAAGTCGTTTACTCGTGAAACCGTATAATAACCCTCGCATTATGGCAAATGAGCACGTAATAAACATTTGGAAAAACATTTACTTATGTAAACAGTTTGAAGAATTTAACTGTGTGTTTGCTTGTAATCCGATAAAGGGTCTGTTCTATCTGTTTATCTGTAGAGGTGGTGGCTTAGTAGTGTATTATCTCTGATGTTGAAATCGGTAACGGTAATAAATATGTGAAGTTGCTTTTCTTTGGGAAGGCGGTAGAATATTATTATATTTTTTTTACATCACTGAGACAGCTAATTTTAAAACTAATTCATTTTCTTATGTCACAAAGTACGATAAACATTAGACAATTTTTAAACCACTGCACTATTTAGGTACTATAACCAATACGTGAATTAAAACTTTGGCTTTAGACAGAAAGAAGGGTCCGTAGTGACAATTCTATATGATACAATTAGATTGAGTAAAAAAATTGAATTCTTGGAGTATAAATTCTGGCTAAGTCAAAGTGCTCATAAACCTAACATAACTGCCAGAAGTCTTTATAAAAGATAAATTAAATCATGGCAAACTGCGAGGTCAAATTTCGGTCTTGTAGACCACTAGTATTTAATAAATAACACATTACGATCTCGCGCAACATGTGTGCATCATTGTCTCTTTGTTAATTTTCTGTGTGCACTAAACATACATTGTTTATTCTTAATTACCTTAGGCAAGCCAGTTAGCAACTGAAATTTCCAAATTCACAGCATGCTACCTAAAAAACACGTATGTATTCTACAATATATGGCTGGACTCAAAGTGTTTACCTCTGCCAGATATTTGGCCATAAATTTATGCTTACTACTAAAACTAGCACATGCATATATCTTTCGAGATATTTAGTTAGCACGTAGGATATTTGTCGTAAACCCCGTGTTCTGGAAACAATGGACACGTTAAGATATGAACCGACCTTGGCAATCCAGTCTCTATTTATAGCAAAAGTACGTACATAACTTAGTCGGATTGTGCCTTCAATAGACCGCAACAGTAGCTTCTATTAAAGTATGAAGTTAAACGTCGCGTCTATTATCTGCTTTGGAAGTAATTTCCAGAACTTTCGCTGACGATCTAAGACTCTTTGGTCGTCTGAATTGTTGGTGAAGGATTAACGTAGTTATGTATTTTCTACTGTTATTTTTTTTATCTTCTTCGGAATTGTTCTAAATAATTGCCTTGAACAAGCTCATTCTTGTACCAAAGACAGCGATAGCCGAGTGGATATACCAACAGACTGCCATGCAGAGGGTATCGGGTTCGAATCCACGTCGCGCACCAATGACTTTTCGGATTTATGTGTGTATTGAATTGTTAATTATGGCTTGTCCCGTGCCTCGGAGAGCACGTTTAGCTGTCGTTCCCGGTTGTCATGAAGATCTTTGACAGTCGTTACAGGGCGTCAGTACCTTCTAAATAAACTGACACTAGTCTAAACCATGGAATATCGCTATCCCTTCGGGTTGCGGAGGTCAGACAGACAGTCGCTCTGTGGAAAAGCTAATATTCAGCCAAATCCGGTTAGACTAGTAAGCGGAGATTGAAACTGGGATAACGCTTAGAGAAAGAAGAACCTTTTTATTGATAATGGTACCATGTTCTAACGGATTATTTAGCTTCGTTTAGTACGTATAGATTTCAGTAAAATAATACCAAACTTCTTTTGAAGGCCGGAGTGTGTAAGCAATTAGTATTGGATTAATGTTCAATCTTAATTATCGGCGGTCTTAAATAATCCTGCTTTTATTTAAGACCGCCCTTAGAGCCTTTAGGATTGCCATAAACCGTCGATTATTTGACAGAGGATGGTAGCGCCATTTTTAAATTGAGTGTGTACCTAAAATTCTACACCAGTATATAGAGTTTTAACCATTAATACACTATCAAAGTATAAACTAATCACTATTATAGTCCATTAAACTTTAAACTCAAGCTTTAGTAGCGAGTAATTTTCAGTACTAAAAGTAATATTTTGTGCATAGGGCAATACAATTATCGGGGTAACTGTAGCACGATAATGTTGTTTAAACATTTATAATTATTTAAAACTTTAAGATAGTGTGAATATTTTTACTCTCTGTCTTATATTAAAACAAATATTATACAGTGCCTTTAATGTAGAACAATCGGCAAATTCATAATCATCATCTCACTGGTCACATAAAAATATGTCTAGGTCGGAATCACAAACACACTACCTCCGACTAAGCAGTCAATTGGCTTACCTATTTTCTTTTTTTTTCATATAATAGGATACAAACGAACAAGCGGGTCACCTGATGATAAGTAATCACATATAGCTCAACATAATAGGTTGAAAAGTTAAGCAATGGTTGCACAAGTCACCATTTGCTAAATACTTGAATGAAGTGCTCAACTCGTTCCCAAATATTAGAACTAATTACAATTTTCGTTTCGACATCAAATTAAATATCGCAGTAAATGTCTGAACATGCTTAAAATGATTGACAGACACGCGACACAGTGACTTGTTTAACATAAATAAAAAGTTTGTAATATTATTACTTTTCTAGTAAAATTAATTTATTCGCCTTTGTTCCAATAGATTTAATGAGGTGCGATCATGATTCCTAACGATTATGTAAGCATCATTAATAGGTTGTTCCATTTCTAACTAAGGATCGACCCTTTGTTGAATTACGCTAAATTATCAAAGGGAAATGAGTTGGAGATAACGTTTCGTACAGTACTCGCCAAACTTTATGGCCGCTCCGAACCTAGCCGCATTACGCTGCGCAGAACACAAAATCAGGTATCAGCGGGACGTATGCGGGGCGTGGAGGCAGGGCACGCCCGCGCGCGCTGTCTTCCAGCCGCTAGCGTCGTCGCCTCCCGCGTGTTAGTGTGAGTGCCACGTTCGTACACGAATACATATACGCTGAGCTCTGACAGTATCGTCGCGCTCAGAATAGTTTCATAGTGTTACTTTTTTGTTTTTTCTCGTTGCTATCGTTATTGTTTCTTGTTGTTATTTGTACTGATATATAGTTACCATTTTCTTTGAACCTGCCTCGCGGTCGTTTTAATGTTTTACGTCGCCAAACACGAAAAATGGTGTTTGACGTATTAACTTTTATAATGAAGGATGCTGAGGAAGGCCTTCAGTATAACTAGAAGTCAGTCCAAAAGCGGACTGCAGCAGCTACAGGTGTGTCTGTTGCGCCTTCCACCTTACCATCCCGATCTAAACCCAACAGAAATGGCTTGGGCAGCAATAAAAGGCTACGTAGCTAAGAAAAATGTTACCGGGAATAATAATAATGTCATGAAACTTGTGGAGGCAAAGGTCGATGCAATGGGTGAAGATGAATGGATTGCGTTATGTGACAAAGTTAGACGCATTGAAGTGAAATATAAAAAGAGCGATGTTGTGATAGCTGACTTCACCGATCAATTTATCATACACGTGAGCGAAAATGAATCGGAGGAAGAGGATGGAGATGCCGAAGTGAAGAAAGTGACGAAGAAAGTTCTTCAGATGAGGTACCTTCTATGAGTATGGAAGATTTTTTATGGAAGGTGTACCCCATTACAAATAAAGATTTTAAAAAAATCTTTTGTCGTAACCATAGATATATTAATTATAGTAGATTTGCCCTCTAGACGAAAATGTATCGGCAACCTGTGTCGCCAGTTTGCCCCTACCACACGGCTTCTACTACACATACACTTTAGTAAAATAAATAGAAACGCAGTCGCGCACACACTCGTATTTTTTAAATTAGAACGTGCAAAAAAATCAATTATAGACTTTAGCCTGTCAAACATAGCGTTTATTTACCATGCGCCGTCAAACTTACTCACACAAGAATATTTAACGCTATCACGTTAGTAGATCTGCACAAGCACATCAGTAAATCGCTCAGGCGTCGACCGGACGCTTCGAGTAGCAGTGGCCAGTCTACGCGATGTATTCATTGGCTAGTCGCACGCGACGTTCGCAGTGAACGAAATACATTGCGCAATCGCCTACGTAGTACTAGATGGTACCCACGTATTGCCAGCAATGTATAATATTTTTATTTGCTTGCGATAGTATCATTTTTGTCTACAAACTACATAATACTATTGTAATAACTACAATTATTACAAATATCATTTGTATTTTAAAGTTTTTGGACTTACCGGTGAAAAGAAATCCCTTCTTGAGCCACATAACATGCCTGGCTTCTTTTTCTACACGTTATAACAGCGCAAGATGGCATAATTTTTTTTTCTCGGAGCTTCGTACGCTGTCGCAATATGAGCGCGATTGTTGACCGGTCAAACAAATTTTGTCGAAATATGAGCGTTTGCTCACACGCACAGCGCGCCTGCCACGCCCACAAGGCCATTCTACTCCTTTTTACTGTTCTGTGGTCGTAACCAATGTGTTTTTTTTATTTAGAAGTCCCTATACCTAACTGAATTTTTTTTTTATATTAATCGAATTTGATTAAATATCTAACTAAACAATATAATATAGCTAATCTAACAACGTACCTAACTGAAGATTTTAATTTTCAATAATTACAAATATTTTTTCTTGGTTATGAAATGTCCACCCGACTGTACCATGCGCAAGTTCGTACCGATGCACAGTGGTTCCGCGCTCTAAGAAGGGCGGTCATAGAGGTTTCGCGCAACGAATGGCTATTGAAATGCATAGTAATGCATGGTATTATAGTATTTTTTTATTAACTGAGGTAAAGATTAGTAGAAATAAAACAGATTATATCAGAATAATAATAATTCATTCAATATAAAACTCAGCTATTTCTTGTACAAAGTAAAATAATTGAGAAAGGTGAATTACAGCTACTCTGAAACTTAATTGGCATAAATTACTATTACAATAATACCACTTAACTAGACTCTTACCAATGACAAACACAAATATTCATCAAATAATTACAATTAAATAGTTTTATAGCCACACTGAACAAATCTAAGCAAGTCAAATAATTACAATCTAAAGTTTTCTAAACTACTTATAAAATGGCACAGATTTAAAAGGACAATAAATTTAACAGGTCAGCTGATAGAGCAGACTTCTTCTTTCGTGGTAATTTCCTTAAACTGGAAAGGTATGGATCCAAATTAAAAAGAAGTCTGTGCATGAGATCGGTGTTCGTGACAAGTCGAGACATTTTTCTTTTATAATCACGCCTAAATCGTTTAATTAATTTATTACACGATTCAGTGGCCTTTTCCGAGAGCTCACCGATAGTTAACAAAGCAGAGTTATTCTAATTTCCAAGTTTTTTGTGTCAATATTTTCGATATCTGGCAGCAACTGCGCCAGACTACTCAAAACTTGACGACATCTGTCTGCTTCAGAAGTAGTCTTCTTAATAGACAGCCAAGTGTCGAGCTACAAGCATTATTGTAAAAGAACACTTAAATGTTGTACCTAAAACAAAATACAAATGGTATAGTGTGGATTTTAGAATAATGATATCTCGTAGACACCTTTAACACCTGGCGTAGATGCTAGGTGACACCTACTATCGCAGCTAATCGAAGTCAATTTTCTTTTAAATTTAAAATATAGTGTTTTTTAATGTCTTTATATAAAACTGCTTTAGTAGGTTATGGTCAGAAAGTAGTTAAAAGCTTCGACATACATAAAGTAAAACAAAAAAAGAATCTTTTAATTTCATTGGCGTAGCACCGATTAAAAAAAATAACACATGAATTAAAATGAAAGAAAATGCTTGAAATACACTTTACATACCTTCAACTTGAATATCCATTGTAAAAAATCCAGTCACAAACAATTTATTCTATAAAAACAAGTGTCACTAAAAAGACTTAATATCACGCGCTAATTACGCTAACAAACGGACTCGTAATGCGTTCACTTTAGATGCACAAAACTATAAGTAGGAAAAAACAAAATGAAATTATTTGTATACCCTGATATAGTGTGATAAATAGTGAGTAATTAAGTGAGGTATCGTCTTGTAATTCAAACATCGTGATTGGTACCGTATGACCTACTACGGAACCACTGTGCGATGGCTACATTCAGAGCGGCCATAAAGATTGGCGAGTACTGTAATAGACTAGTATCAAGATTGGATTTATGATATTGGCCACCTCCGTAAAATCGTTTGGGAAGATTTATAGATAAAATAAAAGTCTTTGTTGAATTGAATTATTAATATATCCTGAGCTTGAAAAAGTTAATTTATTTTGAAATGGTACTAATACACACTCAAAGACAGTTTATGACTTGTTCCTATCATAAGTCACTAAGAAGACAATATACTGCCGAATCACTCTTCTATTGGAATTTCCACTATTTTCTATAAAATAAAATTCTACTTTTGCGTTTAGCCATGTATTTCGCTTAGCGCATGATGCCTGAAAATAACTCACTGTGGTTTAACTAACAGCAATGGCTGAAAAAGATTTTGTTTTCAAATTCGGCCTAACATAAAAACTGACTGGTATTAAAATAAGATATAAAACAAAGCTAGTGTGACGAATAATAGATTTTGCTTTTTTATTGGTTTGCCGTCCATGCGGCACGAAATATTTCACTCATATCGCATTATTATTTTCTAAAATATGGAATACCACATTTCAATCGCCCTGTTATAAATAAAACGAATGGGTTATAAATTTGAGCAGCGTATTAATGGATAGGTTTAATAACGTTCCGAGTCAAAAATGAATTTAGAAGATAGATTTGTTATTGTATACGTAGTGCGCATGTCGAAAACATTTAAGTGAACAACTGCAAATAAAAGCCTAAAGACACCAAACATATTTTTATATTGTGGCAATAAATAAAGTGTGTTTGAAGTGACTGTGCAGATAAAATCATATAACAAACTATGGATTATTCAGTGTCATCACGTACGCGTTGCTAATACGGTTAGCTTTTTGCTTTCTCAGTGAGTATATTATTTGCTTGGCTTTGTCTTTGTGTTCTAGTATAGCGCTAGCAATACCGCCGGACCATGACCTCAAGTCCTTTTTCTGAGATTTTCGTTCCAATGTTGGGTATATCGGTTAAGTCAAGAGACAGGCAATTTTCAGAAATAAAACGCATTAATCATACGGCATAATCATTTGGTACGTCACCCATACTGTCCTGCAACATTAATAACTAAATGATTGAATCACAAGTTTATTAATACGCTGAGATTCACTTTAGTTTAGTGTTTATGTTGTAATATGTACTGGCTATCAAGCCTAATGTGTTCTGTATTCTTTTTATAGTTTGAATTATGTTTTGTCAATATATGTCACTTCATTAAAATTATTGAAAAGTCAAACAATATTTTTATTCTAAATATTAAAATATTTACAACAATTCGTTATCAGCACGAATTTGATGAGCTGGTTTAGTTTATAAAGTGTCTAGCTATTAAAAATATAGAAAAGCAATATACACTCTAAGACTACAGAACAAAAGGCAGACAGAGCGCGCGGAACACTTGCGTGAGGCCACTAAAGCAAATACAAAATTGAAAAGCGAATACAAACTCGGCTCAGTGCGCTGCGAAGCATCGCACAGTTCACACGCCACGATCAATCCAGCTTTAAAATTCATAAAATGCCGTCTTGCGTTTTTAAACATTGTAAAAGTTGTTTCCAAAAGCAAAAACGGCAAGATGGAATATATTTTTACAGATAACTTTGGATTATTTGACTGTTTTATAATATTATTTCGATAAAATTCGTATTTCTGCAGAAAATATGTAAGTGTTGCAAGTTTACGTCGACACCGTTTTCCCTGAATTAGGGAAAATGCACTTGTCAATTGATTATGTAGGTAATAATTATTGTCATGTTAATGAAAAATACATTAACGTATTGTAAAAGTATATTGTAGATTATCTTTTTTCTTATAAATATAGTAATAGAATTTCCATTAGTATATACATTGTTTTGAGTTCAATCCCCATATACTATACACTTTGACCTTTGTCACAGAATAAATCTTTGTACCGTTCTTATGGCGTAGGGAATAAGTATCAAAATCGTACTGCAACTGTTAGCTTGACTTGGCGCCGTGTGTACATTACGTACAGAAACAGAAATTATTGATTGCAGCCATTATTTATTTTTAGTTGCATTTTTTTTGGTTATGATTTATGAATCATAATATTCATAATTTGTTGTGTGCATGACAAAATGTTTTTTAGCTAATTAATATTTAGGAAGGAAGCCTATTGCAATTAACCAAACATTTCCAGATACTATACTGAGAATTTCTAAACAAAAATAAACAACATATTCGCCGAACTAAGATCTGAACCTCATGATTGGTATTCGTAAATATATGTAGTTGGTATTATATAAGTATTTCTTCTGGATCGAGGCTATGAATCAGAAAACATAATCTATTTATTTCTCAATTTACGAATAAAATTAGTTAAAACTTAACTCGGTACCTTCATTTAAGAAATGTATTTATAAAAGCATACTTTTATGGTATCTTTTATTTGAATAATTTTCACAACAGCATTACATATTAAAAGCATTAATTAAATCCATGGTAAATTCTTCAAAACCGCAAACGAATATAAAATATTACCTATGTAATATTTTTATATTCGTTTGCAAAAACTATATGTAAAATAGTGGGAGATTATTCATAATCTGGCAACTTTACACACACATGACGCGCGTGTCCGTACAGTGCCAGTCGCCAAATGTCACGCACACATAGCTGTCAACGTGCCTCACTTAGTGGACGAATGCGCTACATCTGGTTCTTGTTTGTTAAATCTGTGTATACACTTTGTGAAATATGGATGGAAAAAATATGCGGCAGTCTTCTTTTCCTTTTTCGTGGCTCAGCCTAAGTAAACGAGAAGACTATGGTGAGTGGAAATTTAAGATTAAAATGTATCTTATGCACGAAAAGTTGTGGGAAACGATCTGTGGCTATCCCCATGGCGATCAAACCAGTAAAGTAACGAGAACTCGTAATGACCAGTTGGCCCTTGCCAAAATTTGCATGACCCTCAATGGTCCTGCAATAACCCATGTAAGGAAATGCAAAAGTGCTTCTGAGGCTTGGCAGGCACTTGCAGCTGCATACGAAGATAAAAGTATGGGCAGAAGGTTATCACTTGATTCACAATATTTTGATAACAATATTGAGGCATATATAGATGCAGTATTGGCTACGGCTCAAGACCTATCTGATATAGGTAAACATATCGAGGATGCTTCTCTTGCTGCAATAATATTAGGTGGTCTTACAGAGAGATATGTTCCGCTAATTATGACTTTGGAAAATTCTAATACTCCGATAACTACTGAATTAGTTAAAGGAAGATTGCTGAGTGAAGTTTCCAAACAAAATATTGAATTGAATAATATGAATAGTGCTTTGCGTACATTAGAACAGAGTACAAGTTCAACTGCAGCTACTAAGAGCTCACAGAAACATAAAAATAAAAAGAAGATAGTGTGTTATAACTGTAAAGAGCCCGGTCATAAGTCACCGGACTGTCCTCACAAAAATAAGGACAATAAGGGAGCTTACGCAGTTACATTGTCTTCGGCACTGAATAGTCTTCCAAAGGAACAACGAGATATTTGGTACATTGATTCTGGAGCAACCAATCATATGACTTCTAGGGAAGATGTTTTGCAAAATGTCAAGAAGTTATATACAGAGACTAGTAAAGTTACAGTTGCAAATGGAGAAAAGGTAGACTGTACAGGAGTTGGTGAAGTCAACTTTAGTACTAAAGATGGCATTGTAGGTACAATTTCTAATGTTCCAAAACTGAATTCGAACCTTATATCTGTGAAAAAGGCTGTAGATAAGGGTTTTACTGTAGTTTTTGATAAAGAAGGTTGTAATTTCTATACAGATTTTTCTTGTACAGGTAATATAGTTTTACACGGTTCTATTCATGGAGGTTTATATACTTTGGATTGTTCAATAGATACGTCTGAAGATTTGTCGGCTAATACTGTGCATTCTGGTTCATTAAAATATCACCTGTGGCATAAACGTCTCGGACATCTTTGTCGGTACGGTATGAATAAGCTTAAACAGGGACAAGCTATAGGACTGGAATACGACGAAGTATATAAAGAGCCTTGTGTAAGCTGTATTGAAGGTAAGCAAAGTAGGAAAACTTTTAAACCTATTGCTTGCAAGAAATCTACCTCTTTATTAGAAATTATTCATTCAGATATTTGCGGACCTATGTCTGAAGTTTCTTTTCAAGGAAACAGGTATGTCATTTTCTTTATAGATGATTATTCACGTTGAGTCTTTGCTTATTTTATGTCAACAAAGACAGAAGTGATGAGAAAGTTTTACGAGTTTCAGTCTTATGTTGAGACTCAAACTGGGTCCAAAATTAAGATATTATGGGTCTGAATATGTTAACAAACAGTTTGAAGATTATTTGACTTCAAAAGGGATAGAACATCAGACATCTGTTCCTTACAGTCCTCAGCAAAACGGTATCGCAGAAAGGACTAATCGTTCTATAATAGAAAAAGCTTGCTCAATGCTGGCGGGAAGTTCACTATCTAAAGCCTATTGGCAAGATGCTGTCGACACAGCTGTATATTTGAAAAATAGAAGTCCTCACGTAGCATTAAAAACACACACACCTTTTGAAAAATGGACAGGAAATAAGCCAAATATTTCCAATTTGCGTGTGTTTGGTTGTCGAGCGCTAGTTCAGATACCTTCCTGTCATAGGAAGAAGTTAGATCTGAAAGCTGCTCAGTATATTTTTGTTGGGTACATTAATGACCCAAATAGCTACATGTTTAGAGATGTTCTATATCCTAGAAGGTTAATAAAGGCCAGAGATGTTACATTTTTTGAAGAATGTTTTACTGATTTTTATATTAAATCTTCGTTGTCGGAAAGTGTAGAAACATGTTTGCCTTTACCCATAATATTATCGACTGAATCACACAAAGAATCTTCGCCAAGACAGGTTGAACCTGACTCGGTAGGAATTGAGCCTGTGGAAGATTCTAACCCTGATGATAATTTTTCTGATGCAGTTGATGATGATTCTCAAGATCATTCTACACAGCGATTTCCAAATACTAGTAGAGAACAAGATGATACTGGTTGTAGATATCCTCTACGAAGTAGACTGCGTAATCTAAAAACGGAGCTAATTGATGTTGACGAACCTATTTGTTACGCTGATGCTCTGAATTCAGATCAACGCAATAATTGGATAAAAGCTATGAATGATGAATATCAAAGTTTAATTAAAAAGGGTACATGGGTTCTAGTAGATAAACCAAACAAAAAGATTATTCCTTGTAAGTGGGTTTACAAAATCAAAAGAGATGAACAAGGTAATCCAATAAAGTACAAAGCGAGATTGGTTGCAAAAGGTTTCAAATAAGTAGCAGGGGTTGATTATGACGAAACTTTCTCTCCTGTCGTGCGATATTCATCTCTGCGAATGCTATTGGCATTGGCAGCGGAGATGAATCTAGATATACATCACTTGGATGTAGATACTGCATTTTTAAACGGAGATCTAGAAGAAGAAGTTTACATGTTTCAACCACAAGGTTTTAACACTGAAGATGAAAAGGTTTGTTTGCTAAAGAATTTCTTATATGGATTAAACAAGCTCCACGAGCTTGGAATATAAAATAAAACAAAACTTTGTCTTCCTTGGGTTTTAAACAAACTCCTTCAGAACCCTGTGTATATACGAAACTTTTTGCTAAAGCTTTTGTCGTATTGGCAGTATACGTTGATGACATTTTAATTTTTCACAATAGTGACAAAATATTTGACAGTGTCAAAAACGATCTTAACAAATTTTTCTCTGTGAAAGATTTAGGAAAAATTAAATATTTTCTTGGCTTAAATGTGCGAAAATGTGGAAATACTGTTAAATTGAGTCAGCACAGCTATATACGCGATGTCTTACGGCAGTACAATATGTCTGATTGTAAATCTGCACAGACTCCATTGACTACAAATAAGTTGGTTCCTGCAGAACATTGTGAGTCAATATATCCATATCAGAGTTTGATTGGTAGTCTTATGTATATTGCAGTAAACTCTCGGCCAGATATTTCATTTGCTGTTAGTTATCTGAGTCAGTTTAATAGTAAGTTTGATAAGACGCACTGGGTAGCTGCAAAACACGTATTACAGTATTTGAAAGGGACTATCGATTATAGTATTTGTTACAAGAAGACTGGGAAGTATCTTACTTGTTTTACAGACGCAGATTTTGCAAATGGTTGCTCAGATCGTCGCTCATATACCGGTTTTTATACTGAGTTTGGAGGAGGTCCTGTGTCGTGGGAGTCTAAGAAACAACCCACAGTAGCGCTTTCTTCCGCAGAAACAGAGTACATGGCATTGAGTTCCTGTGCTAAAGAAGTCGTGTATTTACGTCGTTTCCTGTCAGAGATAAGTAATATTTCTAAGGTACAAGTAACAATTTATAATGATAGCCAGAGTGCACAAATGTTGGCCAAGAATCCAATTCATCACAATCGTACAAAACATATCGATATACGATTTCACTTTATTCGTGAAAAGATTTCAGATGGTACTATTCAATTGAAATACTTACCTACAGCCGATATGCCCGTTGATGTTTTAACCAAGCCTTTAAGGCATGTAGCTCATGATATTTGTGTGAAGGGCATTGGTTTAACTGTATAGTACCCAAATTAGGCTAATAGCCATTAAGTGGGCGTATGTTGTAATATGTACTGGCTATCAAGCCTAATGTGTTCTGTATTCTTTTTATAGTTTGAATTATGTTTTGTCAATATATGTCACTTCATTAAAATTATTGAGAAGTCAAACAATATTTTTATTCTAAATATTAAAATATTTACAACAGTTTACCTATTCGGTCTGTTTCGCTTCTTAAGGTTTAAGCGAGGCCAAGACCTCTAATATCACACTCCATAAATATCATAGTACAAAATCAAAGAGATATGCTACCTATGAGCAACCTCTAGAAGTCGAATTCTGCGACTTATTTCTTGTGATATTTGAGAAACCTTTTTTATTGTTACTGGCACAGATTTTATTAGACCCATTATTAGATTGTTTGCCTACCTCAAATTCTGATTAATTTATTTATAAAAGTAGTAGAAGTTAGAAAATACTACTGTGAACGTTTAGTTCATATTTTCAATTCTTTAATCTCTTTGATTCTATACTCATGTCGAGATGGCATACACTATAAAATCTGCCATCGATATTTTCATCAAAAAAAGTTCAAACTCGTCTGTCAGTAATATCCAAATATCTTTTTTGAAGTCTTTAGCGATCCAATTCTAAGATGCAATTACACGTCGGTACACCAAGCACCACGCCAGAAAGAGATGACAGTACACCAACAGCTTTCGATTTGAAGGTTTCATAAAAGGCCATTACTCAAACCAAGCTTTTAAACTGTGTAAATGACATGATTTATATCGTGGACGCTGATTTTTACTCTTTTTTATTTCGACGTCTACTTTGAAATGTTGCGCGCATTCCATTTGACCGTGAAAGCGAGTAAAATGAAAGAGCCACGGAAGTATAAGCGCCTTTACTTTGGAAGACTGTTCCGGATGAAATAAATGATACACTTAGCTTGCTAGCACATCAGTATTCTGTTGAGAATTTTAGAACCGTACATAAAACTTTAATGGTAGATTGTTATAATATATTGTGAGCTAGATAAATTGTGATCGGGGTTCACAGTTTAAAAAAAAAATACATATAACATTGAACATTATGCTAGCGGTATTTTCTAAACGCTATCTACGACATAGTGGGAAGAGGCCCTTGCTCAGCAGTGGGACAGTTTTTATACAGGGCTGATGATGATTGATGAATGATGATCTACGACATAGACATTTTCGGCGGAACAGTGCATACCGTAATATTTTTATAAATGCTTGGCGAATAGATCCCAAAATAGTTGTAGAAAATGTTGATCAAAAATACTATACACTGTACTTCTGCTTACTATTTCGGCGAAATAGAGACGTAGTGTGTGTATGTGTTTACTGATTAAATAATGTCGTATTAAAGCCGTACATTTCCGGCATTACACCCTTCGCAACAGTCGCTAGTCGGTAATGTAATTGTATTAGAACGAAGCCCTTCCCCATTGGCCGCATCCATCAACAATTACAGAAAGATGTTGTGCTGGGCACACACTTGAAATTTTCCAATTGATGTAGATTTTCGTAGCAAAGCAAACGACGTTTATTGCAGCCATAGGATAGACTTGAATGCTAAAACAAATTTTACTTCCAGGTTCTGATAGATAGTTTGGCGAGAACAACCCAAAAGAAAATCATGCCGCACTTACACTCGCTCTTACACACTTGTCACCTGTAGTATATAGGGAAACCTGAGCTCAAAAGAATTACTTCGATGTAATGTAACGTACTTACGAATGTTTGACGCTAGATTCGACGATATACTCATGCCGAATACCTGAAACCTTTTTTCTATCTTGCTTGAAATTTTAGTTCACGTGTATCGTGTTGTTTTGTTCGTTGAAGTGTTCTACAAATAAATACAATGATCATATTGACGTAACATTTCAACCAGTAAAACTTTTATGCTATAACAAAATGTCAAAACTAGTGCACAGAAACCAATCTTCGGGTCCTGAAACAGAGACTGACTAAAGCGGCTCGTTATTTGGTTACAAGTAAATAATCAAGTGTGTACTCACCATTACTCTAACCACCGCAAACTTGGTTAGTGATAACTTAGGGATGGTTTTTTGTACTCAACATAGTGCTATATAATTTTCCCATGGGAGCAGACAACGGCTTATGTTCAGTATATGAAAAATGGCAAAACAAAGTGTCTTATCTTAATACTATCCTTTGGCTTTCCAGATGATAGGTATTGACTCATGCCTAGAATAATTACTGATTGGATATTTTAAGTAAGCATTCTATTAAATACATTTTCAGCCATTTTCATCAGTTTAGTTTCAAATGCATTAGATATACATATTATTTTCATACATTACGTGATGCATGTCTCTATGCCATATTATAACGTTTCACTTACAATATGGTCGTCTAAACTGTAACTTATAGAAATTGTTTGACCTACATGCTCAAGTTCAAAAACAAAGCTATTGTTTTGCCGCCTTTATTTAAATGGTTTTATTTTCTAATTGAACCTGACAACATTTCCAACCACTTTATTGTGAGAAATGCCATACCCTAAAGCATTGCCTACTTAATAATCCATTGTACGATTCTATTGCGACACCTATTGCTACATCGCTAAGCAACTCTTAACGTAGACCTACAATTCATGTTACATTGCCACCTATAACCATCCCTCACTTTCAATATAACTTATGATATATTTCATAAACAATTCAATACTTCATAAAAATAACAACATAAATTAATACTAGAGGACCCGTGCTGCTCCACAGCATATTTTAATATTATAAAAAAGCTCTTACATATAGGTATGATGAGTACGTTGTTTATCCAGCTAAATATTTCTGTGAGAAGCATGATTTATTTTGTTTTGATTATGGGTGTGATTAATCCATCATAATTTAGAATTGTAATAATTACGTTTATGATTTCATCAGTTAACTGATAGAGATGGGAGTTTTGGTAGAAATGGTAGCTTTGGTAGCAATCGTAAGTAACATTTCCACCAAAACTACTATTATAAAATACCATTCCTATCAAAACTACTATTTATACCAAAACTAATATTCGTGCTACCACTATCATATCTACCTTCTTTTTCAAAACTACCATTTCTACCAAAACCGCCGGTGCTGTCATAAGTACCTTTTCTCTCAAAACTACTGTTCTTACCAAAGCTACAATTTCGACCATAACTACCACTTGTAATATAATTATATGACAATAGTACCTATGAACCGCGGTAATATGTTCCACTTAAAAAAAATTAAGATGCCCGAAGAAAGTCCGTAATTTAAAAACACAAAAATGTTCCTAACAGAAAACGTAGTTTACCCGTCTGTAGGGTTGATTTTCCCAACATTAGGCGCAAATTTCACTACATTTGAGGAAAAAGCCTCGGGTGGCAAGGATACTGACGTCGTTACCGCGACCCCGTCATGAAGATCGATAGAGGAACACCGCGGTGTTTTAGTGGGTATCCCCGAACATCTAGGGGGGAGTGCCGAGCCACACACCCCACCTGCCCCAAACTCGGTACAAAGTTGGCGGAGGGGTCCCTTTGAGGGACAGTCCGTAACTGGATTTAATCGCGATACAAAAAAAGGGGGAAAATTTCTCAACATCAGAGATCAGTTCACCCAACATTATGGGTTAACTGGTAACATTCGGGGAATATTACCTGCCATCAGCGATAATTCACTATAGTGATAATTTTACTAACATCGGGTATCATTTACACACCACCACACTCACACCCGTATGAAAATAAGGCAAGGTCACCTTAAGGAGGCATAACGGTTTTTCCTGGCAGTTACCGCAAGGAACTTATTAGATGCCATAAAAATATTTTTGAATTTAGAACCGTCCATGTAGAGAGAAAGCAATGGAATCTTAAGAAATTTATAGGAAAATATTGAAAAATAAGTTCAATGTCCACACCTATCTTCCTTCAAACTTACCCAATTTAAATGAGCATACCATCAAATGAAAGAGCTCTTATCAGCGCGTGTTTATCAAATGAAAGAGTTCTTATCAGCCTATAACGAAACGCCTGCCTAAATGAGAACCAGATATATAGAAGCAGAAAGTCATTGACTACGGCGACGAAAACGTAAAAAATGTATGGGAGAAAACTGTTTTTGCATATAACTTGATGAATGTGCAAGTTAGGTAATTTCTAATGCTTGATGACAAATCTATGCAGCGGGAGCTTTCATTTAAAAAAAACATCACGCGAATCGGTTGGGTAGAACGGGCTAGCCGACTCGTATTATAAAACACAAATTCTTTTAATATATAGATTCGCATTATGACGCAATGTTCTATCAAAAAGTAAACGAGAAATACTATAACACCGTGAACGTTGAAACTGGCAACATATTTCAAACGAATTACTCTAATTAATTGTACTATCAAACCATAAATAAATTTGTAATCGAAATCGGCAAAGTTTAATTTGGACGCCGTAATATTTCATTGACACCTGAAACTATGTTTGATAGGTATCAAAACACCTGATCAATTAGTTTATTATAATGATATTTATACTAAGTAATTATTTGTGCTTTCGTATTGAATAAATGTTGCCATTACAATGCTACTTTCGTATTCAGAATTTCTATATTTATTCAAACAGTCCAACAGTCAGGAGTCAAAGAACCTTACTTTTTTCATCAACAAGAATACAGCAGTACCTATATACATAGCTTCTGTTTTTTTTTTAAATCTCTTGAAATTTGAATTTGAATTTTTATTTACTTTCGTTTGTTTTGCATCTCACTTTTTTAAAGGATTTTATTTTGGATTTTTGTATAAATGTATTATTTTTAATTTCTAAAGATGGTACATTTTTAAACGAGAATTAAAATATATTAAAACAATTTTGCTTGAAAATATTTGCAGTAGCGTTGCTCTTTGCATAATCTGTAGCGGGATGGATGATAGTTCTTTTAGGAATGATGGATGCATGCAGGCTTTATTATTATTTCTATAATCGTTAATTTAATTTAAACTATGTAAGTTATAAATGAATATTCATTCATTTTAAATCATTTATTTCTAGATGAAGTTACGGTTACATACAGTTTGTCTAGTTCAGTCAGATACGGAAGTACATACATTTATAATTCGACTAAAATTTAAACACTTTACAATGTCGTGTATTTATTCATTTATTTACTTTTTAGGCAATACAGATTTTTACATTGGTTTCACCAAATCGTTTGCATGCATTTGTTTACATAAATTTATTACAAAATTAAACATTTCAAATAAAATTAAACTAGGAATACAACAATTAAGCTCACATTATTGAGATTATTTACATTTATAATCTTTTTTATTGATAATATTTATATTAATTTTTGGGCTTTGCTATTAACATTATTGAATATGCTAACATTAATACATTTTTCATAATTATATTGCACTACGCCTTATATTCTAATGTCATAGACTATTGATATGTCGCATAATATTGGTAGCAACCTATAAGAAACGTATGAACTTATTTAAAAAGGGCAAACTTGATTGCTCATTTAGATGATAGAAAATATTCGTTTGATACAAAAATAATAAAGGGTGACACGAAAAAGGACATTCTATAGTCTAAATATACAGTTCAATTAAACCATATTGTCACGTAGACAGAATTTCATTAATTTTGGTGGTTACGTAATTTTCCCGAAAAAGCACAATCACCATGTACCCAATCGAATAACAGTCTTGTAAACATCAGCTGAGAACAATGAAATAATGAATATTTATCACAAAACGAACCTTTGATAAAAATTGTTATTGTTTGGACAACATAAAGCGAATGCGGGTGTTTCCCTCCAACCTATAGTGCGTTCATTCTTATCTGGCAAAAATGGTAAACAAATATGGCGGACAGATAAGTACGTCCGTAAGACTAGTGATGGGAAACATTGCATGAACTAAATCAAGTTTCACTTAAAATTCATTCAGTGAATGAAATAAAACATATTAGAGATAGAGATTTTAAATTTTTAATGTTTTCGATGAGAGTCGAAATACAAATGGTATTTAGTTCATGTAAAAGGTTTTATTTTTTTTAAAGGTACAAATATTATGTCAGATCGTCAGTGACGAGAGACGTTGTGGTTTCATATGAACTTGTTTCTGATGTGACGTTAATTATGAATCTGGGGGTTACTCCATCCGTCGCATCATCAATAAACCCATTGAGCATCATTTTATTTTCCTGTTTGATAAATGATAACATGTTCGATGCATTTCTTGCACGATTCAGCATCAATTTTGGCAATGCTCTCTTTTGTTAAATCTTTTATTTCTCCCATCTTAAAAGTTTTATTATTGCAGCCAACATGCGATTTTATTTGTGCCCATATTAATTCTATTAGGTTTAGTTTGCAATGATAAGGCGGAAGGCGAACAACAATAATATTTTTCTTGGCTGACATTTCATCAACCACTTTTATATTGAAATCGTATCTGAATTTAAGGCAAAATGCGTTTATAACTTAATACTGGTAAGTGAATGTAAACACTATTTGTCATTATAATGACTTCAACAATTAGCGTTAGCGGCATCTATCGCCCGCACCCATATGTCATGTAATCGTGGTTAAGATTTCTGACTGCAATCAGAGAATGGATACTTTTTCGATTACTTTCGGTAAATGTTTTCATGATTGATGGTTACAAATTACATTTTGCCCATCTCTGACTAGAAAAAGGAGAGGACTTTGCCTGGCAAATGGGGTACAAAATACATATTTTTAAAAATAAACTTAGTCAATTCTATCGGAGTAATTCTATTTTTAAATTTCGCTGTTTTGTATGGAGATTTTTTAACCCATATTTTACTTTTCCATCCATTTTTAAATGTTTTTATTCATACAAACACAACAAAAATGAATTAGCTAAATCAGTGCAGCAGTTATGTCTATCTGAGTTTGATTTTTATTTATTAAGATTAATTGTCCTGATATAAAAACTACACTTACTTACACTTACTTTTATCTCTCGGTTAGTTACATGAGTCCAATCAGTTGCAATGTCAAAGTCCTTTGTACGTAGCCCGGTAGTCGATCAAGAGAAATAATAGTCGGAATGAAAAGCTCATACAAATCCACAAGCAAGCCCGGTCGGTCATAAGCATATTATTATTATATTTATCGACTTATCAGTTTTTATCCATATTGTCTGCAGTGAAAAACTTTTAATTTAGGCCCTTATGAAAATTGATCTCAGTTTAGTTAAAGAAATTATTTTATACGGATCTGAATGTTCTTTACGTTTACCATAAAAGGATTACAATATATTAATACTTTTTCTATAATCATTCAATTTTATCATTCACTTCATCCCATCTCTACAGTCAAATGTCATATTGACAAGACATCGTAATAATCTGTGGTTTGAAATGTCATCACAATTACGATTTTCTTTAAATTAATATGTTTTAAAAGAGAAATATGAAGCTATTTTAGGTGGAAAATAATGTGTTGGTATTTGAACAACGTTGTAAATATTTTCTTGTAGCATATATTACGTGATTCGGCCACAATCTTGTGATTTGTGATGAAGATATGTTTGTTTACTAGTTGTGCCAGGTAAAGATGAACGCATTATATATTTTAATCTCGTATGTACGCACAAAGAACATAAAAAATATTGAAAGCAAATAGTGCGTCACACTCACATTGCCAACTTATTTAGTGAAACTGTAATGACTATTAGCATTTTATTGAAGCACAATGAAAAGAAAGAAAATACGTATTGACGCTGTGATTGACGGCGTAATTTAATTGATGAATATTTTAAAACATAAATAAAAAGAACTAAGCGCAGATAAAATGTCTGTCTTCGTGTTTCGCTCTTATTTCATTTCATAAATTCTACAAAATTAATTACGTGGTATGGCGTGAACTTACACTATTTAGTGGCTATTAAAAAACTTTGAAACGCAATGCATCTTAATTGTATAATTTCCGTTTCTTGCATACCTAAGTACTTTAAAAATGCTGTTAGTGGAGATTAACGGCACGAAAGAAAACTAAGTATTATTTTTTATATGTACCACGTTTAAATGCAGTAAACCTGAAATGTAACAGATAGAACGGATAAATATAGATAAACAGAGAGAGATAGATGAGACGAGAGCGCTCTGCGTTGGTTTGTCGATTAGTCGATTAGGGTGTTTTTGCCGAGCGTTTTTTACTGGTCCCTCTGATGAATTGAACACCCCGGGAGAATTTGCATGGTCATGTAAATACAACCCTAATACTGAAATGGATTCATATCGGATACTCGTTTCATACACGTGCTGTATTAGTATGTGGAGCTCCCTAATTTTGCGTGTGTTTTGATAACATCTTGTGGCTTACATTTCATTAGGGTGGCATTATTATTTGGACATATTAGTCGTTTTATTAGTTTAATTCTTGTTGTCTTACTACTATTGTTAACGCAAGTGTTTATGAGAATAAATGGACAGATTGATGTTTGTTACTCTTTCATGCATTACAAATAGGATATATTAGGATGTTTTGCTGTATAACCGATACCCATGTGAATGAAATCGGGTCGTCGTAGTGCCCCCTGCAGCAACAAGTAGGTATTTCTATTAAATATTTGTTTCATTATACATTAATTTATGTTCAATCAATAAAATATTATAAGTCTATCTAACGGTAACATATATTACTATAGTAAAACAAAACCGAATATGTTCGTATTTAAATAATCCTACTGTACTACTTCTGTACTAGGTTTCATAAAACAAATGTCGTGTTAATTCTGTTTTGAATAATAATTATTCATGTCTAATATAAATATCTGCCTATAGATCTAATTACATTGGTCTAAATAGATCGTCGCATTATACTAATGGCATTCATGAGATATCAATCAGTAATTACATATTATTCATGATCCCATTCTATGAATCGAAAATTTTAGCGATATTGATGTGGTTATCTCTAATGGAATATGAAGTATCCTGGCACTAAGGGAAAATAAGATTGAAGGAATGAACGTATTATATTCTAAAAGCATCAGAGCGTTTTAATAAACTGTCTTATACTCGTATATTCCTTCAGGTATTTTGTGTAAAATTACGAATCTAAAACGCGTAGAACTTCTAGACAAAATCTGTTGGAACTGAATTGAGTAATTAAGCCAGGCGCGAGAAGCCTCAATTTAACATCATCCACGATGATTCTACGTATGTAATATTTAATCAGACGCCGCCGTTAAGTCCCAGACGCACCACGCCTTCATCGCTTCTACAGGAGAACCATTCTTATAATGAAATTTCTCCTTTAATAGTCCACGGAATTGAGACGGTGAAACTGCGAAATCTTCGCTAATGGTGCGTAAACACGTAACTTAATGTTACGCGGGCGCGCTCGGCCGTATCCAAGACTTGCGCACGTATACGTAAAGTACCTCAGAAAGCGCCCGCGAATTATACTTCGAATATCCACCATTCGCGATAAAACCCTCAAGTTCTAGTGAGAAATAAAATTGAACGGATTACGTTTAGTGCTAATGATAAAGATTTAGAGAAATCAGATCGCATCTTTCTTCTTTTTTCACGGAAAGCCACGGTTAATAATGTTCGTTGGTGTTGTAGGCAGGGTAATACTTTACAGTCATTTATTCTAGAGTTAAATAAGAGCTCTCGTCTGCCTCGCCTTGTAAAATGTACAAGGTATTTTAAAACGTTTGGAAACATTTTTATTTAAACGTAATTAAGTGACGTTGATATATGAATACTGTAAAAAAAATCACTAGAAATAATAATACATAATTCAATTTATTCATTTTAGTCATTTGCGTTACTTATTTTAGTAGATGTGCATAATAAATAAATTGTATTGTGTCTTAATCTTTAATAATGTTCGAGTTGACGCAGATTATATTTAGATTGGGATGTCTAGAAATTAGTTCACTGAATTATTTGATATTTGAGTAAAGATCTGATATTAATGCAAAGGGCGCAAGGTTTTATGTTTTATTATTATTTATTAGACATAATTTTTGACATTTTACCCTTGCCGATATTAAATGAAAATCATTAGAGCGGCTGCCGTCTGACCTTCGTAACCCAAAGGGATAGCGATATTCCATGGCTTAGACCAGTATCAATTTATTTGAGGGTACTGACTCCCTGTAACGACTTTCAAAGTTCTTCATGAAAGTCGGGACCAACGGTTTAACGTGCTCTCTGAGGCATGGGGCAAGCGATAATTTGCAATTTAATACGCGCATAACTTCGAAAAGACATTGGTGCGCGCCGTGGATTCAAACCCAATAAGTACCATCTGCATAGCAGTAGGTTGGTTTCTCCACTAGGCTAGCGCTGCCTAGGAAAGCAAACAAATATAATACTGCAAAATTATCAATTGAATATGAAAATAGTGGTAATCCTTAGTAAGGACCGGATTTCAGCATTACATATTATTATATTGAATCATGTCAACATTGTTGACACATCTTTGTTGATACGTTAATGTTTCACGTTTGAAATGTTAACAATGACAATTTTCTAACAGCAAGCTATCAGCAAGACTGACGTTACATTACACACATTGGGTGACACATTATATAATAACAATGATTAAATCACACTTACGGAACCCAATGACCTTTGCGTAGCAATCTGTTAATATCTACTTAGTAAGCTTATTGCAAATTGCTCTTCGACGAAATTGTATCAAGTATATTACGTTGTATGAAAAAAGCTTTTTCCTTGTGAACGAAGTCACGATAGAAAGCTAGTGCTTGGTTTAAGAACTAAGATTTAATCTTGTAAAGCCGACGCTGCCTTGAATTTAGGCCTCCCTCACATTGGTCATGAACGCTCACGCCTCGAGCATACGCGAAGTATTAATATTTCGTCGAAGAGCAATTTGCAATAAGCTTACTAAGTAGATATTAACAGATTGCTACGCAAAGCTCATTGGGTTCCGTAAGTGTGATTGAATCATTGTTATTATATAATGATGAAGTGTACTTCCATGAGAAAACCTTTATATCTGAGAGTTCCCTTCATTTTTCTAAGAAAGTACTTATCTAATATATATATAAAGGTAGTTCACTGTGCAGTTATTACAAAATACTTGGTTAGTAACTTAGTTGCTGTAATTATATACCTACTAAATAAAATCATGAAACTTGTTAAGAGAGCAGAGTGAAAAACGCTTCAAACAATTAAATCGGAAGAACATTGTTAATCGTGAAACACTAAATATTCACGTCGTTTTTAAATCGAATTCATATCATTTCTACAGGATGAGAGATGATCTTTACTCATCTTTGATATTTATTTTAAACACGATTTTTTTCCTTTTCCCTAACAAAATGTTTTTCATTTTGACGAGAGTTCATTAAAACCGTACAGTAAAACTATTTGCTCTGCATACTCAACGATAGTATGTCTAACTACCAGACCGTACAGTTTAATCGTTCAGATAAAAGTGGAGGGATGTAACGGCAATTATATATTTGCCTTTTAATCACGAAAATATGGCTAACATAATATCAACTTGACCGTTACGTTGATAGTTTTTGTTAACGACTTGCAAATTATTTATAAAATACTCTAATTTTCTAATGTTCCATGAATAATTCAAATAATATTTACAGAGAGACTCTATTCGTGCCGGGTGACTAAGGTCAGATTGAAGAAATCAACACAACATTAATGTTTTTCATCGCCAACAGAAATATTTAAATTAAATGCCAACAGAAATAACTTTAATATAAAATCTTTTACTTCTTAATTGTTAAAGCCTAACAAGCGCCGATAATTGCACACAACATAATGTTTACTTATGCTATATAGTGGCACTGTTACGGCACATCAGTAATTCAAGGGGCAACACTGGTGCGCAAGCGCCATCTTAAAGCAAGTCATTCCGCAAAATGAGGTCGTTGAGGTTATGATTAACGTAAGGTCTACTAATTAATACAAAAAAATAAAAATCGCATTTATCTCTATGAAACTATCCGCAAAAAGATTTTTGTTGTAAAATTTAACTATTTCGTGAAAGACTAGTCCTTGAATTCAATAGCATTGACATATACTCTAACGATAGACGGAGCATTTCCTATAAATATTTTGTTCAAATTGTCTAAGTATGACGTCTAATCGTACTAGCGCAACACGCATGCGCAAGCAGCGCCAATGACTTACAGTGTCTAGTTATTATTATAGCCAATCAACAACAACCAGTTCTGGCATCTTACCAATGAGTATCCAATAGTTCTCTAACGCTACTGGCTGCTTATTGCCACTTGCAAAGACTATTTACATCACAGAAGAGATGTTTTCTGCCTACAATATTTCATCAACATAATAAGAACAGTTTATTTATGAAAATAAAAGGAATTAATTGTTGGGGTTTATTTAAGTAAAAAATTAGAATCTATAAACATATTCAGATGTTTTAATTACAAAATAGAAAAATGTATTCGTGGGCGTAAGTTCAAGACTTGCCTTAGTTGCCTCACGAATAATTCTAATTTTTAAACTTTATATTTATCTTACTATGAGAATTGCTTAAACATATCCTAATATATAAGGCAGGATTGTTTGTCATTCTGTAAAGATGCCCTTGCTGACCACAGAGTTCTAAACCTACACATGTGGCAGATGGCACTACCATAAGGAAACCAACTACCTACCTATTAAAAAAAATCTATGACGAAGTGGCCTGAGTAGCTTAGTCGGTACGGTATCGACGTGGTCGCGGGTTGAAGTCCTGCCTAAAAAAATATTTTAAATTGCAGATAAATTTACTCTAGCAAGAAATGCTCAAAAATATATTTTAATAACTATTTAATTGCCACCAAACACAATTAATTTTGTGTTTTTTTGTCTATTGGTCGGATAATGGAAATCAGGATCTGTTTTGGCCTCATGGTTCAATATTATTTTTGCGTACTTTTCTATAACTGCAAATGTACCTAAAATGATGAAGAAATATATAAAAAATAAAAAGAACACAGAATTAGTGTTATACAACGTCAAATTGGTTTTATAACATTAATCAAACTAAAAAACTTTTAAAACCAATACCTTCACATGTCATATATTTTACCTACAATCACTTGCAATGTATTTCTGCATAGTAGTTAGTCTATGATCGTAAATGACGTCACACAAAAATAAAGAAATACATTTTATTGTGGTATTATGATACATTTAACTCTTTTATTTACATAAATAAGTAATAATATTGACTAACACTACTACAGATACAAGTTCTGATTCAAATTAATCAATATATCGTCGCCACACAGTCAATAAACGAAGCGGACCCACACCACAGGCAAGTCAAAGTGACACTAGATTGCTTTGCCGGTATGTTCCAAAGAGTATACAAATACTATGTAAGAAGAGGCGGATGTGCCATAGATCATGCGAGACTTTCAGCTTTGTATGAAACGTGCAGGGAGAACTCGTACCAACATAAAGATACTAATTGACATCGTTTTTATGTTGTCAGCATTGTCATATTTGTCAATATAGGGATGTACCCTCTAGTGATTAACGAAATATCGATAATATTCGGTAAGAAATAATTATAATTATGTTTCGACTAGAATTATACATTTCCAACACAAATAAAAGATATATTTAATATTTATGTGTTTATTCAAACAAATTAGCCTATTCTATAAATCTATTCTAGATTAGTGAAGAGAAATACGCAGAACTAAAAGATATATGTATGTACATGTAATGGAAAGGTCTTCAACATTTCTTCTGTAATAGGATTTAAAGAAATGTCTATAGATACAAGGCACAGCTGTTTTTCTGACTTGAGTTCCCTTTTTTTCGTCCCTGTCTTTCGGCTTAAAATGCTTGCCACACTCATAGTTCAACTGATGTAATTTTTCAATGGGCACATAAATCAAGTCTTGGTTTCCAGTTGCAGCTACCCATTTTTACATCTAAAAAGAAAAAAAAAGAACAGAATTTCTAGTCCTTGTGCCAATTTCTAATAACGGATTATCGATAACTGACAGGCAGCACTATTGTTTACCTACAAAGTACTAGGATATGAAACTTTAGATTATTTCCTTATTTTTTATGTTTTATTGAAATATATCACATTATATAACATTATAAATATTTATTGATCTCTATCTAGGGACATTTTGCCATAAATACCTACCCTTTTTTCATTGCCTGACCGGTATCTTTTTGTATGCCATATTTCGCACGCATTTATTTTGCTTGTTTTCATTGCGCTCCTTCAATGCTAATCAAATAAATATAGTAACACTAACACTAGAAGTGTAAAATCACATTTATTTGGTATACACAAAGCACTTTTACAGTATGTTTTTTACGTTTTATAAACAAACTACATAACGCGGCAAAGTTCAATCTGGATAATAATGGGACAGTTGTGGCATTTGACACTATTGACAGCCAAGGCGGTGATGTACGTATAACCCGTCTAACTTTGAAAGAATACTGTTTCAAGGGTACATAGTGAAGGATGCTATCTTCACGTTTTATACATATAATAGTAGCCATTAAAAAGATAGCACGTTTCATACATTCGGTTTTTTCTTAGGAACTTGCGCCAGGCTGGTATGTTCATGCAAAGCATTTGAACAAAGTAAATGTTCTGAATGCTACATCTAGTACTTTAGTACATATATATCGATGTTCAATAGTTATATTGATAAAGGCCATGTCCGATATTTTCATGCAACATTTTGCATCAGGTAGTACTCTACGACAGGCAACTCATAATGAAGTTAACATAGTGGAAGCTCCTTTTGCTCCGTGAATACCAATTTCACATTGCTCTTATAGATTACCCAACTGAAAAACAAAGTTTGCCCTGGCATCGTGTAATCTCCACCTACATATACTTTTATGAAGAGAATCGTATTTATTTGATTTTATTATATACATTATCGTTCAATCCTACTTAGTCGAAAAAGTGTTTCGGATACTAAGTAGGTTCTTATTTCCAAGATACCAGTAAAACATTTACGAATCGACACTTGTTTCACACATATCTACACATATAAAATATCATTCTGATTCGCGTGTTACTTTGTTAATAATTATGTTTGATCAGCAGGCTCTTTAATGTGTACAAACTAATATAAAAATTGCCGATGATGCATCGGCAATTTTTATATTAGTTAGGCTTAACAACAAAACTATTAAGCTAATGTTAAAAAAATATTTTAATTGATACATATCTAGACTTCACCCGCGGCTCTGCCTAACGTGGGCATCGCTTATTAGGTACGACATTTTGCCTAGGCCACTAGCCACAGAGGTCCCTTTGAAGTCGTGAGCGTTTCAAAATCGGGCTTTTGGACGTTAAATAACAACTTTAGAAATTACAGTGGTACGTAGTGGGCACGTGCTATCTTGTGTGTGCATTTCAAACCGTGTATATACGAAGGAGGATAAAATTTCCTTTGTGATGAGCCTAAACGGCGTAACACAGGAGGAGCTCCGGTAGCAGAAACCATTCCTAGAGCCCTCCTCTATTGTGTAGAAGTTGAATATCAAGGAGGTTTTAGTGCGGTAAAAATACCACAGATGCCTATAAAAGGTTTGCACCACGAAAAAAAAGAGGATTTCATCATCCAGCTTCCTAACTATCTCTCCACTCAAAAACCATACTAAATATCATTCAGTAGTGACGTGAAAAAAGGACAGACAAACAATGATACAAACAGTCAGCCTCTCGTTACAGTGTCTACGGCTGATACGTCTGTTTATCCTTATTTTTAATTTAATGCTTAAATTATAGCGATATAAATGATTTTAGTACACGTTTAAAATATATAATTTTAATGAGTACCTATACTAGGTATATAAATTCTCTAAATATACTCAGGACTTAGACGGATGCTGTCAGGTATGCTCAATTACAATCAATGTAACTTTCCCCATCCAGGTATGTACATGTACATAGGTCCTTCATCAATCATCTACCAGACATAAAATTTTTTGAAAAAATATTATTTTAGAAGAATCTTAGAAAAAGCTTACTTTGGTTACCACAAGAATATAACTAAAATCAGTTCCCACAAACACGTATTCGAGGTATATATACGTGTTGGGAATCGTAGCTAACACCACCGCGCGAGTACGTCTGCGGTGCGCGGCACCGATACACCGTACCAGTCGACGTCATCCAAACAGGTCGCCGGCGCGGTGGGGCGGCCGGCCGGCGCCCATTATGACAAGGACTGCACTCGCAAACACCACCGGCGACGGACATCCTCTTATATACATATAATATATCGTGTTTTCCGGGATTCCGATTGTGATGTGAAGGCGTAAAATAAACCAGCAGAAATACAGTCCACTTTCATTCAACGTCCGCTAGGACCCTAACAATACGTATGTGTTTCTTGGAAAAATCCTGACACTTCCTCTTACAGTTAACCGACTATAATAATTGACATAATAACAATTCAAGGCACTGTTTGTACAAACTATCAAAAAATTTCAATACGTTGGGATTTTAGTTACTAAATATAAGTTTAAAAAATATAAGCTCACATTATCGCTGCCGCCCTTTAACTAGAATCCCGTTGTATTGAAATTCGTATTGAAATCGACTATTTGAGGGTAAATAGTCGATTTTGAGTTTTGAATGCAAAGGAATACAGTTTTAAATTCTCTATATTTTTGTCTAAGAACTATATCTCTATCACTTACAGTTATAGAGATATTAAAACATGATTTACCGTTAAATGACAAAATATGCAACAAATGCTTGACTAAAAAGTGACTATACCACGCTTCTTAGCTTAATGCACGTTTAAGTACCTTAGTTTTGAAATTCGCCTAATATTTTTAAATTTTTTTATTAGATTAAACTACGTTAATTGAATATTCTTGACTACAAATACACTAAGAGCGTATAACTTGTTTATAGTTAAGGATCAATTTTGACAAATCAGGAATAAAAACAATGCTATAAAACATTTATGATGAAAACCTAATCTTAATTCTGGTTAGACGACCATAACGGTATTTTTACCAAGTAATCAATACTGCGATTTTCTCAAAACAATAAGTAAAAAAGCGTCATTTACTTCTAACATGGAAACTGTTCAAAAAAATATTAGCCATTCTTATCTTAATAACGGCTAGTCCACGTTCCCTAACTAGAAACACGTTATACGTTTCTCGCGTTTCATTCATTCCGGGAGTGTGCGGCGATGCCATATGCGCGCCAGGATGGGATGCTCGCGCAGGCAGGTTTGCCATTCCGCTCAAAGAGCTTATAGCGTGCAAACGTGCGTCATCGCATCGTGTTCCCGCCAAAACTCAAATATGTAGGGGAAGATTACGAGGTAAAATTTGAAAATTTTCTATCTTCCTTAATATCTCCACCGAGTTTGAGGGAAGAATAGCAGACCAACGAATTAGTCATATTTATAAAATTATTATGACTGCCTTGTTGGTTTGCTATTTTCCCTCAGACTAGGTGGAGTAACTACCTTTGACGGGCAGGAACTGGATGAGAGTAGCCGCGGATCCACCATTGCAGTCAGTCAACCGGAAGATGGCGGTCAAACCATCTAAAGTAAGACGAAAGTAAAAGGCAAGATACTATACACGGTATCACAAGACCCATCACCAAGCCGAAGTCTACTCGTTGTGGACATCATGCCAAGTCATACTATCCAAAAATATTACCTGGGAAACGATTTTTTTTTAAGTTTTCACATTTTTTAAACCGCGATTAAAAGCGCGCGCGTGCTATGCTCTTCAGCACGCCGCGGAATCGAAAAGGCGATCGGGTTCCCTCTCTCTTTCTCACTCTAGTAAATGACGGTTCTAAGTGATAAAAAGGGATAGCTGCATAGGAAAGTGCGATGCGGTGCTGATAGCTGTAGCTCAACCCTTATACATATAAGGGTTGGATGTTTCTCATTGAAATCTAACTACGGTTTACAGATTCTATCGCGATAATGATAATGATAAAAATTTATTCATCGGAATATTGGTATACAAAGTTATTAGTGTTTGACATTACATTCAAGCCATATTCTACCATTATCTGGCATACAAATATTGATGTTTTGTGTGTGTAGCATGTAAACAATTAAATTGTCAGTTTATAAGTTTAATAATAATATCTAATAACAATTAATTTTAAAATTCCATGCAGTTATAAATATGTCACAATTTTTTGTCGTCGAAGAATGCATTATTGAGTAAAAACATTTATTTAATAACAGTATAAATAATTTTCGTTAAAAAGTATCAATTTCCTTAAAACTATTTGGCAATTTATTGTACATACGTATTGCCATACAGTAAACATTCTTGCTATATTCATTTACTCTTTGTTTGGGTATGAGTAGCTTGTGGGTGTGTCTATATGTGTGATATACAAATTTTACTATGAAATTCAATATTAGATCTATAGAAAGATCTGTAGATTTTAGATTCGTTTTTGACATAACATAACAAAATAAATTATGTCAAACACGAATCTCGAATCTCAAAATCCCTGTGTGTGTTCGATCAAAATGGATCGAATATTGAAAATGGCCGTTAGTTAAATTACATTTAAACCGAATGAGCTAAAACTACATTTTATTATTATTACTAGCCAACGTATATTTTTTCATTTGAAATATCCATACGAAATATCAAATACTTATTTTATTTTTTAAATAAAAGTTGTATTAGCCAAATGGGTTGTGAAAAATAATAGAATTATAAATATATCTCAATATAAATACGGTTTCGGATATAGAAGTGTAAGAAGGAACTGTAAAAAACTGATGACACTTACTGAAATCGCTTAACTTTTACAATAATCTTATGTTATTCACCAGTATTGGTAACATGACCTTTAATAAAAATTAATAAATGAGTGAACAGTTGGTACAACAAATAATAAAACTATAGCGGCTGTGTTATGCATGTGTCAGGTCCGAGTAAGTTTAAATAATTTTGCAAAGATAACAAGTGGACAATGATTTGAACACATTAAAATAGTTAAATAAACAAATAATACTGTTCTAAACCTTATATTTAAAGAGCCTACCTACCAATTTAGTAAATTAATTACTGGCAACATTCTCCAGTCGTTACTTTGGTTTTGTTTTTGGTTTTTGCGGCATATTCTCAAAATATTATACAATGACATAACATATATTACAAAAGTGCTGTTATCTAAATACTTACTTGTGCAACGATATTCTTTTAGTATTATTTTCACTTTTAAATTGTTTTTGCACAGTTGAACTACACATTATTGTTTGTTTACTAGTGTACTGCGTTTGTGTGCGTGGCTAGTGTATTTACAGCAAATGGTTTGCCCCGCGCAACTGGTTTGCTGCTGTTTTTGGCTTCAAACGTAATGTAAGGCGTACTCTGTCTGTTCTTTTTGTTCGTCTATGACCTGCATAAGATTTAAACATTGTTTAGTTTTTAATTAATTCAAAAGGATATTAATATTAAAATCACCTCCCAAAATGATATTAAGTTTCGAGTATTTTTTGTTAATATATTTTAAAAGAGTGCATAGGGTTCCCACCAGGAACTTAGGGTCCCAAGCCAACCTCACCTGCAAGTGGTGCACCTGCCGATCAACGGACGAGGCTCTGGCAAACAAAATGTCCCAATAAGCGGCAATAGGCTCGCCACGAAGGCGAAAAGTGGGCGTTTAATATGCCTCTGCCTACCCCTTCGGGGAAACAGGCGTGAGTCTATGTATGTATGTATGTATATTTTAAAATTTTACCTAATTGTTGATAGAATACTTCTTCCTCTCTCCTATTCCAATACATAGTTATTATCAATAAATTTTCTTCCAAAAGTTTAATAGCACTTATGTGCTAGACTTTAGTGCTCACTAGAATATATTATAGAGTTATCTCTATAATATATTCTAGTGACATGTCTGTTATATCACTTCGATGAATGTAATTTATATATTTTTTAACTAATATACAAACGCCTCCGCCTGTGCGAGTGTTTCGGCAGTAGGATGATGCTATTTTGTATCCACTAAATTTAATCAAATCAAGCTTATCTTGCGTAAGCCAAGTCTTTGAAATACCCAATGCTGCAAACGATGAATTTTGCGTAATAAAGACTTCAAGTAAATCTTGTTTATTATTTAAACTTTTAATATTCTGAAATAATGTTTTAAAAGGTAGGTCTTTCTTCACGAAATGTATGGTTCCCTATTGGTTCATGTAATGTACTGTTGTGAGATGCGTCTGTGCCTGTAGGTTCTAATGTAGATTTATTTTGACTCTGGCTATTGTGTTGATTTTTATTGTTATCTTCTTGCACATTAACGAATTTTCCATCTGTATATAGTTTATTATTTTTTATTACAGCATGAAATCCATTTTTTCTTGCTTGGAGCATTCTCTCTATTAGTTGGGCTCTTTCTTTTCTTGCATTAGAACCTAGAAATTCAGAGATCTAGAGCCCAATCCCTTCGAAATATTGGCTGTTGTTTATAAAATATGATGAAATTCTTTTACTGAGAAGCTCAATGACAACCGGTCGATTTTTGTTCCTTTTTTTCCAATTCTACGTGTACATTCAATGTAACCAGATAAGTCTATGTTAGTGAATTCATAAAATATATTAATAATTCGGTCATGGAGTTCATACTCAGGCTCTTTATGGTGTTCTACAAGTCCATGTAGCGGATCTCTGCCTTTTCACTGAAAATTGTTCAGCCGATTATCACTTGCCAACTAACGTTTCGCAGAATTTTATTTCGCAGAATAATCATTTGCCAACTTGTGATATAATTTTGTTTTTATTTCCCAACCTCACAGTTGTCAACTTTACGTTTGGTCTTCCTTTTATTGTCGCAGTTCTAACCTAACCGATGTAGCATATTTAAATGCCCTGTGTAGTGAAATAAAAGCGATTTGGTTCTGGCACTTCGCCGGCCGCTGCCGCGGCACGCTCGATTCGCTCGCTCGGCTCGTGCGTTGTGGTCGCAGTTCTAACCTAACCTAACCAACCATTGTCGTGACGTTGACGTGCATTGTTTATCAGCATACTAACCTAACCTAACCTAACCGATTCCTTTCGATTTCACCTGAACTTCCCGAAACATCACCTGAATAGACGAAACGTTATTCGTCTAAAAGTTGTCTGGCCTAATAATTTGACAAAAGATAAATGCCCCAAACGTTTTTTGTCATTACAATAATTCTACCAATTGAAACGTTGTCATACAAAAATTTGACAATCGTTAGTCGTCAAAGTGAAAAATAGGCGGAACGTTCGTTGGCAAGTGATAATCCGCCAAACATATAATATTCGGCGAAAAGGCAGGATCCCCCATGTAGCACAACTTTTTTCGGTTTATTTCCAGTGTATGTTGTGCAGGCCTAGGTTGTAATGATAGGTTTCTTATTTCTGTCTTTACGCTTTCATTTCCTGATTGTAATTGTTCTATTTTTTTGTCTAGGTTGTATATTTCTAGTTTGCGTTGTTCATTTTCATCGGTTAGGATTTTAGTTTTATTATCAAAGTCTGGTTGTGGCTCAGTAATAGCTTTCTTAATCTCCTTGTGAATTGTGTTTTGGAGTTCTTGGACTATTGACTTGTTATTTTCCTTCAAGCGCAATATAATTTATTCGCTCAGGCTTTCCATAGTTAATTGTGACTGTGTGTCGGATATTGGGTTTCCTCTTTTAATGAAGTTTTCGTTAGTTTGTAACAATGTATCTCCCAACAAACTCAAGTCTTCAGAATCAATGGTATCATTTTGTAAGTGTTGGGTTTTTACTCTTAAGGTGCCATTATTTGCCTCCGTTGGTGATGTTGTAATTTGGGTATAGTTGGGGCCCATCGTCGATCGTATTAAGGTGTCTGTATTTCCAGTTTTTGGGGCTTTACATGAGCAGGTTTGACACTGCCACGTTTTTTTGTGTTCGAGGGTCATTGCTTTGTTATAATGTTCTTTTGAGACGCCAGCACAATCTAGGTCATATTTACATCTGCATAATGAGCAATTAAGGTTTTCTTTTATAGGTACTTTTTGGTAATAGCCTGCGCATTGAGGTACAGGTGGCGCCATCTCTTATTTACATTGAACAAAATTGACGATGTTTGCTTATAGCGGCACCTAGTGTCGAATACCAGAAGCAGGTGAAGCAGAGATTTTGCAGGTATTAGGTTTTGTCTTTAGTTCCAGTGGTTTTCGATAGGTGAAGTTGTTAGGTATGACAAAAGCGGAATGATTTGCTTATTTGAAATAAAATCTTATGTTTTCGTAAAGTTATATTATACATAATGTGTACCTTTTAGGATTTTTCGTCTTGAATAATCTTGAATTCATCAATAAACAGCTATTTTTGTAGAATTGTAGCTATTTAACACCACAGTTTGAATATTGTGATTGTTAATTTTGTTAGAACTTTTTGATCAAAATTCTTTATATTGCCGCGTTTTACACATGAACACCAATTTCACTCACTCATTGTCAATTAAGCTAGGTTTTTACACAAATTCGTTCTTTATTATTCACATTAACTATTTTTAAAGATTAAAATATTAGGAGCAGTTTATTAGTCACACACACTACCCTCTCATCAATCATAATGGACTGATGATGAAGTGTTTGGGTTCGATTCCTACACGAGACAACACTTTATGTGATCTGCAAATTGATATTTTGAGAGCTCTTTGTGACCAATAGTTGAATGTTTGTAAAGTCATCAACAGAATTTATACCTAGTGCGGAAAAACCTGGTCCTTTTTAAAAGAAAAATATCTTTCCCTTGGGTCAATTTAAAATTAATATTCGTGACGGTTCTCATCACTTTTCTAGCGAAGCTCAGCTTCTAGAATAAGAAATCAAACATTTTTGTAGTGATTACTTATGTTCTACGGTAGCACTACGTATTAGGGCGGTTTCAGATTAGCGTATTTTTCTGCACGTATACGGTCGTTTCAGCATACGCTTACGCGCGCGCTACATTACGCGCTTCACAAAATCGAACTCGCGTAAACGGGCATACTTCGGCGTATTCGCTCGAAACGGTAGTGACATCTTGTCAGTGTCAACATGGATTCTGACGGCTCAGTGCGTCAACACTCGTACGAGTTGCGCGTGTGCCAAAAGGCGCACCTATACCGCCTATACGTGCCTACATGCGCTTCCAAAAACGAGCTTATACGCGCGTATAAAACGCTAATCTGAAACCGCCCTTTTATTAATACAGCAATATAGGGCGATTAAAAAAATTACTAGAAATAAGTTAAGTGTGTGATATCATAATTTTTTCACATGCTATGGAACGGGTGGTTTAAATTTTGTTTTCTATTATTATGAGTATAAAATTTTTTTATGATTTTGTTCTCACAGAATATCTTCAAGGTTCTTTTTTTTCTATTCGAAAGCCGTAGAGATATGTAGCTAAGATATTCCGTAGAAAAATCGTAAAAGTTAAAAATAAACGTCGACAGTCTATACCAAAACAGTTTATGGGTATGTAAATCAATATTTTACTATAAATTAGCTAACTTACGCGTTATATAAATAGCCAGTAGAACAGTGAATGTGATGTTTGCAAATCGCGGAAGTTAAAAGTTGTTTTTCACAACACACCTAATTATTCTGATATTCCTGAGAGTGAACTGAGTAAATTTAGCAACGTTTTGAAATAAATCCGGGCCGTTGACTTCATCGCTACCCTTTCATACGAATATATTTATTTTAAGCAGTGGAATGTTGACTCTAATTTTAATTTTGGACGCTTTTACGTCCAAAATTAAAATTAGAATAAATGTCAAATAATATATTTTATGAAATGGTATGAACTTGACCCGATTTGATTACTTGAAGCCCTAGCTACATAATGACTGTGTATTTTGGCCCTAAAATATTTTTTTGTGTCGGGTTGGAAAATCCTCATGGAGCCCCTCCGCCTTGGGGGAAGGGCGAAGGGGACTGTCAGACTCTTACTGACTAAAAACCAACCCGTGATCTTTTATGTACCCGTGTGTCGGAGGATCGGGTATCGCCGAAGCATTCGTCGCTACCCCCCGACGGGTATTGGCCCGCCAGTTGGTCAGGCGGGCCCCGAACAAAACCCACTTGGCGGCGGATGAAGGTGTTGGGCTCCGCCGCCAAAACACCGAGCGGCCGCAGAGGATAGGGAGGACGGCAACCTGGCAACATCGCATCTCCTCTTCCTTTGTGGCCCGACTGCGACGCAACAATGGTGCCCCCCTATTTGGTCGCGGGAGATAGGGCGCGCGCCTACGCAACACCGACACGCCTCTCCTCCCGCGACCGCGCCCGACTGCGGGGCAGACAGAACTGCTCTGCCAGACAGAACAATCCTCCGCACCCGGACCTTTGGACACATCCTGCGCAGGCCCCTCCAAGCCCGCGCGGAGCGTCCACTGCCGGGATCTCTCTTAACTTCACCGCGGGTGTCCAAGCCACGGTTACTGAGCCCGCCTCACCACGACAAGGTGGAGAACCCACGGGGGGGGGGAGGCCCTTAGTTCAGTGTAACTTTTGGCACACTAGCGTGCGTCCATATTGACACAACTTAATTTTAGGTGCATTGTTGTTTGGCGACAGACATGTACATAATTAATATCAAGCTTGATGCTTGTATTATATGTGGGATAAAAGATTTGGGGTTTATAAAACAACAAGCAATTTATTTCTAAGTTTTTTCACACCTTGTAAATCTGCGACCTAAATGACATAAATAACTTTAAGTTCAAACGCCTAGCTTATTATCGAAGAGAACTAATGAGCAAAATTAACAATAAATTAAGAGAGTAAATTACGTTTCAAGCTCGGTATATTATAAACAACAAGTGAACAAAAACTAAATTACTCGTTGCAAAAAAGATAACAATCTTATAGCATACATACATATGCTCACGCCTTTTTCCCGTCGGGGTAGGTAATATTATAACACGTTAAGTAAAAAGAAATAATACAAGTAGGATATAAAAACACAAGGTAAAATTTTTAAAATGCACCTATGCTGCACAATTTAAATATAAAATAGCATCAAAATGCTGTGCAGTAATGTGTCGGCTGTGTCGTGTTGCCAACATTTCGTACGTGACAAAAATATTTACATTTACGATGCATAACAACATAAATACAGGTGCTGATTTTATTGCCGGGGTGATATGAAAGCATTATTTTTATGTGGAAATATTATTTATCTACTATTCGTGGAAAATGCCGTAGCCACGATACATGCAAACCGGATTGAACGATTAAAAATGCGAATATCCGTGAAACCAGCTTCGTTAATGGTTTTACAAAGAATAAATTTAAATCGAGTCATTACAATTTCATAGGAATTGTTCAAATATCTGAAATACCCAGGAGCTCAAAATAAAATGAATGCTTATTAAGTTTACTAGTAAATTTTATGGACGCTGGAACACCATACAACCTGGACATAAAACGTCATGTGAAACCAACTCTTTCTCCAAATGATAATTCTATAGTATTTTTTTAAACATAATTTGGCGTAAGAGTATGCCGATTTAACTTTTAAACGCCAAAGTCTTTGACTATTATGACGACGACTATAGAATACAGCTTGCCCATAAATTCCGAGGACGATTTCAATATTATGTTTTGCATTGAATGGTTCGCCGCCCCTTTACGTCGACGTTTTCCCATCCAGAGTAAGTTGAAGAGACTGTGCATTGAATGACGTAATTGCCTCTTGACAATAATAATTCTTAGTTTTCCTACAGTAATAATAAATCAGCAAATTTTAATGTAATTTGTGGCATTTTTCTGATATACAACGTGCAAAGTTATAATTTTGTATTGAGCTAAAGCCTAAAGCCACGGTAACAAGGTTATGGAACGATAATTAGATACTATCGAACAAAGCGATTGTTAGAAACGCAAACACGATATAGATATTACTCAGAATAATAGTAGCTATCAGCTTATTTAGTATTTCACTACCACAACGTTTACAATAAATGTTTTGTGTGATATCAATTGTAATATAATTGAATATTTATTTTATACATTTATCATGATTTTAGGGTTTCGTAGTTACTACAAGGAATTCTTATAGTCTTGCATGCTGGTTCGCCTACCTACACTTTTTTGGAAGATGATAATTACGAGTATACACATATCACACCTTAAAATGTATAAGAGGCACACAAAAAACATAGTTTTGTAAGGGGTTCTAAATGCAAAAGTTTGTCACTTACATTTCTATTACAGTATGTGTTGTATCATTAAATAGTCAACGCCGGCACTACGAATAAGCCCTGTACCACGGAGGAATTACAAAGGGATTACAAACAAAAATATACCTAACCAAAATGAATTTTAGTTGACAGAAAGTGTAGGCTTACGTGGGAATCTCTGGTAGCGCTAATACATAGCATAAGTTACATACATACATACATAGACTCACGCCTGTTTCCCGGAGAGGTAGGCAGAGACTACGGAGCGCCATTTGCAACGATCTTGACATATCTTCACTCCCATCAGATTCCTCATGCATGCTCTTCTGTTCAGGGTGCTTCTAACCTGTCCTGTTTTTAGGATGTCTCCAATCTGGTCAGAGAACGTCCGCCTAGGTCTTCCCCTTCGTCCTGTCCCTTCCACACTTGCCTTATATATCTGCTTGGACAGTCTTTCGTCATCCATCCTCTCCACGTGTCCAAACCATCTTAGCATACCTTTCTCGATGCTTGTCACTACATCTTCTTTTACCCCACAACGCTCTCTTATCACACAATTCTTTACTCTGTCAGTCAAAGAAACACCACACATACTTCGCAGTGCTCTCATTTCTACAGCATTTATTCTACTTTCATGACTCTTCTGCCATACCCAACTATCACTACCAAACATAAGAGTATGTACTAACACCCCTCTATGGACAGCCAAACGTGCCTTTTTGGACACGTTTTGGCTATTCATAAACGCCTTCAGAGCTCCATTCACTCTATTACCTGCATTAACTCTTCTTTCAATATCTTCTACATTCTTACCATCTCTTGTAAACAGCGTACCTAAATATACAAACTCATTCACTTGCTCCACTCGCTGTCCGTCGATCATAACATTACAAGCCGTAACGCATTCCTCCTTTTCAAAAACCATAACTTTCGTTTTACTTACATTTACTTTCATTCCCTTCCTCTCTAACGCACCATGCATGATTGTTACCATCTCCTGCAACTCCCCCGCTGAAGACGCAAGTATAAACTGATCATCAGCATAAAGGAGGCATTTGACAAGTAACTCATTCATCCTTAATCCACAGTCACTATTTTTCAAATCTTGCAAACAACTGTCCATGAAGAGGTTGAACAGCCACGGCGACGCTACACATCCCTGTCTAACACCTGTTTCGATGGTAAACCAATCCGTATCCTCACACAAGCTCTAGAATCTTCATAAAGGGATTTCAGAGCTCGTATGAGGCTGCTGTTCACCCCATACATTGACAGTACCGACCACATTTCATTCCTCACCACTTTATCGTAAGCCTTTTCCAAATCCACGAATGCGCAATAGACCTTTTGACCTTTGGCCAAGAATTTTTCGGCTACGCATCGCAAGGAAAAGACTTGATCCGTGCACCCATGCCCTTTCGGAATACTGCTTGTACATCCCATATTTTCTTGTCGGTTACTTCCATAACTCTTTCAATCAGTACCTTCGCATACAATTTGCCAACAATGCTGAGAAGGCTAATGCCTCTATAGTTCTTGCCGTCTTGTTGCGAGCCTTTTCCCTTATAAAGAGGCACAACCACCGCTGTGGTCCAGTCATCAGGTACTCGGCCGGTGCTCCAGCACAAGTTAAATAAGCGCTGCAGCTGACCAACTATGATGCCCTGTCCAGCCTTCAGCATTTCAACTGTAATCCTATCATATCCTGCCGCCTTACCTAATTTCATACTTCCCAACACCAATATCGTTTTCATCATTGCTATTATTACCATTAATTTCGTCGATCGATGTCTCTATCGCCGTTCTGTCATACAGACCTTCAAAATACTCCTTCCATCTCTTCAGCACGCATGATTCACCATTCAGTATATTTCCATTCTTGTCTCTGATAGACGTGTATTCTGAGGATTGAGTTCTTCCTCGAACTGCACGAACGGATTTCCAGAAAAACTTTATGTTTCTCCAGAAATCTTCAGATAGTCTGCTATCAAACTCATCTTTCTTTTCCTCTTTTTTCCTTTTAACAATTTCTTTCACAATTCTTTTTGACCTAACAAACTCCTTTCTTGCTTCATCTATGTCATCACTAGTTGCCTTTCCCATTATTTCATTTGCTCTGGCAGCCAACCAATCTAACCAAGCTTTCTTCTTCTCTGACACTGCTGATTGTACATCCTTGTCCCACCATTTATTCTTAACCTTTCGTATTTTCCGTCTCTTGATCACACCACATACTTCAGACGATACACATACTATCTCTTCTTTAAAAGATTGCCATAATTCTTCCATATCATTTATGCCATCGAACCTCTCAAATCTTGCTATCAATCTTCGCTTATACTCATCTTTCACATCTTTTTCTTGCAGATTTTCTACTTTTATTCTTTCAATGCCCTATTTTCATAATGTTCTCGGTGTCGCCATCCTTTAAAGAGTCCACTTATCCGGCTCATCACCAAGAAGTGTTCTGTGTGGATGCTGATCCCTCGATACACCCTTGTATCTAACACATTTTTTCTCAAACGTTCATCTACAATTACAAAATCAATCATACTTCTTCTAACATTCTTAGCCTCACGCGTAAACATGTGTATCCTTTTGTGATCAAACATGGTGTTTGTCACACAAAGGCTCCACTCTAAACAAACCTCAAGCAAAACTTTTCCATTTTCATTCACACTCTCATCACCAAATCCACCTAAAACCCTTTCAAATCCATCTCGTTTTACCCCACCCATCCATTGAAATCACCTAACAAGATCAATCTTTCGTAATCCTTACATTTCCTTAAAATCGCTCTTAAGTTCTCCCAAAATTCCTGCCTTTCGTCTTGTTCTTGCTGTTACATACCCGCTACTATATTGACCGGGGCGTAAACCCCTACAATAAAGAGACGAGTAAGTCCTACTTTCATTCTCATCCACAATAGTCTAGCATTTACACATTCATATTCCTTAACGCATTCATTCATTCGCGCAGACAGTATTAAACCAACTCCCTTGCAGGCTCTGGTGGTACTGTCTACCCCAGACCAATAAGCCGTGTAGCTGTCATGCTTGGTGGGTCCACAACCTTTCCTTTTTGTCTCATTCACACATAGAACATCAATCTTTCTATCATCCATCATCTGGCATACTTCATTCAATTTACCATCCATTCCTCCTCCAACATTTAATGTTGCAAACCGGCTTTCCGTAGGCCGCTTTTCGCCCTCGCGGGAAACGAGACGTGATGGGTTGCGAACCGCGTCGCCGCCGCCACATACAGGTATTTGCACGATCTACGCGGCCAAAAGTCCAAAATGTCAAAATAACAATATCATTCTTAAGCCGAGGTCCACGAATAGATTACGAACCCGGGAACAATATCCAAGGTTTATCTACCTGCTAGCCCACACCCCGCACCCGTGGGGTCAGTCGGAAGTTGACCGTGTTACCTAGTGTACGTATCTATTATCGGCGCTTTTCTAAACATTAAACTTACAAAGTGATTTTTTATGTTATGAAGTTCTTTTTACGAACTGAAAGTAATGGATTCTGATGGATAAGTTAAGAGACTTACATATTACATAATTTAAGTCATGATCAACTATCAAACTACATATATTTTTTATAAATAAAAAACCCATTTTAATACTGTGATTTTCTGCAATATTTTTTATTTGCTAGTGTTTTTATTTATGTATCGGGGTAGATCGGGCTATTATTTTAATATAGGTTATTATTTGATCCTTTTCCTTATAAGTACTATCAAAATCGTGTCCGCATATGTCCGGTTAGATACATTTTTGAGGGATCTTTGATCCCTCAAAAATGTATCTAACTACTATGTAATGTATCTATCTAACTACTAATATTTAGCGAAATTTCGTCTAAAATTGAAAATGGTTTTAGCGACTTTTAAACAGTTTATGTTTGATTAAGGTTCACAAGAAGCATCAGGAGTAAGGATTGTGACACAAAATTACTTATTTGACCTCATAACGAACGAAAATTTGCCTAATTTAGATGCCAAATTATAATATTTAAAAATCATCTTTTGTCATGTGCAGGTTACAAAGAAGACCAAATTGTTACAAGTTGTACAAAGGTGGACGACAGCCCATTATAAAAAAGATAAATTTATAAAAAAACAAGCAGTTTTGGCTGGATGGTACTTTTGAAATACCTGTTGTTGATACACAAAAACGGCCAGGGAGACCATCCATGTTGTTCGGAGACGCAAGGTCTTCGAACAACTCGAAAGGAGCAAGAGGCGAAAGATTGAAGAACTTCGTTCTAATTTTGAATCTGGTAAAAAGGATGCATCAAATGCCCTTAAAGATATTACTAGTTCTCCAACACGAGCAACTAAATATAAAAAGGCATTTTATCATTTGAAATCAGATAAAGGGCAGCCCTCCTTGACACCAATGCAAGTTTTGGAAATGTTTGTGGATGCCGATTTGACACAAGGACAGTACGAAATTATAAGAAAGAGTAATAAGAAGATTTTTCCGTGCTATAGTGCCTTACAGAAAGCCAAGAAGAAATGTTACCCACTGACGAATGACGACGAACGACAATGACGAAGAAAGCCAAAAAACTTAGAATTATCATGTTTTTCATGTTTATATATTTTTTTGTTTTTGAAAATAATAGTAAAAAGTAAAAAAAATTGTTTGTTTGTTTATTTACAGTGATTTAGATACCAATTAAGCATTAAAATAATTTTGGCCGCGTAGATCGTGAAAATACCTGTATGTGCGCCGTCTGGAGCAATATTATTTTCAGTTCTCATAGCGTTCCCACGAGTAATAGGGATTTAGAATGTCCATCCCCGCAGAGCCCTGTACGGGGGTAAGATGGAATACTAGCTGTGCCCTGTGACCACCAACACATGCACCCTCCGTTAGCGACCAGCTTGCCCTCTGGCCATGAATCCCTCGGCACGGGTTGGTTGACACCTTGGATTGGGGTTTGTTTTCGGGTATGCTCCCTGAACGTTGGTTTTATTTCGGAGTTTTCCTTCTCCTAGACGGGTTGCCATCCAAAACTGACGAGGCCCATCTCCCCAAAGAGAGTGGTTTAATTTCAGAGTTTTCCTTCTCCTAGACGGGTTGCCATCCAAGGCTAACGAGGCCCATCCCCCCGAAATATCCCACTAGCATAAGTTCATGTGAAAAATAATATCACAGCGATCGTTTTCCACACTATGATTAATGTACCAAACCGATAATATTATGAGATTCAGAAAAATAAAATTTTACAATACTAATTAATATTCAAACATAGTCTAGTTCATAACATAAAAGAGAGACGATAACTAAGATCATCATTATCAATGTCGTAGTGTTATCCCAGTTGCATCGCAGATTTCTCGCCTTGGAGCCTGGGGTTCGCTTACTAGTCTAATCAGATTTGACAGAATATCAGCTTTTCTATAGAGCGACTACCGTCTGACCTCCGCAACCCAAGGGATAGCCATATTTTATAGTTTAGGCCAGTATCAGTTGATTTGAGGGTACTGACTCCCCGTAACGACTGTCAAAGATCTTCCTGAAAGCCGGGACCGACGGTTTAACGTGCTCTCCGAGGCTTGGGGCAAGAGATAATTAACAATTTAATACGCATAAAACTTCGAAAAGTCATTGGTGCGCGCCGTGAATTCTAACACGATGCCCTCTCCATGGCAGTTGGTATCTCCACTAGGCTGGCATGGCAGTTGGTATCGCCGCCTTAACTAAGATGTTTAAGGCATAAATACCTTTCGGCCGACTTGCGCTGTTCCGCGACCGGAGCAAGTCGGTTGAAACGTCAGCAAATACCAAGGTATTCATGCATTAAATATCTTAATTATCTATATTTTATGTTTAATGTATACAAATCGCAACAGTTTAAAATAGTTTATTAAAGCGAGAAATATATCGATTCGGAATTCCATAGATAAACGAATCAAAATATCTGGATATATTAATACGTCAAGCAACATTAACAAAATTAGGACACAGATTACAATAATTGTAAAACGTATTAGCAATCCTAATTATACTTAACATTAAAACTGAACACTTATAACACAGAATTAGGCAACCATTGACAAACTGTCGTTATTTACCCGCTAATAAGTGCTTAGTAAATTAAAACAAAAATTGCCGCCATCCCAATCGAATTAATACAGCTAATTTTGATGATTACCTTAATAAACCGCAAACACAATGTGACTGAAATTACACTGCCAGTGCTGCGTATTATGCTGAACTAATAGAGTAAGAGCCCATGAACCCCAGACCTACGTTATTTTATAAAAGCTAAAAGTTTGTCAGCGGATGCTACCAACACAGGTAAGAACGATGGACCATTATGGAGTTTGGGTTATAGTGGCTTTGGCAGGTAAATGGTACTAAAGGTGTCTAAAATACCGATCTAATTACATCAAATAATAAAGTCCATTTTTTCGGTATTACCTTCAGAATATCATTAAAAATGACGTTATTTATTGCCAGACATTTAACATCGTGGCAACCTCTTGCCAGACACCCTTAATGTTCATGAAATTATAATTTTACTTACGTTATAGTATAAAAGCTGATTTTTATATATAATACTTGGGTAATAAGTAGATAATGTTTCCTCATAAGCCAGACACTTTTGATAGTTCCAACCCCTTGCCAGACAAACATTGTAAATCGTAAGAAGAGATTTGTGATTAGAATGACTTATGCAAATAAACTTTTTGGCGCAGACTTATATAACTGATAGTCTTTGTAAATTTTGAAAACATCCTAAGAAAACACATCGATGCTACAACTTAAATTGTTAAAATTTTTAATTTATTCTGTCAATAACAGATTTAAAAAGCAAAATAAAATATTCTTTAAAAATTTAATAAAAAAATGGTAAATGATACAAGTTATTATAAAGGATAAAAAAAATAGATTGATGACATTACATATTATTATAGAGCATAAAAGATAATATTATTTCATTCATTATCATTTTCTTCGTCACTGTTACTCCATTCGATATCGTGATCTTCTTCTTATTCGTCAGTTTCTGTAAAAATCTAAAAAACTTAATGGGATTAAATGTATTAAAAAAAATTAAAAATAGATTGAAATATTTATACCTGAGACAGTTTTCAGTGAATCTCTAACGAAGTTTGGTAACTGATTACCTTCAAACCGTTTAAAATGGTAATGATTATTTTCGAGTACCCATCCATTATTCTCGGGTTGATAAAATGGAGTAACACTCCATTCGATATCGTGATCTTCTTCTTATTCGTCAGTTTCTGTAAAAATCTAAAAAACTTAATGGGATTAAATGTATTAAAAAAAATTAAAAATAGATTGAAATATTTATACCTGAGACAGTTTTCAGTGAATCTCTAACGAAGTTTGGTAACTGATTACCTTCAAACCGTTTAAAATGGTAATGATTATTTTCGAGTACCCATCCATTATTCTCGGGTTGATAAATTGTTGGAATTTGCTGATTTGCATTATTCCAAATGCTAGACATATAGTTGGCTCGCAGTAATTGTTGTAGCAGTTCGGATTTTCACGGTGGTAGACTACTAGCATCAAAATTCCGTAGTTTTTTACGACTAAACGCTTCATTAATATTTGAAATCTGATGAAGAACAATATAAATCAAACATCAATAAGACTTGCGAAGAAAAGTCGATACCCAAAAATTCAACGTCGACGTGTAACGGCATCCCAACATGTCCAACTCCTGAAAATAAATTAACCTCAAGAAATAAACCTCCATATCGGAAACCTTAACCAATCAACAAGTCTCTCGGGGATGATACAGATTCGTCTGCGGCTTCTGTCCCCAGTGCAACTAAAGTATCGTCTGTGGCTCCTATCCTCAGTGCTCATAAGGTCATACAGGCAGAACTTTCCACATCGGTCTCAACGATTAATAGCCATGACTGTGAAGACAAGAAGTGGGGCGTAGACGGTCTCGATCTTCACTTCCCGGGGTACTCAGGGGTACCGCTGAACGTCCACGATGCTACATGCCGCTGAGAGGCGAAGATACTTGCACCTATATTACATGCAGGAGGGCACCACAGTCGAGCAAGTACGCGACTATCTTAAGTCAACATGTGGCAGTGACGAATGCACTGTTGAAAAACTGAAATCTCGTGGCCACTACCCTTCCTCTAGCCTTGGAGTACCATTGAAATATGCCGAAAATATAATGTCTTCAGATAACTGGGCTAAAGACATATATGTGTTAAGCCTTGGCGGCAGAACTTTCGTGCTAAGAACAACTATCAAGTGTCGACCGCGATCCCGTGAGATGAAAATATGCTATTAAAATGTTCGTGGTCTAAGGACGAAGACTAGTACCTACCTTCCTTAATAATGTTACGCATAGTGAATATGATATAATAGCATTAACTGAGACTTTTCTTACGAGCTCCGTGTTAGACAGTCAACTTTTTCCTCCTGGCTTTCATGTGATACGTAAAGATAGATCAGGTGACTGTGGATGGGGAGGAGTTTTGTTGGCATTTCGTGATTATTATAATGTAAAAATAGTTACAGACATTGATGGTATGACTGATGGCAAAGAAATAATATTTGCTTTTGTGTCATATAAAAGTGTAAAAATATTATGCTGTGTCGTGTATTTGCCTCATAATCATAACTATAAAGATGAGCAGTATTTGAATGTTTTGACATGTATAGAAAATATAGTTTGAACTACGCGCTCTCCTATAGACGGCTACCCTACATGCTTGTCTGGCAAGGGGTTGGAACTATCAAAAGTGTCTGGCTAGTGAGGAAACATCATCTACTTATTACCCAAGTATTATATATAAAAATTAGCTTTTATACTATAACGTAAGTCAAATTATAATTTCAAGAACATTAAGGGTGTCTGGCAAGAGGTTGCCACGATGTTAAGTGTCTGGCAATGAATAACGTGATTTTTAATGATATTCTGAAGGTAATACCGAAAAATTAGACTTTATTATTTGATGTAATTAGATCGGTATTTTAGACACCTTTAGTACCGTTTACCTGCCAAAGCCACTATAACGTCTATAACCCAAACTCCATAATGGTCCATCGTTCTTACCTGTGTTGGTAGCATCCGCTGACAAACTTTCAGCTTTTATAAAATAACGTAGGTCTGGGGTTCACGGGCTCTTAGACTATAAGTAAGTTTCAAAAAGAAAATAAGCAAATAAAAATTGAAATCTGATTTCAATCTATTCTCTTCTTTTATTACTCACGTGTTAATTATAAATAGACAACGAGTTATATCAGTAGCAATATTATTATAGTCAAAGATAAAATCATTACTTCTTTTTTAAACTCAACACAATCGGTTGAATATTTTGCTTTAAAAATCAGTTGCACGATTCTTTCCTAACAAAAAAAATATATACATACATAGACTTCAAGTTAAAAATAAAAGCTTTAAAAAAAGGCTATACTATGGTAGAATTTAAATTACTTACCGCCCGCTAATTTACATTTGAAAAAAATACAAGTTATGATTTTCTTTAGGGTTGTAATTATTATTTTAGAAAAAGGTATGATATAACTTTCATCTCGCTAAACTGACGACAAACTCCATATCTTACTAAACCAATATTTTAAGGATACCGAGTTATATACATCGAAACGTTCGTTATTCACGCCAGCTAGCTTAGGCACTTCTTATACTTTACCCGCATTCCACATAAACTCTTGAACTTCAATCAAGATCTTATAATCTGGATGCAGTCCAAAAGCTTATTGAGTTAAACACAGCGATTATATTTTTGGTGTGTTTAGCGAAATGTAAGAGAATTAGTGCGCCGCGTTTAAATATCGTTTTTGAAATTGTAGAGTTGCTTAAAATTAAAATTGTGACCACATTGTTAAGTAATAAAAATAACATTTATCTTTAGGTATCTTAGATTAAAGAAAACCAATTGGTTCAACTATCCATATGATTCAATCCATGGAATCTATGATTCAATCAGTGATTGTCCTGCTCAGACGTGTGTGTGAATATCTTCGTTTAATATCACTGCTCCTCTACATTGTAATAAGAGTATTTCTATCTTGTAAGTATATAATGAAATATAAATAAATAGTAGTATATAAATAAAGTAGTAAATAACCAATAGGCACATTGGAATAAAATCGACTTCCTATAATAATATACAACCTTATACAATACTCCAAACTACTCACTACAAATTTGAACTTTATCCGCGACCTGTGACCGCGGCGACACGTATGGCAGATCTTATTTCATATTCTAAGGTATACAATACTAAGAATTACCTAGTATAAAATTAGTATAATACAAAAACCTGTACTATACTGATACTAACATCTATTGCAGAATATCAATTTTATAACGAGAAAGCACTTCACTTCACTTATAGGCAGCCTTATACACGAAGTAATATTTCAGAAGTGGTGGTGAGCGACCTATTTTCGTGTTATTTCGCATGTCATTTACTGAACTTCGCTCGTTACCAACGACTCAATGATGTCCACGCGAGAAGCGAAATAACACAATTACGTCAATTTAAAAAATGAATGGTAAAAGGAATGTCATCGGCTGCTACAATCCAGTATTGATTATGGAGAATCAAGGCTCGTTTCGACCTTCTCTTGATTACGTAAAGCTATAGTAACCTCTTGAATGTTTTCGAACTCACGGGTATTCGAATGTAGCGAACCGGCCTAACAACTTTATGAACTCCCATACGTGCAAACTAACATTTTCTCAGTAAAACGTTAGTATCTAAGGCCAATCCCTCGCCTGGTTAAACCTAAAACAGCTTAAATAAAAATAGCTTACATAGTGTTTACGCGATATATGTTCATAAATTATATTTTACACATATAAATGCATGTAGAAGGCATTGTAGTACCTATTCATTTACTACAAGTTTAAATAATTACTATGGTATAATTATGGTTAAAGTATATACTTTAACCATATTTTTTTAATTTAACTGTTTTAGCCATCCCGTGGGAATTTCGAGAAATCCCTTCTTAACCTACGGTCCCCAAGAAACATACATTTCAATTTATTGTGTATAGTTTTGTCCGTCAGTCAGTCAGTAACGCAAGAATTTTATACATACAGATTAAATGTCTATCAACTAGCTGACCATACATTTGATTTATACGTAGTTGATCTACATATAAGAGGCTAAATAAATGAGTGGCTATCTTGTTCAACAATATTTTCTTTTGACCATTGGCTTGCTCCACAACAACTTGTTACACTAAAATGTATACCTATTACAAACATTGGCAGTGATCGATGTCGTTTCCTGGCATTGAACGTCGAGTTACCCGTGTGCCCGTACCGTGTCCCTCTACCGGTTTATTTTGAATGGATCATGTCAAATAAAATCAATCTATGAACATACAGAGGGTACCCTAGCAAACAAATCCCCCTTTTTCATCAAAATATCTTCCATTCAAAAGCAAATTCGAAACCAATATAGGCTAAATAAGTTAATGTTTTGAAGATTAAAAACAAATAAATGAAATCTGTACCTTTATAATAAAACAGATTGATGTTCAACCCGTTAGATAATTGATTGAATGAGACAAGGGTTTTTGGGCCATAGTATTTAGTTCAACTAAATTGTTGCTGGGACCCAAACAATTCATTATTCAAACAACTATAAGTTAAATCAACTTAAAAGCTAAGTTTTCTTTTTAATTCCGAATTTTATTTTAGATAAAGAGCTTTTTAATTACTCGAGATTATATCGGGGGCAATCGTTAATTACTTAAAAGCGAAGTATGTCTGTAGAAAATGGCGTGAAATATACTGTATCCATTAATTAGTGCTGACTTTGTTCAAACAAGTTCGTACATAAAAGCACGTTTGATTTAAATTGTACACTTTGTCCAACATTTTAAAGTGTTTCGTGTGTTAGTGTTTTAGTTACTGATATTATTTTTATTACTCAGGTAGGGCATGGGCATATAGGCGAGGACATGACTATGATGATACCTACTGAGGACTTTCATATTATTTCAGTTTCCTTGCGACGAGCTTGGTGCTAATTAGTTTATTTTGACAATGTAATATTATAGATTCTCTTTATTGTCTCGCTAGCTCCAGTTCTAAGTTTAAATTTAAATTGCATGTTCAATTTCATTTTGATCTCTTTCATTAACAACTTTACAGTTAGCGCAAGGTCTTTGCTTTCTATTAACTAGTTAGCGTTATGATGATTATTAAGTCGGTACCAGAATTTTCCTAAAACTTCTTTGTTAAATGATTATGCGACTAAATTTGTTTTTATTTTAATTTGTCATTCATTGTTGCATCCAGAAAATCTCTAATTTACATAAAATCTTCGGAAATTATTTTATTAAAATAACCAAATAATCTTTGCTGCTGATGTTTCGTGAATTCATGAATACGAAAATAAAACCAATAAATATTGAAGACGGTTGCCGAAATTGAATATTTTTAATTAAACGACGTATACCAAGACATCTTTCCGCTTACATTAATGTTAAAATTCTTGTCGTGTCCTTCATTTCTGTTTATTTTTTTTATAGATAATGTTTAAATTTAGGAGTTTGGGAATAATATTATTAGAATTGTTAATTTGAAGTTCAGATTTACTTTAAAACAAATGATACAGCAATTAAGAACAGGTATATACAAAAAGACAAATCTAATAAAAATAGTTATAAAATATGCATCAAAAGGCAGCAATAGCCTAGTGGATATACCAACGGACTGCCATGCAGAGGGTATCGGATTCGAATCCACGGCGCGCACCACTGACTTATCGGAGTTATGTGCGTATTGAATTGTCAATTATCGCTTGTCTCGTGCCTCGGAAAGCACGTTAAGCCGTCGGTCCCGGCTGTCATGAAGATCTTTGACAGTCGTTATAGGGCGTCAGTACCTCTAAAATAAACTGACACTAGTCTAAACCATGGAATATCGCTATCCCTTCGCGTTGCGGAGGTCAGACAGGTGGTCGCTCCGTGGCAAAGCTAATATTCCGCCAAATCCGGTTAGACTAGAAAGCGGACCCCAGGTTGAGACTGGGATGACGCTAATAGGATGATGATAAAATATGCATCATTGCCCTGGCCATATCCTTATCGCTAGGAAAACTTGCACATAGTCGGATTCTAAACTAGGCGCGAGGTCTATATTTTTATGCTTAAGTACATCGTCATATCAGCCAAACGACGTTCACTGCCGGACATAGGCCTACCCCAAGGTTCTCCACACAGACCGGTCTTGAGCCAACCGCCTCCCGCGATCTTGACGAGATCGTCGGTCCACCTTGCGGGGGGCCTACTGCTGCGTCGTCCGGTATGTGTTCGAGCTATGTGCCCTGCCCACTGCCACTTCAGCTTGGCTATCCGGAGAGCTATGTCGGCGACTTTGGTTCTACTGCGGATCTCCTCATTTCTGATTCGATCTCGCAGGGAAACTCCAAGCATAGCTCTCTCCATCGCCCTCTGAGTGTCCTTGAGCCTTCTGATAAGGCCCATAGTGAGCGACCACGTCTCTGATCCGTAAGTCATCACTGGCAACACACACTGGTCAAAGACTTTTGTCTTGAGACGCTGCGGGATGTCGGACGAGAAGATATGTCGTAGCTTCCCGAACGCTGCCCAACCGAGTTGGATTCGACGATTGACGATTGACGCTTAAGTACATACATTTTATAATATGTATTTTATATTATTTATCTATTGATAAATTACACCCGGCTACAGAAAACTTCAGCACAGTTAATATAGAACGATTTATTTTTGGTAATATAATCGAACCCTGTCTGACGAAAAAAACGACAAGCTGTCAACATATTAATTTACTATCTGTAAAAACGTTATCAATTTTAATACGCCTCTGTAGCGTCAGCAAAAGTGAAATGTACTATTTGCACGATTTTACTTTCGCCGCCTCTTTCAATTACTCTCGTAAGAAAAAGTTGTAGTGTCGTTAAAATTTTGTTGACTGCGACATATAATAGAATATCCATCATTATAAGGGAATGAAAATGTCAGCAGTTTTTAAAATGAGTGCCGATAGCTATACGAACAAAGGATTTAGTATCTTAGAAGAAGACGTAAATTATATTATCTAGGAAAATGCTCCAGCAGCTATTGTGCAGATCCAATGTAATTTTATGGACTTTTACACTAGCAATTTAAATCTTGTAAAACATGATTTATCTTGATATACCTACATACTTTTTTTGTAGATATGTCAATTTCAATAAAATTTTGTTATTATAATATTTTTTGTTATTTTTCATATACCTCTCAGTCCTTTTCAGACTGAATGGTCTTCCATTCCTACGGTACAGAATGAAAAGTGACAAAGTTTGGCCAAATTTTCTACGAAAATCGAGTTGGCACCGCGCGAATCAAGTCTGGTTATGGTTACTCACATTTGTGGGATACGGTAAGTTGGTTATCCAGAGGACCATAGATATCATGCTAACTTTTCTCCATAATAAAAAAAAATAACAAAATAAAACCGCCTCCAAAAATTTGGAAGTAGTTACCGACTCCAAAAAAAATTTATAATTGTATATTATAGTCCTAATAAAATATTTTTTTCTAAGGCCTTAGTCCAAAAATATAATATACCTATCTGATTTCTGGTGATAGGTATTTAATTTAGTTTGTTAGTCATATAAAAATATGTATTGTGTCATGTGAATTAAGTGGTAGATACGTATAACTCGTATAAGTATATAATATACAGTTGAATAGGTGATGTTTATAAGTAAATTGAAGTAAAATTATTTTTTTACTTTTTGATGCTATTTTCACACATTTTCCAAATTTTTGGAGGCGGTTTTATTTTTTTCAAAAATTTATTTCCTGTTTTTTGGTGAATTTTCCTTTCTGCACTTATTTGATTTATCGAAATTAGATGGGTAGACCTACTAAACGCGCTGCCCATTTGAGACAGCGCCGTTTAAATGAAACAGTTACAGACCTTACTGACGGGAGATTTAAAAAATATGTTAAGACAGCTCTCGTTAAAAAGCATACTATAAGATAAGTGATTACATTGACGATAGGGATGTATGGCGTTAGTTGTTTTCTGCACATGCGGCTTCCCTGGCAACTGTAGTAACCTTAGGTATTATTAATATTCATTAGTCAAATTTATTTTTAAGTAACCGGACCTAGAAAGTTTATTTTTCTCTAGTATATAGTAGGTATCTCAGTTTTGCCTTTTTCAGCATGTAGGTTATTATAATATTAATTGTTTATAAAGTGACCTTTTCTGTAAAGTGAGCACAATGCTAACTGATAATACTATAATCGTCAAATTATCTCTCATATAAAAGTCCAGATCATTAATCTTACAAACTACTACTCACAGTTAATTCATTTGCAATTCTACATTGTACTCGCTTTTTCTTGACAAGATATTGTAATTCTTAGAAAAAAATTGTAACAAACCAAATATTTTAAAAGAGTACCCAGAGGAGTTTCTTGCCGGAGTCTTCTCCGTGGGCCTACCTTTTGGAACCGGCAACTGGAGTCAGTGACGTTTCAAAAGAGTATGTAAATTTACCAACTTGAAATAAAAATATTTGAATTTGAATTTTGAAACTTTTTTTTTATTGCTGCTAGTGGCAGACTAGCGAACATTCCATCTGATGGTAAATGGTAACTGCTGCTCATGGACTTCGCTAATGTCAGGATATACACAGCAAAACCGCTGCCTACCGTGAAAGTAATGCTCTCTTTAAACCTCGTTTGAAGAAGGACAAGTCATAGCGCTCGGGAAACACCGCAGCAGGTAGTTCATTCCAGAGCCTACACGTACGTGGTAGAAAAGATCGCTGGAAGCGCACCGTACTAGATGAGAACGCTTCCAGGTAGTACGGGTGAACTCTACTGCGTCGGCGAGTGGTACGTTGGTAGATGGGTGACCCTGGTACCAAATTAAACAATTCTTCGGAGCACTCTCCGTGAAAGTGTCGGTAAAATACGCAGAAGAACCAAAGTCTCTCCGCTGCTCCAGCGACTCTATTCTAGCCGTGAGATTGGGATCATCGACTATTCGATCAGCTCGTCTATGTAGGGAATCAAGTGGATCAAGCTGATATTTTGGCGCTCCGGCCCAGAGATTTGAGCAGTACTCCACAACTAGCGAAGAAAGGGAGAAACGTCTATCTCAAAGTAGGGAATCTCGGTCCAAGACCATTTTAAGAGAAAGTAGTGAACTGCGTAAGAAGAGGTTATCACAAATGCGAGCTTACACTGAAAAAAATTAAATCGTGAAAACACTGAAGAACATGCTCATCGTCTGCTCTTTGAATTAAACCGTACTACTATTAGTTATTCTGTGATTTATAATCAAAGTTGTTATATGTATAAGCTAGCAGTTGGCGGCTTCGTTCGCGCGTAATGACGGACTTTCCATATAAAAATTCAACCCCTATTTCCAAAAACGGGTAAATACATGAACACTTATTTCTAATCAGATGCTAGTCTATGAAATTTCACTTCACATAAAAACTTTCAACCCCTATTTCACCCTTTTAAACGGTAGATTTAAGAAATCATTAAAACACGTATTTGTTTTATTTCTAACCAGAAGTTTGCACACAAAATTACACGCTATTCTTTTAAAAATGACGGATCTCCCATACAAACTTTCTACCCCTATATCACCCTCTTAATTGTTAGATTTGAAAAAAATCTAAATTGCGTGTTTACTTTTTCTAACCAAAAATATGTATAAAAATCCTTCCTTACTGGGTGCTTACGTCATAAAATGCATCGCCTGTCAAAATTTCAAGTCTCAAGCCATTGTGGTTTTGGCTCTGCGTTGATGAATCAGTCAGCCCAAGCAATTTTATATATATAGATTTACTCTCCAACCTTTCTTCCTCCCGGTCTCATCAATATCTGATAATGAAACCCGAAGTAGGCCCACCCGTAGGTAGGTTGATTGCGACTATTCTAGTGTCCACTGATGAAAAGTGACAGCAAATGCTTAATTTCGTTTACTTGGATGACATAGTTTTTGGAGTTTTTAATGAAACTATTGGATTGATTTTGATAAAATTTGAGTTTTTAATGAAACCATTGGATTGATTTTGATAAAATTTATATGGGACCCACCTGAAAGTATATCCTTTCAAACAAAAAAATAATATTGGAAATCGGTTGATAAATAACGGAGTTATGAGGTAACAAACATTTAAAAAAAATACAGCCGAATTGAGAACCTCCTCCTCTTTTTGGAGTCGGTTAAAAATAAGTTTCTCTACCAAATTACAATAATACTGCAATGTTTCATAAGGCAAATATTCTCACTAAGCCAACAAAGCATACATAGTACTTTACGGGTTATATCGTATAGAGTCTATAGACCGACATAATAATATAAATGAACAGAGCTCGCTACACATGTGGCTGTATAATTATAAGCGCGCCCGTACCTGCTAACAATGCTTATTCAAATACAGCACGACACATATGTAACATTATATAAACATGTCGGTTAGGAACATCGCCATAATAATGTTAACTTGTTATCTAGTCACAGCCGGAAAAAAACTTCGTAACTAAGTTTCGCTTGTTACTAGTTAAGATGGAAGAGAACTAATCAATTTAAAACTTGTTTCCTGTTAGGATAAGAGTTGTACCACAAGGCTTAAGCCCTACATACATAGTGGATGCGGACCTGAGACCTCTAGCATGAATCGCTGAAACTTTGCGGCTATAAGTAAGTAGTTTTCTTCATAGTAGTTATATACTACAGTATATAGTTACGTAACATAGACGGTAAAGATTCGCGTTTATCAGAATGTTTTTTTTTATATCGTTCAAGTGACAGGCGAGCCAGTGGCCCACCTAATGGTAAGTGGTAACCCTAGCCCATGGACCATATTTTATTTTTATAGACTTAGCCTTTATCCCCGAAGGGGTAGGCAGAGGACACCCACATTTCGCAATGAATTTTAAGGCCCCACGTAATAGAGGGCGAGCCTACTGAGAATTCGAAAAAACCCAGTAACACTTTTGTCCGACCCGGGAATCGAACCCGGGACCTCCGATCAGCAGTCGCTTACGCTATCCACTAGACCACGGAGGTAGTCTTCAGTCGCGAGTATGGGAAAAGGTATAAGAGGAGTGGTATGAGAGAAAAAGGGATGAGAGGTCGCTCTAAATTTGCCAATGGTGTTTACCTCGTTTAGTTATCAGAAAGTATAGCTAACCGAAGTAAACTATGTCATTGAACCGGAGCACACTAGTGTGAGGTACTAGGAATATTAAAATAATACTCAATGAAAGAACACAATAAAAACCCGATACTATTTTTTTTTGCATCTTGCCATGGAGCAGCTTCTGGCTGGTGATAGGAAGTCATTTTGTTTGTTCCCTTGAATATACTGGCACTGTTACAAGCTACGGATTTTTTCTGTCCCTTTGGGTTGCAGGGGTAGTCGCTCTGTTCAAAGTTGAAAAAAGAAGAAAGCGGACTCCTAGACGATATATTTGGAAGGCTATTAAGTAAGTACTGTTTTGATTTTTTCAGTTAGATATATAGGTTCCCAACCTTGTGTATAATATTATTAAGGGCATTGGCAAAGGCTACTAACTTGGTGGTAAATCCACCCATATAACATTTATATGTAGGTGTCTCGCATCTCGAATCCAAACGAGCAGACTTAATCCATCTAGCCTTTTTATTTGTAAAGTTGTTCGTTCGCGTCACTTTAAAGCAAGGAACTAGATATGGTATCATATTTTTCTACACCTTATACATGTTAGAATCACGTAGAGTAGGTAGTTATTTAACAGCCGTTCCAATAATACTAAAGTACGTAATGTCATTGTTCATGCGCGTCGAAAATATGTGTTTACCACTATATTGTCTGGGTTTTCGTACCAAGGTTTGTTTGTTTCAGGAATATAGAAATAACTTCCTACAACGAAAATGTTATTATGTATTGTAGCCTGCGGCAAGTTTATGGCTAATTAAAACACTAAAGGATAATGTTTGATAGTCTCTCCAATTACAAAAAGGTACAACTAGTTCTTAAGGTCCAAAAACATGCACAAAAACCATATTTTTATTAATATGTGTAGCATGGTATTCGTAATCACGACACAGAGCTAACCAAGTCAGCAAGAGTATTACTAACTCAAAGCAAGTTTTACATAAGCAGCTACAATCGAAAAATCTAAATTCAAAATACAGAGAGGCAAACACATTGACCCACACTGCGTAAACCCGTACCTATTCAATCTCACAAAACATTTCACGTTATTCCTTCAACTACTGACGTTGTCTACATTGACATGTGCCGCCTTTTCCGTTGCATACTATTTCCGCGGCATTTGGCCCTAACATTCAGTCCTTTGAGGCGAAACATTTTTAAGCATTTGACGCCAACTCAAGGGAAATAAGGAATGATATTTCAAACGATGTAACGTAACTCATAATTTGTCAACATTAAACGGGACTTTTTAATGGGGATCCCTCCTTTTTGCATAATGTTCTTTGTCCTAATATACTTCGGCATAACGATTTTGGCACAATTTGTTTTGGCATAATAATACTTCAGCATATTTTTTAGGCATACATTTTATGTTGGCATAATCATCTTAAAGACTAATTTGTTTTGGCATAAATTTGATTCGCATAACGTTAGTAGGCCTAATGTCTATTAGCATAACGTTAGTAGGCGTAATGACTATTAGCATAACGTTAGTAGGCCTAATGACTATTAGCATAACGTTAGTGACTATTAGCATAATATTTATATAATTATATATTTAACTTGTAAAAACTGTATATGCTGTGCAACAAAAATTAGTGACAGAACCGAATTGCTGCAAAACCGACTCCACGTAGTCTTGTTTGTCCTACCCCTAGAGTGTTATTTAAAATCGCGTAGGCGCGTGGGGCCGCTGGAGGCCCGCAGCGCCGGAGCCGTGTCAGAAGCCCTGCCTGCTGCATGTTGCATGCTGCAGGCAGTGCAGGCATGCTGCTTGTATGCTGCATGCTTGCTGCATGCTTGCTTGCATGCTGTATGCTTGCTTGCATGCTGCATGCTTGTTTGCATGCTGCATGCTTGCTTGTTTGCTGCATGCTGCATGCTTGCTTGTTTGCTGCATGCTTGCTTGCATGCTGTATGCTTACTTGCTTCATGCTTCCTACAGCGAAAAATATGCCAAAGATACATTGCCAAAGTTATTATATCCAATTTGTATTGTATTGTAATCATTATGCGTAAATAAATTTATGCTATAGGATTTTATGCTTCAGGATATTATGCTTAAAAAAGTTATGCTTTAGAACTTTATGCTTAATAAATTTATGCTTTAGAATATTATGCTTAATCATTATTATGGTTAGAGAAATTATGCTTAAAAAATTATGCGTAAGCTGTTATGCGTAATTATATTATGCGAAAATATAATTATGCCAAACAAAATTATGCTAAGTTATATTAGGTCTTAAAATTTATGCAAATGGATAGGGAACCTTTTTAATGTTGTCTAGACGATAGCGTCACGCAAAAAGAGGCAAATTATGTGTACAGTTATTTGATGAATTTCTTCTTTGTTGAACAAAATCTTTTACCTATTTTATATACATAAAATACATAAAAGGTATTTTTATAAGTTCTAAAGGAAATTATAACTATTAAATATAATGTAATGTAAACCTATTTACTTCGGTAATTGCGTTTGTCCAATTTGTTGGTGTCTTTTCCACACACTCCGTAAAAGTTTTAATTATAACTTTTCTAGGCTATCAGAGACTCGCCTATGTTTGAAAAGTTTTACCAGATTAAAATCTCCTAAAGTACTGTACTGGTAAAGGTTTCTTCATATCGACGATAGATTGTAGAACCTCAAAGATGGCAGACGTTCAAATCAAAACAATTAAGAACTATAACACTTGCTCACTAACAGATCAACGTAGTAGAACGTATTTAGCAAGGCAATAAGAATAAGATTTAAAAATGTTTTATTAACGTTAAACTTTAGATAGTTTAGTTCGGAATAAACTGCTCAACACTATAGTTCTGAGTAGGTTTATTCCCGATAGGTATAAACGTCAGCCACGCCAAACTGCCCTCTAACTGACAAAACGGACTATATACCTAAAAACATAATATATGAAATTGTATAGGATAGCAAAGGTGGATGGTGAAACATGGGTATGTTTTACCATCACCAACCTTTGCTAGTCTACTACTGAACTCAAGCTTCTTCTAGTGAACGTCATTTAAATTGGGCATGCCTAACTGCAGACCAGTTATTGCCAACGTTCTTAATGCCAACATAAGTCGTTACCCTAAAGAAATTCATGTTTGTTGATGCTATAAATAGCCACAGATTTACTTCAACCAAGTTGTTTGCTCCAAAATAAATCCCTAAATGTAATAAATTTAAAACGAAATCACAACGGCGTTTCGCACAAAAACAACAATCAATCACAAGAGTCAGCATTAAAATTGTTTCGTAGTTCCAAGTTAAACACCAAGCTTCTTCTATACAGGACCATTAGTCATTTTCAATTTGAAAATAAATTATTTACCAGTGTGGTTCTTCCTTAGAACTCGACATTGCCAACTTTCTCTTTACTTTTTGATTAAATGCGTACCTGGCCAACGCCGAATGAGAAACTTTTCACCTCGCTAATTAAACTTGAAACTTACTCCAGTGAATTTTGCTGTTTCTTTGGGATTATTTCGTAAATAAAAGAAAACACAGGGTATAATCTCACTTTCTTTTCTAATTAATTCTTGAAATCCAGTTTGATTGTGTTTCTTAACAATGGTGGCTTTTTTAGATTTGTTTTATTCGACAAATTAGGGTAGTGAATTTTTACTTCTCTCTTAAATTTCAATGGCTTTTATGTTTTCTATATTACATTATCGGACAAAGGTATTGCCGTAGCTTTACAAATATTTTATTCGTTAAATAACAAAATTATTCTAAACACTATTTGGGTATCGGTACTGGTTCTAGAATATCACTGCTATTATCTGTATATATAAAATACTTGCATTACTGATTGTCTGACATACAAGATACAGCCTAAACTATTAGGCGAAATGCAATTTGGCATGTATGTTCCTTGAGGACCGTAGGGGTACACTAAGAAGGGATTCCCTGAAATTCTCACGGAACCGAGCAGAAACAGTTAAATTAAAAGAATATGCCAGCGTAGCTACGGACGTCCTCTACTTTTGTATATTGGTAGCAGTTTCTTGAGGTCACATTTAATAACTAATAATAGAATTTAAACAATAATCATAAGTTAAGACGGAAAAAATAACTCATTTCATCCGTCAATAACTTGGTACTCTAGCTTATCCGCCATTTAGATAATAACTGGCATTGGTATATTTTAGGATACAGAAGAAAACTTTCAGGACCAAGTATTGTTTATCGGTTCTACTTTATATTTATAACAGGCCAAAAAAATGCATGCGTTATACGAACTTTTCGTTTCAAAAAATGTTCGCCAGTTATCGTCTATATTGCATATAGAAGGCATTAAAATTCAAATAGAAGCCTGAAGATTTTCAAGAAATCGTACTTTAATTACCTCTTATGTCAAAGGAAAGACTGAACATTACCTTGTCGTTTAAGCATTAGTACAATCGTTCGTACTTCATCATCCTCAGCCTTTAACAGTCCACTGCTGGACTAGGCCTCTCCTATGAAAGGAGGAATTGGCCTTCTATACCACGCTGGCCAAGCGGGTTGGTATAGGGTTTGTATCAAGTTTTCCTTCTCTTACAGTGCTGTTCCCTGCATAATATGGTCCCTCTGTCGGCTCTTACGACACCCATGGGATGATATGGGGTGGTGACATTCCGTATTCTTAATCCGTCACCACACGGACACGGTTCGTACTTAGTCACGCGTAAACATTGTATCAAGATCTAACAAATCACTACTCAAAAATAGTGATCAGCTGAGTAATCTGACTCAAACAGACAGGACGCTTGACAATCGTTATTCATTACTCAAAAATTGATTGAGTAGCAAGATGAATGAAGGCTAACCTCGTGAAGGTTACAAGTAATATTCAGCCAGAGACAGTATCGCAACCCGCTACGTCCCTTGTCCGCTCGATAAATTGATATCCAACACAGTGATGTAATATCAACCTAAACATGTTGTTAACTTTCCTTATTCTTATCGAGTGACAAGCTATCTCCTTCGTCGTTTACTAGAATTGTTGTACATGATTACTTGCACGCTATACTCAGATTAGAGGTTTTGGTGTACAAGCGTGTTTTTTTACCTTATTACCCCGCCTTTGGTTGTTACTTGTCCCACGGTGCCGCCATCTTGCCATTAGTGGTAGTCACGATAATATCATTTTTACGCTTAGTTTTATCGAAAATATTTAAGCTTGTCATTCTCATTCATCGCCAAACTGCTAGGTTGTTAGATAAAAACTCCTGCGCATTTTTAAGCATAATTTCTCTAACCATAATAATGATTAAGCATAATATTCTAAAGCATAAATTTATTAAGCATAAAGTTCTAAAGCATAACTTTTTTATGCATAATATCCTAAAGCATAAAATCCTATAGCATAAATTTATTTACGCTTAATGATTACAATACAATACAAATTGGATATAATAACTTTGGCAATGTATCTTTGGCATATTTTTCGCTGTAGGAAGCATGAAGCAAGTAAGCATACAGCATGCAAGCAAGCATGCAGCAAACAAGCAAGCATGCAGCATGCAGCAAACAAGCAAGCATGCAGCATGCAAACAAGCATGCAGCATGCAAGCAAGCATACAGCATGCAAGCAAGCATGCAGCATACAAGCAGCATGCCTGCACTGCCTGCAGCATGCAACATGCAGCAGGCAGGGCTTCTGTCACGGCTCCGGCGCTGCGGGCCTCCGGCGGCCCCACGCGCCTACGCGATTTTAAATAACACTCTAGGGGTAGGACAAACAAGACTACGTGGAGTCGGTTTTGCAGCAATTCGGTTCTGTCACTAACTTTTGTTGCACAGCATATACAGTTTTTACAAGTTAAATATATAATTATATAAATATTATGCTAATAGTCACCAACGTTATGCTAATAGTCATTAGGCCTACTAACGTTATGCTAATAGTCATTAGGCCTACTAACGTTATGCTAATAGACATTAGGCCTACTAACGTTATGCGAATCAAATTTATGCCAAAACAAATTAGTCTTTAAGATGATTATGCCAACATAAAATGTATGCCTAAAAAAATATGCTGAAGTATTATTATGCCAAAACAAATTGTGCCAAAATCGTTATGCCGAAGTATATTAGGACAAAGAACATTATGCAAAAAGGAGGGATCCCCATTAAAAAGTCCCGTTTAATGTTGACAAATTATGAGTTACGTTACATCGTTTGAAATATCATTCCGTATTTCCCTTGAGTTGGCGTCAAATGCTGAAAAATGTTTCGCCTCAAAGGACTGAATGTTAGGGCCAAATGCCGCGGAAATAGTATGCAACGGAAAAGGCGGCACATGTCAATGTAGACAACGTCAGTAGTTGAAGGAATAACGTGAAATGTTTTGTGAGATTGAATAGGTACGGGTTTACGCAGTGTGGGTCAATGTGTTTGCCTCTCTGTATTTTGAATTTAGATTTTTCGATTGTAGCTGCTTATGTAAAACTTGCTTTGAGTTAGTAATACTCTTGCTGACTTGGTTAGCTCTGTGTCGTGATTACGAATACCGTGCTACACATATTAATAAAAATATGGTTTTTGTGCGTGTTTTTGGACCTTAAGAACTAGTTGTACCTTTTTGTAATTGGAGAGACTATCAAACATTATCCTTTAGTGTTTTAATTAGCCATAATATTGCCGCAGGCTACAATACATCTAGCACAAGAATGAACATTTTCGTTGTAGGAAGTTATTTCTATATTCCTGAAACAAACAAACCTTGGTACGAAAACCCAGACAATATAGTGGTAAACACATATTTTCGACGCGCATGAACAATGACATTACGTACTTTAGTATTATTGGAACGGCTGTTAAATAACTACCTACTCTACGTGATTCTAACATGTATAAGGTGTAGAAAAATATGATACCATATATAGTTCCTTGCTTTTAAGTGACGCGAACAAACAACTTTACAAATAAAAAGGCTAGATGGATTAAGTCTGCTCGTTTGCATTCGAGATGCGAGACACCTACATATAAATGTTATATGGGTGGATTTACCACCTAGTTAGTAGCCTTTGCCAATGCCTTTAATAATATTATACACAAGGTTGGGAACCTATATATCTAACTGAAAAAATCAAAACAGTACTCACTTAATAGTCTTCCAAATATTTCGTCTAGGAGTCCGCTTTCTTCTTTTTTCAACTTTGAACAGAGCGACTGCCCCTGCAACCCAAAGGGACAGAAAAAATCCGTAGCTTGTAACAGTGCCAGTATATTCAAGGGAACAAACAAAATGACTTCCTATCACCAGCCAGAAGCTGCTCCATGGCAAGATGCAAAAAAAAATAGTATCGGGTTTTTATTGTGTTCTTTCATTGAGTATTATTTTAATATTCCTAGTACCTCACACTAGTGTGCTCCGGTTCAATGACATAGTTTACTTCGGTTAGCTATACTTTCTGATAACTAAACGAGGTAAACACCATTGGCAAATTTAGAGCGACCTCTCATCCCTTTTTCTCTCATACCACTCCTCTTATACCTTTTCCCATACTCGCGACTGAAGACTACCTCCGTGGTCTAGTGGATAGCGTAAGCGACTGCTGATCGGAGGTCCCGGGTTCGATTCCCGGGTCGGACAAAAGTGTTACTGGGTTTTTTCGAATTCTCAGTAGGCTCGCCCTCTATTACGTGGGGCCTTAAAATTCATTGCGAAATGTGGGTGTCCTCTGCCTACCCCTTCGGGGATAAAGGCTAAGTCTATAAAAATAAAATATGGTCCATGGGCTAGGGTTACCACTTACCATTAGGTGGGCCACTGGCTCGCCTGTCACTTGAACGATATAAAAAAAAAACATTCTGATAAACGCGAATCTTTACCGTCTATGTTACGTAACTATATACTGTAGTATATAACTACTATGAAGAAAACTACTTACTTATAGCCGCAATGGCGAATTGATGAAAATTGCGAGGCAAAAATTTAAAGGGAAGTTGAGGATCATTAACGACAGGTATAAAAGGCATCCAATCCATCGGCGAGCAATCCCGTTGAAATCAAATATCTCTAAAGAGCATTATCATTACATGTTCTTTGGAGATTTTGTAACGAGCAGATACTGTTTCAAGCAAAAGTTTCCCTTTAGGTATTACTCGACGAGACGGCACATAAAGTGCGCATAAAATATTAATGACACGCCGGATACATGGCCTGCTTCGAAAAATCGCTTTTGAACACTTTTATATTGAACGAAATTATTTACTTGGTATTTTTTACTTGATGTCGGTTACAAGCCATCGTTGCGGACAAATCATTCATTTGGAAGGTTATTAGAGGAAAAATTTTATATTTTTATGAAACATATTGAACTGCTTGGTCCTTTTGGGATGACTTGTTTGGACAGCCGAAAGGTTGTAGAAAAAGAAAAGAAAGAGTAAGTACCGGTTAGCAACACATAATACGCCATCCTTTTAGGCTTTCGGTAATTTGATAAGAAAGTTTATACAACTTTCTTATCTTAGGAAACTTTACAGCTAATATAAAACAGAAGGCACGACTAGTACAGGAAAGCTAAATTTAGTTGCCAAAGGAGAGACCTGTGGCGATGTACTTTGTGACAAATAATGAGAAAGTTTGAGAAAGTGAAGGCTTCAGCCAAATGTTTACTGGTCTAAAACGGATATGGTTCTGACTATTTAATGTTATGAATTCAACATAAAAATAAATAAACTTGCATTCAAAAAAGAAATCACAAAGATGCGTTACCGACGCGTCAAGTATTGTTGAGATTGAAACAGATACGGCTACGGCTCGTATAGAAACATAAAAAACGGTAACGATTTTGTTTTACGTAAAGGTTACCGTAAAAACGAATTTCGCAGCGTACTATTTCGTCCTAGACTCAACTAGCCAAGCCTAATGCGCTCTGAATACTCCAACGTGGTCAAAGAAATATTTACTTTGAAATAACGTTTGTGCTGTAGATGTAAAAGCTCCCTATGATTTAATGTTTAAAAAAAATGTTTTAAAAGTTTATTTTCAATCACAAAAAGTACATTTTTACAATTTAGGTAATTGAAGTCACCTGTTAAGCTAACAATATTCTTGTGATAGGTGGCTCCGACTCCTTATGAAAGGGTCTTATCGAATAAGTAAGTAATATCGTAATATTTGACCACTATAAAAGAAGACAATAGTTTTCAAACTGAAAAAGACATGATATGACCAAATATAATAACTTGTATTGCACCTGCGCTCAGCGACACCAATTATCATTTACTTAAATTTATTTAAAAATGGTATCATATATCATACATACATATACTCACGCCTTTATCCCGTCGGGGTAAGCAGAGACAACGGAAAGCCACTTGCATCTATCCTTACAAATCTCACGCGCATCCTCTCCATTAATAAGCCAATCTTCGACATATACCTGTGATACACAGTCATACTTTACATAATAATTAAGTCATCGGAACTGAACCAACAATCTGCTTCATAGGGTAACAGGAAATGGTCCTAATTAGTTTGTATAAAAGGTTGCGAAGAGAAAAGGTTACATGTAACTGAATAGAATGGTTATAGTTTGGAGCCGTAAAAGAAAACTGCGTTCATATAATCTTTATATATATATATATTTCTTGTGTGCGTGTGTATGTCACTGAACTCCTCCTAAACGACAGTACCGATTTTGATGATTTTTTTGTGTGTATTCAAGGTGACTTGAGAATGGTTTTGATTTACAATTTAGTCCACCGAAAAATGTTTTAAGTTAATTTTTAATATGTAAGTAGTTGTTGATTTTTTTATGTTTCACATTGGAACCGAACGACTGCGCTACCATCGCAGTGTCAAATCTATATTAATAATTTCGCCAAGGGGTACGGTAGACTCGATCGAAACCTTACCTGAATAATAAAACATTAAAAAATAAAGATTTTGAGTCGACAAGATATATATATCCGCAAAATTCGGATTATCAAGTATTTTGTTAAATTCTAATGGTTCTGACAGACAAATCGCAGTCGTCATATTGGCCACTCTAGCGAAACGTCACTGATACCGGATAACATTTTGAGTAAGTACTACTAAGTCTTAGTACTAAGTAGTTTGAATGTGTAAATACTTTTTGCGGTTATATTTCTTAAACAGTTAAAACGACAATAATAAAATTATAGAAGTATCCACCTAATATAGGAGATTTGTGTTACCCCGAACATAGATGATATACTATAATTAGCGAACCCCGAATTTACGCGAGTAAAGCCGCGGGCAATAACTAGTCACTTGTAAAATTACATAAAAAATCTAATATTTGGTTAATTATTTTATAAAAGTTTGGTTCCACTGAAAGTCGAAGATGTTATTAAATTTCTATTTTCGCAGCAATCTTATACTTTTTTTCTGTCTTCAATATCTAATCTGTTTCTATACCAAAATTTATCAAATTTGGTTTAGCCATTTGACGTCAAAACGGAAAAAGCATACATATATTGCTATTTAGAATATTAGGAGAGACCTACATTTTCTAGAAAAATGCAGCATACATCTCTCAAGAAATTCAATTTTATTCGTGAATCTAAGTATACTTTGGTACGTAGATTTGGTACAGTATTTCTGTGTCCATTCGCATCTGATTGCATCACGTCCCACCCCTCATATCCAGCTTCCCTGTAACGTAATAGCGAATGGAAAGCTCTTCCGGTGAGCAGACTCAAAATTTAGTACATTCGTACCAAAGTTGTGTATGTAAAACATTTAGTATATTATGAGTACTTTACGGTACATAATATTGTTGACCTTGGGAAAAATGTTTTGATAAAAGTTGCAACTGCTAATTGGATTGAATGTTTTTACGAGAGTTAGAGAGGTAAATTAAAACCCTAAGTAGTGACGTATCAGAACCATGTTTCAAACGGATCTCATTATAGACCAGTGCAGATACGTTAGAAAACGGTATAAAGTTAAATTAAATTATAGTAGGATGAAACCCACTGGCGAAGGAAGAGAATATAACAAAAAAATAAAGGAAAATTAAATTACGGATGATCTGAGGTCGGGAAGTGGATGGGGTTGCGATTTTAAGGGTAACAAAGGGTTTTTCTCGATTTCCGCCAAAACTACAAATTTTACGGAAACAACGAAAATGGTAAAGTTGTATGTAGGTAATAAAAAGATCTACAACTTTTGTATTTACACTTTATTCATATAACGTCAAAATGTATGTGAAAAATTCAAATAATCAAGTTTTTGGTTTTTTATTTTAATCTTTTACAATAGTTTTTTCTTTTTCAGGAAATTTGGTGAAAACTTACCTTTTTATGTGCCAAACACACTGTAAATGTTTTTATTTATAATATTGATTTTACGAATTATTTTGACTGAATATCGAAAAAAGCCTAATTTTCAATAGACATTTCTCACGGCAACATATCAGCTTTTTTTTTAAGTTGGTCGACGTTTTGTTTGTTGAAATCTCTACTTTCTGATATTGTAAATAAAATATACATAACTACGGCAAACGTTCTCAGAAAATGCGAAGCAACGAAACAACCTTGAGACCGATTTTTTATCATTGTGTACAAATTTTAGTTATTTATTAAAATTAACACTTTGATTACTCCAAAAACGTAAGATTTCATGGTTAATTGATTAGAAAGAACTTGAAAATCGAAATATACAATTAAAATTAACAACCAAATAAGCAATACCTATGAAATATGTCTTCTACAATATTTTGAGAAAGTTATAGAATCTTCTTTAAATTATAGCGTAGATTCCTATTTATTCCTAATTTAAGAAATTGTATATACCTGAGTAACCCACAGACAATTTTAGCCCATCAATCGTTATTTTATAGAGAAGTGGGGAAGGGCTAGGAGGGTGCCAGCCCTGATATGTATTTTTTCGAACAATATTGTTCACTGTTCTGTATTTCAAATACTGTCTCAGCTTTCGTTAATAGGGCAAAAATAAACTGCAAAAGAAATTGCAAAGATCATTTTTAACCTTTTGGTATAACTGAGTTTGAAAAGAGGCCTTACAATAGAGTAGTTACGACCATAAAATATGGACACTATTTTTCAGGCTATAAATAATAAAACCGGAAATTAATGGTTAAAGTAATTACCTGATATTATGACCGCCCACTAAACTTGCTTTACCATTTTACACCAAGGAGCAAGTACATATGGAGGGAGCATTTCAAAAAGAGTAGAAATCGTATATGCATCTCTTTTCTCTCTAATTACAGAACAGCATATGTTCGAGTGTGATAGCTATAGAGCTTTTATACAGCCTTGAATGACATTTATGCCAAAAAAAATGATATGTCATGTCGATGTTCGTCCAGCTGGAGTGAAAGCCGTGTCGAAATAAACTGCAATTTTAATGGCTACAAAATATTACAATTGAAGAAATGATCACTTCTAAACATTAAAATATTACCACAGTTTGTAATGCCGTCGGATGTAAAAGCCGAATGGGACAATTGACCGAAAATGGTCAAAAAATATCTTACCACCGGTAAGTCATAATAAGTAAAATTGTAAATATCTGCCGTAATAATTCTACAATGATATTTGTAAAGCTTATACTTAAAGATAAAGATAATGACCACCGTTGACACATATTTTTATTCCATTAGTCACAATGAAATAAATATAATAGAAATATTTCTATAAAAATATGAGGATAGTGTTGTAATACAATTGTCAGTTAGAAAACCAGTTTCTGAAAGATTATACCTAATTTGAATAATTTGTTATTAATTGTGATTTTTTGTAGATTTCCAAAGAATGAAGGTTTGAAACTAAATTGGGTCCGAAATATGAGAAAGGGAGAATGGCAACAGTCCAATTCTTCTAAACTTTGTCGGCTTGATTTTGCGTCTGCTTATTATCAAGAAGGATTTCAAAGAAAAGTTTTGCATTCTTATGCTGTGCCTACTATTTTTACTATCCAGATATCTAATAATGAGGTTTGTACTTCTACTTTATTATTATTACTTATATTTTAATTAATCAATATATACCAACATTGCAACTGTTAAAATAGGTATGCTATAGTAATCATATATACATATATGTATATCATTAACAGATTTGTGTTGTAATTTTCAGAAATGTCCGAAATAACGAATTCTTATTTTTAGAAGCGATAATAAAGCTTCAAGAGAGAACATGGCTTGCACTTCTGGAACTCAGGATGAAAATATTGTTCGTAAATGTTAACTGTTTCCGTCCATGTACATCCCATTTTGGTAACATATATATGTAACATATAGTATCACACCTGCCGGTTATCGTGTGCGTCACTTTGTGAAATAAATAAATGATTTTGACTATTTTGACTTTATTTCAATTATTTTCCAATACACAATGTCACAAAGAATGAGAACATAAAATAACTTGCTGACTGCAAATGCACTGATCAGTGCGAACTGCGAGACATAATAGATTTTTAATTGTGAATATCTGCCGTAATAATTCTACAATGATATTTGTAAAGCTTATACTTAAAGATAAAGATAATGACCACCGTTGACACATATTTTTATTCCATTAGTCACAATGAAATAAATATAATAGAAATATTTCTATAAAAATATGAGGATAGTGTTGTAATACAATTGTCAGTTAGAAAACCAGTTTCTGAAAGATTATACCTAATTTGAATAATTTGTTATTAATTGTGATTTTTTGTAGATTTCCAAAGAATGAAGGTTTGAAACTAAATTGGGTCCGAAATATGAGAAAGGGAGAATGGCAACAGTCCAATTCTTCTAAACTTTGTCGGCTTGATTTTGCGTCTGCTTATTATCAAGAAGGATTTCAAAGAAAAGTTTTGCATTCTTATGCTGTGCCTACTATTTTTACTATCCAGATATCTAATAATGAGGTTTGTACTTCTACTTTATTATTATTACTTATATTTTAATTAATCAATATATACCAACATTGCAACTGTTAAAATAGGTATGCTATAGTAATCATATATACATATATGTATATCATTAACAGATTTGTGTTGTAATTTTCAGAAATGTCCGAAATAACGAATTCTTATTTTTAGAAGCGATAATAAAGCTTCAAGAGAGAACATGGCTTGCACTTCTGGAACTCAGGATGAAAATATTGTTCGTAAATGTTAACTGTTTCCGTCCATGTACATCCCATTTTGGTAACATATATATGTAACATATAGTATCACACCTGCCGGTTATCGTGTGCGTCACTTTGTGAAATAAATAAATGATTTTGACTATTTTGACTTTATTTCAATTATTTTCCAATACACAATGTCACAAAGAATGAGAACATAAAATAACTTGCTGACTGCAAATGCACTGATCAGTGCGAACTGCGAGACATAATAGATTTTTAATTGTGTATAACTGTCTTGTCGGTATTGCAACATTCAACTAGTTAAATAAACCTAATAGCGCAGTTTTTCACTCCTTCAAAAATTGTATTTATGTTTCAGTGTTGTCAATTTAAGAGAAATTAAAGGTAATTATTTTCTGTCGGATTATAGGAAAATTGTCAAATTGTGATACCGAGCAATGCTAAACTGCGCTGTATACTGTTCCTATCTAGGTACAGTACTCGCCAATCTTTATGGCCGCTCTGAATGTAGCCATCGGTACGAACTTGCGCATGGTACAGTCGGGTGGACATTTCATAACAAGAAAAAATATTTGTAATTATTGAAAATTAAAATCTTCAGTTACGTTGTTAGATTAGCTATATTATATTGTTTAATTACATATTCAATCAAATTCGATTAATATAAATTCAGTTAGGTGAAGGGACTTCTAAATAAAAAAACACATTGGTTACGACAAAACATTTTTTTAAAAACTTTATTTCTAATGGGGCTACACCTTACATAAAACATCTTGCCTACTCGTAGAAGGTACCTCATCTGAAGAGCTTTCTTCGTCACTTTCTTCACTTCAGCATCTCCATCCTCTTCCTCCGATTCATTTTCGCTCACGTGTATGATAAATTGATCGGTGAAGTCATCTATCACAACATCGCTCGTTTATATTCCACCTCAATGCGTCTAACTCTGTCACATAACGCAATCCATTAATGTTCACCCATTGCATCGACCTTCGCCTCCACAAGTTTCATGACATTATTAATATTCCCGGTAACATTTTTCTTAGCTACGTAGCCTTTTATTGCTGCCCAAGCCATTTCTATTGGGTTTAGATCGGGATGGTAAGGTGGAAGGCGCAACAGACACACCTGTAGTTGCTGCAGTCCGCTTTTGGACTGACTTCAAGTTATACTGAAGGCCTTCCTCAGCATCCTTTTTTATAAACGTTAATACGTCAAACACCATTTTCCGTGTTTGGCGACGTAAAACATTTAAACGATCGCGAGGCAGGTTCAAAGAAAATGGTAACTATATATCAGTACAAATAACAACAAGAAACAATAACGATAGCTTCGAGAAACAACAAAGAAGTAACACTATGAAACTATTCTGAACGCGACGATACAGTCAGAGCTCAGCGTATATGTGATTCGTGTACGAACGTAGCACTCGCACTAACGCGCGGGAGGCGGCAGGCCGCTAGCGGGTGGAAGACAGCGCGCGCGGGCGTGCCCTGCCTCCACGCCCCGCGTACGTCCCGCTGATACCTGATTTTGTGTTCTGCGCAGCGTAATGCCGCTAGGTTCGGAGCGGCTATAAAGTTTGGCGAGTACTGTACAGTCGAACAACTGTCCGCTAGACCACAATAAGGGTGAGAATGGCTCAACAGGACTTCGTCGCTTCCAGTGCTACTTTACACAAACATTGTCATTCGTATACAAAACCAGTTTCTATTGTGCTTCGACTCTATGAGCGAGCCAAAGGATTTTTTTCGAACTGGTCCGACTTGTTTGATTGCACATACCTGGAGGATTCGTTTACAATTACAAATAACAAGTAACCTACTTATTATACCAAATGTACGGTTTAGACAAAACTTTATTTTATTGTAATGCAAGTACTTTATATTATTTGGAAATTTCTGAAAAGCGAATCATCATAGAGGTGAATAAATTATACTCTGACCACCAGTTCGAAGTGGATACTTGAATTCCTCCTGTGAATAAGCGGTAGGAGCGGAGCTTCGCGAAGGACATTGTCAATTCGATTTCCAACTTCGTAATTTTATGAGAAAATTTTAATTTACGATTAATATTGCATTATTATTTCAGCCAAAATACTATCTTTGCTGGACATAAGACAAGTCTCCTCAAGACAGTAATCATATCTTATTATTACCTCTCTTTTTACAGTATTTGTTTGTTTGTGGGCACCTAAGTACTATACTCTAAATAAAAGCTCGTAAAATAATATACTACTGGTATATTAATTAATCAAATGCTTATCTTGTCTCTACATACCGAATTATATACCAATACCAATCAAAGATTAATGCATGAGTACATCACTATTGACAGTCATTTCTTCTTTTGAAAAAAATGCGACATGAGTATTTCAAGAGGTAATAAATACAATACATCTGTCTCGGTTACACATATGACATTTCCTACAAGTAAAAAGAAATAACGATAGGTTTCTTGATTATGCTTAAAGCTATCCCTCCATATGTACTTGCTCCTTGTTTTACACTCATTGGCCGCCATCTTGTTAACTGAGTTGTAAGACTTGACTGAGTGGTAAGCTTTAAATGAACTAAGTATTAAAATCCCACCTCTATGTTTACGATTTCTGAGACGTTTGGTCTTAGAAGAATCACAATGACAGCTTGGAAGCTAAGGATTTGCAACATGATAAAAGTACTTTGAAGATTGGTTTTACCATCGGCTTAATTCAATTCATATTAGTATATTTATTAAAGTGGCCAATAAAAAAATATCAACAGACCGACTCCGACTTTAACGATGTAACCATAGACTTATGATTGGTCTCGCTCAGCGAAGCGATACCAATAATTTGTCTAGGGATGTAACGTTTGGAAACCTGTAATTAGAGGATGAGATCTGGCGGCGCATGACTATCAATTTCGCTGCTACCATATAATTATACATGTGAACATGGCTTATAATGCAAATAACTTTAATACCATTTACACAGCAAACTAACAAAATAAAAAGGATTTTTTTTTTAAAAGACAACGCCCACACTAGGAAGAAATTCCTGTGTCGCGGGGGACTTTACGAACATTCAATCAACGGAAACAATGAACACCCAGACTCGAGACAACAATTTGTGGATCACACAGAGTGTTGTCTCGTGTGGGAATCGAACCCGGGACACGCGGCGCAGTAGCAAGCGGCGAGGCGACCGCTTAAACCACTTCGCCAACCGTGCAGTCGATTATAACTTTATCAGTTGCCAAACTGTATTAGAGCACCAAAGCCCTAACCGTTCACTGCAAATAAAAAGTTGGCAGCTATCAACATTTCAAAACCACCACGTATCGTTTTTTTAAGAAAGAAAATCTTCCTGTGCACACTCTTTAAATTTACCTGACACAACAACGAGAATATCACTTCATAATACATAAAGCAAAAGCAGCATGGAGACACGACAAAAAGTTACGTAACAAAATTACTAATTTGCGCTCGCCTTCACCCTTTAGCTTAAAGATACATTCCACAGAACAACATAAGATTCTTAAGTATATGAGTACAATGTGTCTAAAAACAGTATTCGGGGTTCACACATTAAGCGATTATGAACATGAGAGGCCTTTCATTTGTTTCACAGGAATGTTCAGAGAATTGCGGTGTTCGTAAGAATGCGTAACTCACATGACGCCATAAATATTTTTACGTATAAACTGTTTCCAGCATTGCGTGGAATACAAAATCTTTTGTTTAATACATAGACATTAAACGCGTAAACCGAGCTATTTGTTAAACAGGACGCATGAAAGGGAAGTAAAAGCAAAAATTTGAGAAAAGTATCACAGCGGAGGTTGTGAAACTTTACCACTTCAATCAAAGGATTTGATAATGAATCAAATGGGTTGTTACTTGGCGGATATACTCCCCGGAACAATATTGAGAAGTAAAACTGTCTACGGCTCAATCTTTGTTACTGCGTTTGTTTTTGATATTTATTGAAGAAGGGTTGGATGAGATTGGAGTTCACTGAATTAGGGAGCAGCTTTATTAGACAATTGTAACTTTAACGTTAAACAGATTCCAGTGGTTATCCGAAAGAAAATGAGACTGATGCATTTCATTATTACAATAGTGAATTGCTACTTATCATCAGCGTCCTAGCGCTGTTCCGGTTGCGAGACAAGATTTTCGCCATTTTTTATTTTTTTTGGAGCCCCGGGTCCGCTAAGTAAATTGTTATTTGTATCACATCATACTTATTTCATCACTGAATTATCATCATCACTGATTAATAGGTTTTATCATCCACTTAAAAGCTTATCTAATTATAGCAGTTTAATAATTTAAATTAATAAATTCTGTATAATTTAGCATCAGACCTAATAATATTATTTTGTATTCAGATGACATTATATTGATTACTTTCGGGTAACAGCCAACAGCTAAATAACTTGCTGTTTCAAAAGAAACTTTTCAATCACAACCTCTGTTACTAAAAATAATTAACTTAATTATTATCAAAAAACTCCATAACAAAATTAATTTAAATTAGCTCTTTGATTCTTCAAAGTTTTTGCAGTAATGAAATTTGATTAAAGTACCTAAGTCGTAAATTAAATATGAGTTATGAGTCTGAGACAAGACCTTTGTGGGGCAAGCGGACGGACTAGACTGGAATATTAATTACGATACAAACTAGATTGTGCATTTAAAAAAACCTGTTAAGCAATAAGAGATGAAAAGATTTGAATAATATAACCAAAAATCGAATTGAAATAAATAATTAAGTGTATATATTATAAAATTCTTGCGTACCGACCCACTGACAGAAAAAGCACAGCCAAAACTAGGGGGTGCAAGAAGCTGAAATTAGCATGTACATATATGTTCTTTGGAGGTAAACTTACCTCCCCCGGTCCATGTCTAGTCACAAAGGCGAAGTGTGGGTGTGTAATATACCTCTGCCTTACTCTTCAGGGATAAAAGACGTGAAGTTTAGAATATATGTTAAACACAGATTTTACCTGACAAAACCGGAAATTTGGGTAACCTAAATTATGGTATTAATATTGACTGCTAATCTTTTTTTTTACTTAAATATAAAAATAAGTAAAATACTTTTCATACAATGTAAATAAAAAAAGAAAATCACCTACCTTTAACCGATTGGCCCCAATTATGAGATTTTCCGACAAACTTACCCACGCTACAATCTTACATACTGTGTATAACGTAGTCAGATAAGATTTTCTTTTCTTTTTGGACTACATAGTACCACGTGAGAAATTAACATATTTTAGCAATGCATTGGATAACTTCTGAAGTTACCGCTAAATTGGCCCAAGAATAAAATTTACTAAATTCTTGGGTCTCAGTCAATGCGTCCCAAAACATTAATGTTAAGGAAACTAACAGCCTTTGAGACCCTATCCCTCAAATATTTTGATAGAGTGTCCAGTTCATTTGATAGTCATCTCATAGGGGTAGTCCACATCGGGTCAGAATGCCAAATATACAAGAAAGCATTTAGTCCCGGTCTTATATGATCCACTGGTGAATTACCCGATATGGCTTCTATGTAATATGTTTCATGATTCATCATCATCATATCAGACGTCCACTGCTGGACATGATTAAATTGTTGTCATTCTTCATGTTTATATTATTACTCGTATATATTATGGGACTATGAGTTGTCATGTAGTTAGTAACATAAATTTTGGCTATTATGAAAATAGATACATTGACGAATTAAAGAACATGCATGCTCAAAACAAAGAAATTGTTTATAATTACATAAGGTACTTGGCAACTAAAAAGAGAGGCTATAAATACCACACACCTACTACATCTCATGAAAGTTCTAATACACCAACAGGTAGATTGTATTTATCATTACTCATTTCGTAGGTACCAATTTTATTTTATGTAATACGAGTATAATCATTGTTTTTGGCCAAAAAGTATTTGATATTGTTTGTGACAACACACTGCGTTGAGTGGTCATGTACAAAACCTTGATGAAAAGCTATGTTCAGGTGTGGACGTTCTGCTGAGATGATAAAACGTATTTGAAAATTATTTCAAACTTGCATGGTGATTGCCAGCTACGCTCAAGGCAATTTGCATACATAAAGATTAACAAACTCATATAATTATAATAGACTGAAGCAGAAGTAACACCGCAGCTGCGTACAGAGAACATTTATGTAGATTGAGAGCGGCGCATAGTAATCAGAGCGAACTATATAATTCACGCGCAAATTTCAATGAATACTGGTATTCGCGGAACAGCGCTACATGTAGACGCACCCTAAAATGTGGCTGCCTAATAAACAAGAGATCTCTTATGGCTGAGTTCAAGTATTGCCAGAAGGTTAATCTTTTATTGAACCCCTTTACAAAGCTAAAGCATTTGGAAGTCTAGTTTTTCTAGCGTGTCACCTGTGGAACTACTTGTCTTGCCGTTGCGCAATAAAGTCTTGAAATGACAGTAGTTTTGATGATGATTACAAAATTGTTAATATCTTGGGCTGTATCTGCCTTTTATGAATAAACGTTGAACTTTGAATAATGGAATAGGTGAGTTCCGGTTCATTTATTTGTTATTTATTTAATATTAGACTGCCTCCGTAGTCCAGTGCATAACGTATGCGTCTACTGATCGGGGGTTCTGGGTTCGATTCCCGGGTCGGGCAAAAGTGTTACTGAACTGATTTTATCCGAATTCTCAGTAGCAGCACGGAGTCTGGTGATGTGCCCGGTAGCGCAAATAGGCTAGCCCCCTACTGTGTGGGACCTAAAAATTCATGGCGAAATGTGAGTGCAATATTATATCTGTGCCTACCCCTTCAGAGATACAGGCATGAGTATTTGAAAAAATGTATTTTTATATTAAGTGCAGAAATGGAGATCCAATGTGTGTGTGTTTGTCAAATTATTCTATACATATGCTTTCAGGACTAATATTTTACTGTGACTACTAAATCACATGTGAGATGTCCACGATCTTGTCATTAAATGGTCACCAACGAAAAAGCCGGTGGATTGGTTCGTCTTTCGAGTGCAAACCTCAATCTACATATGTCGACAGTATACTTTTTTATACTTGTATGTACCGATTAAAATGATACTTCTTGGTAATCAAGCATTTTATCTAAGAATATTTAATTTTCAATATAACATTCAATCAATTATTAAATAGACGTAGCTTGGGGGGAATGTCAAAACCTTGCCTGTCATAACATATCCCCACAAACCTCGACCGATCTGTCCCATCTAATAGAATGATGGATACGTATAACAAAGTTTGCTCCCATTAATTATGTAATACGAGTAGGTATTTCATACAAAAATTACAAGGTGATATATCAAAAGTGAGTAGGTAATATTGATTAATTGTTTTATGTAATCGCGAAAAAGTGTATTGTGCACTTTTGTTTCATAAATTCGGACTTGTAGGTTTTATTAGCATAAAAGGCAAAAAATCTGCAAAAGCTTTATTCTGCCTACAGTTATTTATTTTAGTGAACCAATCTTAAATGTATTCCATAAAATTAACTTACAATATTCTAACTAGATCTTGAGTTACCTCGTGTCCATCAATATCATTATTCATTGACATTGTCTACAAGAAGCCTCAGACCAAATGTAGAACCATTTTAGTATAGCTCCCACCCGACTTAATAATCTTGTTTGAAAGACAGATGAGAGACGACAGCAATTTGATAGATAGGTAAATATTGGTGCCTATCCACTGAACGAAAAATATACTTCGCAACTTAAGAATTCTTGCTCATTAATTAAATCTTGATTAATTTTTAAAATATTGATGGTTATGAAAAAGATTTTTATTACTACCTCAATTGAGTTCCTCATGCGTAAGCAGTTTATGGAATCCATTAAATACTCAAGATCAAACAAAGTTTTTGATCTAAGTAAGCAAAATGTAACATGTTATCGTATTAAAAAGTTTCACCGGCACGCCAAAATTTTTACGCTAGCAACATCGAAGTTTTATTTTAATTTTGTAATGCTTTCGCCTCGTTTGTGAATTACCTTTGGGCAAATAACATTGTTTTTGCCCAAAGGTAATTCACAATTGGGGCCATATAATAGAGAATTTGTGATACTACTTTTTTTGTTTGTGTTTTATCAATACAAATTGTTATATTGTGTGGCTGTTTGGTCACATTTAGTCGGCAAATTGGTTGTATACAGTAGTTGTCATCAGTCCTATACACTGTCCCACTGCTGGGCACGGGCCTCTTCTCACTGTGAGAAGGGTAAGGCCATCGTCCGCCACGCTGGCCAAGTGCGTGTTGACAGGCTTCACAAGTCTTTCGAGAACATTTTGGAGAACTCTCAGATAGATTTCCTCACGATGTTTTCCTTCACCGATATGCATGCTATAATTAACAATTGAATACGCACTTAACTTCGAAAAGTCATTGGTGCGTGCCTTGGATTCGAACCCAAGACCCTATGCGGCTACGCAGTGGGTCTCGGAGAGTCTATCAGTCTCACCACTCGGCTATCGCGGCTCTACAGTAGTTAAATTTACAAAATCACACTTTAGTCAGGGACCAGTTTAATTGAGCCGTTTGAAATATAGCGTTAATAGGGGTTATCGCTTATAGTAGCTTAGGGAGGACATACTTGCAGCTTTTTTACCGTTCACGAAATTTACTATCAATGCCATAACCGTTATTTGCTACCTCTGATACTTGCATGTTTGAAAGAATTTGAATAAAATTACATAGAGTTTCACAATTTTAACGCGTGATCATAATTTTATGTATTAATTAAGGTTTACTCACGGCAAATACATACTTAAAATACTTTGGATAAAATACTTATCACGCGTATGCCAATTACGAGTCAACATAACATTATTTTCTTTAACATTTGCTTATTTCTTCATAAAATTATATTATATGTGTCACTACGTTCTCCTCAATCTTATACTTTTGACAGAATGGCCATAGTTGATCTACTACGGAATTCAATATTCGAATTGTAGATAGATCTATAAATTTTAGATTCGTTTTTGACAGTTTTTGACATAAGCTCCATACAAAATATGTCAAACACGAATCTAAAATCTACAGATCTATCTATAGTTCGAATATTGAAAATGGCCGCTAATCAATATGACATGCAAGTTACTTGAAATAAGCTCTCTTCTAACTAATATTATTAAATCACCATCTTCCTAGCGATATCCCGGCTAGAACCCGGGCTCTGCTTTCTAGTCTAGCCGAATTGGACTGAATATTACCTTTTCCACAGAGCGATTGCCTATCTGACCGCAGTTAGTTGGTATCTCCACTAGGCTATGGCTGCCTTGGCTACCATAATTAAATATAGGCATAAAACTCTATAATATTTTGTAATCTTTATTGTATTAATATTGATACAAACTCTAAACACAAACATTGCGAATACCGTTTTATCACAATAAAAGTTATAGTGCAGTGACGAAATTTTATTCGCAATTTAACTTCCAAAACCCATTGCACAGCGTGTAATTTTAAACAGTTCAAACACGTCTATCGTTGTTGCTTTTGCGCTTCAACTTTAGCTTTACTAATTTATGAGTTTACCAGATATATGAGAGCCTAGCAAGGCTCTATTTCAGTATGAATGGCTTTTGTAAACAATAACAGGCATGTACGGTAAGACTTGTAGGCAGGTAATTCAGCATACAGCTTCTAAGCCATGTTTGACTATTAAACAGAGTAAGTGCGAATCTGATTTGCACACTCAGGGCTCCGTCGCTCCGAATACACTTCATAGATAACGCAGTACTTTGCCTCGTGTACTTCAACCCCTTACTTCTACAATTATAAACTATGCTAATGTGTTAAGAACCCAAATTCGCAAGTAATCCATTGAAACTCCACTACTTGTTTCTGTATGTCATTCTAAAACGTATTTCTACCATAGCGAGTCCATTTTTATCCAGCGATAGTCACGAAAAATACAACCTCATTCAACCCTCGTTACCCGAACTTATTAACGTGAGTATCAATTGGCTCACCTACTAAGCTGGAGCCATCAGGAAATTAGAAAGATAACGAGCTTCGTATATTGGTCGATATACAGGAATTAACCCGAACGCAAATAGTCTGGCAGGAGCGAACAATAGAGAAGGCTAATTGGGAAACACCGTATGGACGTGTCCTTTACTCAACATAATTTTTAAAGAAAAATAGCGCCTCTGTATAAGGCTGAAACAGATACCCGCAAAACGCCAATAGTTTACTGGCCGCTGTTATGAAAGATTCATAAATAGCGATACAAGAATGCTTTGTGGACTAACAATAAAACGTAAGAGAGAACTTATACTTCCAAGTATTTGAGCGATCGTTTACCGAGTGTTGTTCATGAAAATGATTCAATAAAATAGGTTTTTGAGCATTAAAAATATCAGATTTACACCATAAATACTTCGAAAGAAACGGTTAAAACTTGAACTTAGAATAGAAATAATTATAATTACTTATATTGAACTAGCTGACCCGGCAAACTTCGTACCGCCATATATGTATTATACATATAAACCTTCCTCTTGAACAATTCTATCTATTAAAAAAACCGCATTAAAATCCGTTGCATGCTCGTAGTTTTAAAGAATTAGGTAAGCATACATAGGGACAGACAGACAGAAGACAGACTTTGTTTTATACTATGTAATGATATTATGTCAGTCATAAAATCTTTCACAAATACAATAAATAAATAATACTCCTATAGTAATGACATAAAGTATGAGTTAGTAAATAGGATTACACCTAAAGCTTGCCTGGAAAATCTAACGAGGCGCAAGTATTACCCAAATGGTGTTTATATCAGGAATGCCACTAATTCCGTGCAATTACCCTATCAGTTGGAGCGCGAACGGTTACGCATATCTAACACCTCTATCTACCATCTAATGGCTCTTACTATCACATAAACACAATCAATAATGCGGCAGTGACGAATAGTATTAGTAGAATTTTATATGAATAGCTTGGAAAATGTAATAAAGTGACTGAGTCTGAGTAATACGCGTAGTGGTTTGAGTCGTCACGTTGCCATTGCCAGTTTTCTAAGTGTAAAGTCAACAGTTTTCCAACAAGACACGAATTGTCTGATCTCTAGTGATATTATCGAGTCTGGGTATTCTCTAGTTGTTCTATTTGGATGATTATAAAATTCTCAGAGCACAGAATAGTGTAAGATTAAAATATAATTATACTAATGAAACAAATATTATAAAAGTATTAAATAGTTTTTTACTTAAACCAGCAGATGCACGCAGCTACAACCGCACATTTTTATTCAATTTAACTGTTTCTTACCAATCCCGTGTGAATTTTGGTAACCAAGGAACATACATGCTAAATTTTAGCTTCTTGCGCATAATGGATTTCGCTGTGTGTTGTATATCAGTTATTTGGTAACGTAAGGTTTTTATATATGCAAAAGAAGATAGGTAAAAATGCTATCAACACGAGGAGCATTTTTGATGAAATTCGACCAAGTTACGGGCTTAACTTAATATGTTAGTTATCAATGCTGGTTTTGCCCCGGTATTTTAATCTGTGCGACTTAATTAAGTTACTCTCTGTGCCGGATGCCACATAATCCCCTAGATAATCGAACATTTGTGCGTCCTTCAACCGCAAACCGTCCCTAAGGTATCAACTGTTTGAAAATACACCATCGTATTTACTACAGTATATTGAATACATTCATGGGCTTCTATCACCGTCATCAATTAAATGGTTTCAGTAAATACCATAACACTTAATCGGCTGATACATTTTCCGGTTCAATGTTAATAAATATTATCCCATAAAGAATACAAACAAATCTACCAGAATGGTAAAACTAATTATTTGTGGAGTGGTCAAAATTGTAATTGAATCAGGCAAATCCTTATCCTCCAATACAGTAAGTGTGGTGAAACCGGGCACCAAAGGGATGGAAGATTTTCTTTGTGAACTTTAACTAAGTTAATCGGTAAAGTTAAGTCTTTAGCGGTAAAGGACAAATTCATCACGTTTCACGGTAGACTTGAGCGTGATATAAAATTTTACACTTTATAAAATTTCATTCGCCGCAAATCCCAAATGTTTTCATATTTTCTGTAATCCGTACGAAATTGGGAATATAAAATTCAATCAATTTGTGTGCCATCGGTTTGTTTATTTTGTAACCGTTTTGCAAGATTGAGAAAAGAAAGGATTTAAATTTTGGAAACAATAGTTCTAAGGATAATATATCCAAATATTGACTCAATAAGAACTTGTTCAGAATAAGAATATTCTAGGATAAAACGAAACAAGACCAAAACAAGATTGACTTTATGTCAATATTCAATATTTCATTTCATGTAACTTTATATTGAACACAATTAAGATACCGTTCAAGTAAATTATAGTGAAAGAAACAAGGTACGGCGTATGAAATTCAGCGCAACCCAACATCGGATCCGAGAACTTCCCGCTAACTTTATGTAAATTTTAATATTCTCCCAGCACTCTGCCTCTTATAACTTTTGTATTACTAAACCATTGAGACATCTGATATTCAAAAGCTTCATAGAAAAATATTTACTAAAACTACTAAACTGGTCAAATAAAACTTTACTTAAAAAAGAATTTTGACGTTTACAACTAATGTAGAGAAGACCTTTACATTAGTTGTAAACGTCAAAATTATTTTTCCTCATCCTTTGATCTCTATTTATAAATAGAAAAACTCTTTTCAGCCAAAGGCTAAATGTACCTAAATATATTACTTACCTACTAAACACGGATCTCTTTAATTTTTCTATTTTTGCCTTTGTGACGTTATAATCGTCGCGCTGGCCCCTACCACTTCTCCTGCCGGCCGTTCCTCTCCCAGCGGCAAATAAATAGGGCGGCGCGACAGCGAACGCCGTCTCTTGGATCCTGGACGTTGCCAAGATAAGTGCTGCCTTCTCTGCTGGAGCACTGAAGCCTCGTCAGCCTGCCTGCCTACCCTGCCCTGAGACCTAGCTCTTGCTATTATCTACCGGGTTTATTTTGTGTAACGCCTACCAACATAAATATATTTTGTAACCTACCACAGTACTATTTAATTTATCTCTCAACACACTAACAAACGTTACACTGGCGCCCAACGTGGGGCAACCACTGGCGCCAAACAGTTTTAAGGGCTCCTGAGCCCTTGAAACTGTTTGGCGCCATCTGACTCGGCTTCTGGTCGCTTCGTTATTCTGTGTTTCTGTGTTCACAGTCGGTAAGTCGTTGATTTTTTGTTTCTAAATGTGTTAGATAAATCATAACGCATTAATCAGGCAATATTGTCGACTAAAGGCTTGCGCAACGTCTTATGTACTTCTTAACTTCTTTTCTAACCCAAATTCGTTAGACTAAGTAACGGTTTTGGGAATTACTTTTTATTGTACATTTATATTTTTTATGTGAGGGTAGATTCCGCTTCGCGTTATTCTTACGCATTGCGAACGTAACTAGTTTACTTACTACATAGGTATATCTTTCTTTTAAATGACCCACTGTGAACATATTTACAATATCTTTTATTGTTAAATTATAAGTATAACCCCTCTGTGAGTGATTTTTGGTGCTGTAGGTTTTTCTTTTTACGAGAGTTAGGTAATCTTTTTCAACGTAACTTAGCCATGTCTTTTAAAATTAACTACAATCATCTGGTAAAATCGGAGCTGGTTTATGAATTGATTATTCGCGGAGGCGACAAGGCTGGCTCGGTAGCCGACTTGCGTCACCAAATAGCGACACTAGCGTCCAAGTTTCCCTCTGAAGCCATATTAGATACGGATTTAGACCCCAAAGAGGAAATTTCGGTTATCCGGAACTCCTTAATTAGGGCTACAAATAATATTTCTCTGCTTAGATCACAATTCGACCAAAACCTCTATTCGCGCACAGAAGCTATTCTCAACCATATTTACTTTAGATTGAATAGACTGGATCTGGACCGCCTTTCTGATACCGACTCGGCTGAGATAGTTTCGAGCAATTACCGCAATCAGTTAGCTATTTTTAAATCATCTAAACCAACTTCGCACGTAGTAAAAAAGGACTGCTCTGTACCTACCCCCGTCGTCTCTGACGACTTTAAGAACGATCGTAAATTGTTTTCCAAACTTGCTAAATTTAAATATTATAATGGCAAGTCTTGTGTTCGCGGGTGCATTGAAAAATTAATGAGTTTATGCAGGCTAGGTATATTCCCGAAAATAAAATGTAACTATTTGCTTTTGAGATATTTACGGGCGATGCATTGTTCTGGTATCGTTCGCTCAAAGAACAGATTTCTAGTTGGAGTGAATTGTGTGGTCTTTTGAAGCGTGATTTTAGCCCGACTGACTATGATTTAAAATTTTAAACGTAATTAGGTTTCGCCTTCAAGCTGAGGACGAAAATATAACACTTTTTGTTGCTAAAATGCAGGGTATGTTTTCTCGTCTTGATGAGCCTATTAGTGAGTCTGAAAAATTTGATATTTTGTTGCGTAATATCCTACCATGTTACAATCAAACTATTTTAACGGCTAAGGTGGCCTAGTAGTAATCTCGTTAGTGTCTATCGAGAATTTGAGATATTTCATAAACGAACTAAAGACCATCGGGAATCTTCCAAAGCCACACCCAATATCTTGTTGCCCGAGTTTGCTCACCAACCTCAAAAACCTAATTTTTTTAATAGCAAACCGAAAAATTATTATAATTATTCTAATAAAAACTTTAACGCTCAACCACAGATAAATGCTATTAACTTACCCACCACTAATAAAAACGACAACCGGTTCTGTCTCAGGTGTCGATCCAATTCTCATAGTCTATATAATTGTCGCCAACCACACTTTTTAATATGTTTTAAACGCGGTCTAAAAGGTTTTCGTGTGTCTGATTGTCCTAATTGTAATCCTAAAGCTAATAAACCAAAAAACTAATAAGCGAGGATTGGGGAATAAATAAATCAAATAATTTCAATAAAACTGAGTGGAATAATTGGTTAAATTATCTAAAAAAAATTTTTAATTGTTATAGTCTATCCTCAATCCGCAATTCTAATATAGAATACTCGCCTTATATTTCTGTTATTGTAAATGGTAAACCTGTAGTCGGCCTGTTGGATTCTGGCTCATGTGTTACAATCTTGGGTAACAATTCTCATAATTTTATTTTTAAATAATGAGTATCAGTTGGATTGTTCTCAGCCTTTGAGTTTGGTAACCGCTGGTGGTGAAAATTGTGTTCTTTAGGATCTATCTCTCTTCCTATTGAATTTCAAAATAAAACAGTTTCCCTAAATTTTCATGTAGTGCCAGGGATTAAAAATAGTTTAATTCTCGGTATGGATTTTTGGCGAATTTTTAATTTATTTCCTAACCATTTAGAGTCGGTGTTGTTATTGAATGAAACTGATTTACAAGTTACTGAGCTGCGGACCGATGACTCACCGCACCTTGTGTCTTATAATAATTTATCTATTGAACAGAGAGCTGCCGCTGATAACATTATTTCTAAATTTTCCGATATTTCTTATAAAAAGCGGGGTCTCGGTTGTACAACTCTCATTACTCACTCTATTGACACAGGCGATAGCCCACCTATTCGTCAGCGTTATTATCGTATGTCTCCCGATAAACAACGCATTTTGATACAACAAATAGACGAAATGTTGAAGGAAGATGTCGTAGAACCCTCTGAAAGTCCGTGGTCTAACCCGGTTATTCTGACCCCTAAAAAGAACGGCGAACTAAGATTTTGCTTAGATAGTCGTAAATTGTATTCTGTTACTAGAAAATATGCTTATAATTTGCCCTACATTTCGGCAATTCTAGATAACTTGAGAGATGCTAAATACCTATCTAGTTTAGATATTTCTAAATGTTTCTGGCAGACGTTAGTTAAAGAGGAGGATCGTTTTAAGACCGCTTTCTATGTACCTACTCGTGGCACGTTTCATTTTAAAAGAATGGCGTTTGGTCTAACAAACGCACCCGCAACTCAGCAACGTTTAGTCGACATTTTGTTTTACGGTCCTGAATTTGAAAACAAGGTCTTTTGTTTTGTCGACGATATTGTATGTATATCGTCAACGTTTGAAGAACATATTACGCTTTTATTACGTATTTTCGAAAAATTGAAAATGGCAAATCTCACTATAAACTTGGATAAGTGTAGCTTCTTTCGTGATAAAATAAAATATTTGGGTTACGTTGTCGATTCGCAAGGTTTCCATGCGGATCCTGATAAAATTGATGCCATAATTAATTACCCTACCCCTTCTAATAAAAAGGAACTCCGTCGTTTTCTGGGCGTGGCTTCGTGGTATGGGCGATTTATTCCAAATTTTAGTCGTATATCGTCACCTCTAAACAAATTAGCCTCTCAAGGTAAAAAGGCTCCCCCTTTTTGTTGGTCTAAAGAGGCGGACCAGGCTTTTATCAGATTGAAATACTGCTTGTCCTCTCCTTCTATTTTATCTTGTCCGGACTACTCCGAACCTTTTGAGATACACACGGACGCCGGCGACTGCGGCGTGGGCGCTGTCCTCTGCCAGGTTTTGAAGGACGAAGAAAAAATCATAGCCTATTTTAGTAAGTCTCTGTCTGATGCTGAAAAGAATTACAGCGCTACTGAGCGCGAGGCACTCGCTGTGTTGTCTGCCGTCGAGCACTGGCGTTGTTGTGTCGATAATGGTAGAAAGTTTGTTGTTTACACTGACCACGCTGCGCTCAAATGGTTTCTAAAACTTAATAATCCTACTGGTCGTTTGGTCAGATGGGGTGTTCGTCTTTTGTCGTACAATTTCGAGATTCGACATCGTTGTGGTTCAGACAACATATTGCCCGACCTCCTGTCTCGTTCTGTTTCCGTTGCAGCCATTATCAATAATAATGACATTACTCCTAATTTAAACCTAACACTCCCAATGTCTACTAACGACTCGTGGTATCTAAACGTTTATAAAGGTTGAAACAATCCCACATCTTTCGTGGACTACCAAATTATTAAAAATAAATTGTATCGTTTTAAAAAGTGTCTAAATCCTTTAACCCGAGATTTTCAATGTAAAGAGGTTATTCCGTCTGAACAAAGATCTAATATTATTGCTGAGAACCATTCGCTGCCCACGGCTGGTCACCTAGGTATTTTTAAAACCTACAAGCGCTTGGCATTAAATTATTACTGGCCGAATATGTATTCCGACGTTGTTAAGGCTGTGAATTCGTGTGATGTTTGTATAGCCCACAAATATCAAAACCATTCAACCTTAGGTCATATGGGTAGATCTAAGTCTTGTTATAAACCATTCCAGATGTTAAGCATTGATCTAATCGGTCCACTACCTACTTCTAGAAGACTAGACAATTCATTGAAATTGCGACTCTTGCTACAAAGCAACAAAGTGCAATTCAGCTCGCATAAGCACTCAGTGCCTAATGCGATATTCACCTAACCGTTCCCGCTCTTTTCTAACATATAATGCTGTCGCTGTCTGGCGCGGAGTGACGCGCTAGCTGTCGCGCTAGAGTTGTCGACTTGCCGCTGCTACTATTATATTTATTCATCGTCTATCTACCTACTTGACCACGTACTTAATCATAAATAATCATCCTATAAGTATATATCCAACTATTTGAGCTCGTAGAACAAAAACCGCAAAACTCTGGTCATTTACATTTTCACTATACTAATTCTTAGTTATTTCTTAAACGCGTGGACCGATTTACATGATTCAAACAGATAAAATGGTTTTTTTTTTTTTTTTTTTTTGAATAATCGTCGGGATATCTCAACAAACAAAACATCTAATTTTCAAGTTGCTCTCGTAAAATAAATAAAATCAAATTATAAAGTCAACAACCCTTGCGCGGCGCGTCGGACGCCGGGCTTGGAAGCTGCGCGAATGTGTAGGCACTTATCGCTGTAGGTACGGCCGAGTGAAGGAGGCCTGGCGGAACTTTTATTTTAATTGTTTTTTATGCAGTAGTATTGTAATAGTTACTTCATAAACTGAGCAGCTCTTTTGTATTCCATTTAACTCAACTTATATATAAAATTTCTAAACAATTGTTTTGAAGTGTCACTAATAAATGTTAACTATTTATTCTAGACCATCTCAGTTATGTGTAATCCTTGACGTGTTTTGCATTCAAGTAGGAACCGTATTGATTTGTGTGATGGCTGGTGCACTGGTTGTGAGTGAGACATGAAGGGATGATAAATGATGAATGATATAAAGGGGACCCCCCCGTGGGATCTCCACCTTGTCGTGGTGGGGGGGCTTAGTAACCGTGGATTGGTGACCCGCGGTGAAGCTAAGAGGGATCCAGGAGGGGACGCTCCGCGTGGGCTTGACGGAGGCCTGCGCAGGATGCGTCCAAGGGGGCGGGTGCGAGGGACAGTTCTTCTGTCCCTCGCAGTCGGGTGCGGTCGCGGGAGGAGAGGCGTGTCGGTGTTGCGTTGCCGCGCGCCCTGTTTCCCGCGACCGAATGGAGGCGCACCATCGTTGCGTCGCGGTGGGGCCGCAGAGGAAGAGGAGATGCGGTGTTGCGTTGCCGTCCTCCCTATCCTCTGCGGCCGCTGAGTGTTTTGGCGGCGGAGCCCAACACCTTCATCCGCCGCCAAGGGGGTTTTGTTCGGGGCCCGCCTGACCATCTGGCGGGCCAATACCCGTCGGGGGGTAGCGACGAATGCTTATGCGAATCCCTACCCTCCGACACACGGGTACATGAGGAACACGGGTTGGTTTTTAGTCAGTAAGAGTCTGACAGTCCCCTTCGTCCTTCCCCCGGGGCGGAGGGACTCCATGAGGATTTTCCAACCCGATACCAAAAAAAAAAAAAAAAAAAAAAAAAAAAAAAAAAAAAAAAAAAAAATATAAAGGGGTCCATTGAATGCGTGATGTATGAAAGGTTGGGGGGTTATACATAACCAAATTTCTTTTAGGTGGAGTTTGGCACTTAAAAGACTGACACCACTTTTCCTTCTCTATTCCAGGCGCTGTCGGCGGCAGGGGGCCAGGGAATTTTTCCCCAGGAAAGAATGCGGCCTAAAGGGGGGAGTATGTGACGTTATAATCATCGCGCTGGCGCCTACCACTTCTCCTGCCGGCGGTTCCCCTCCCAGCGGCAATTAAATACGGCGGCGCGACAGCGAACGCCCTCTCTTGGATCCTGGACGCTGTCAAGATAAGTGCTGCCTTCACTGCTGGAGCACCGAAGCCTCGTCAGCCTGCCTGCCTACCCTGCCCTGAGACCTAGCTCTTGCTAATATCTACCGGGTTTATTTTGTGTAACGCCTACCAACATAAATATATTTTGTAACCAACCACAGTACTATTTAATTTATCTCTCAACACACTAACAAACGTTAAACCTTGATTGTTGGATTAAAAGAGTTCCTGCCCCTTATAATCCGTGCTTATAATATGAACACTTACTTCATAGAAAAGTTAAATAACGCTGGGGTGTAAATCTTACTATCGAGATTGCTTTTGCATTCACGCTTTGGTTCAAAGAGATAAAAAAGTGTAAAGAGAGAAAAAAAGACTGCTGAGCAGTAATTTCCTCTTATAATAGACAGCGACTCATCTGTACTATGAAGGAATTGTTTTAGTAACCAAAAGTGAAGGAGTTTAGGAATAATCTAAACATCTCCACGGTTTCTTGAAAACCCTATGGAGTGATATTTTTACTGAACTTTAAAAACTAACACGGCGATACACGAAAGCTATTTAACTATCGTACATTTTTTGTAATAGCACTGCTCCCATAACAATTTTAGTGTGGTCCATTAAAAAGTTAATTTGTAGAAACATATTTGTTTGCTAATTAAATTTTTGTCAACTTTGGTCTTGTACCATTTAATGGTTGAAACAAAAATAATAAAAGAATCAAAGGAAATCGAATGAATGTAATGCAAACAAATTTTGTTTCAAAGAGCTTCATTTATAAAAAAGTTTTTTCGTAAACAAAATATCTTCGTAAAATGAGACCGTCAGAAATAAAGATTATAATTATATTTTAAAATATATATTAAGCTGCTTTAATTTTGGCAGATATTCGTTAACAGACCACACAGACCAGTCTATCATACACAGTCTGTCACAGTCTGGACATAGGCCTTCTCTAATTTACGTCACAATAGCCTTGTGAGTCAAGTGTAAAGTTCACGCGGGCGGAGCCGCGAGCAAAGTCTAGTCGTATACATATAAATCTATGTAAACCACTTAACATCAGTACAGTCATAACAACTTACTAAAGAACCTTTTAAGATAAACTATACCAAAATTACAATACCATTAATTATTAATCAACAATTTAATGAGCGTACGAAATGAGATAGTGTTAGCAAAGTCTATCTCTTCACGGCGCGGGCGGCGGTCTATAGATAACTGCTTCACTTATCTACTCTCCGACGTTGATTGATGTAAGCTTAAACAAGCGTACGAAAGCCCATTTGTTCGAGAAAACGACTCTGTACACATTTGCTGAATTAACAAATATCTTTTTTGTAAGTATAAGCACAAATTTAATTAATTACGACGTACTTTCTTCTAAGATTTTACTCCAATTTTATAAGTATAAAACCATTCAAGATTTGAGTGAAGAAGAGATATTCAATGGTTTAAAACGTTTGAATTAGTTGCAAAGTTTAAAGCTTTTACTGAAGCATCGATCTGTTGCTTTTTGTATAAAACGAACATGACAATGCACTTACGCAGCGAAAGCTATTGGCGGTAAAAATTTAAAACAACATAGTGTGACTGAGTTTTAGCTAGTTATTGTTTTTTTAATTGGTTGAGTAAGATCGCCAAGCTGTAGTCTAACGCGTTTGAATGAAGAGGTACATATTCAAGGTAATCAATGCTATCTTTTATAAAAGCTTAATATGCTCATCATAATATAAGATAAATGGTTCTTGAATTTATTATGTGAAGTACGAAAAGGCAAATCTAGGACGTCAACACGACCATCAATATATATATATATATATGGTGATGTTACTTGAGCAATACTTATAGCTATTTGTATGGTGGTCTTCACATTTGGATTTCAATTGATTCAAATTCAATTCTTAGGTATTTTTATTACACATTATTGAATTATGTTTTGTAGCATTATGTAAAATACATAACTAATTGATACCACGACTTTGCACCAGTAAAATGAATATAAGGTAAGTAATACAATATAAATATACTACTACAATCATAATTGCATGGCATAATAGCTTTCAGCTATTGAATTCTTTAAAATTATTATCCACACTTAATAAGAATAGAGGCAGTAAAATCTTGAGGATATTGTTAAATATTAGAACAAATAATTTCGTTGTATAATAATGATAATTACATTACCAGTATTCAAAATCCTGTATGTTCTATGGGTTATTTTAATTCTCACAAAGAGTAACAAGCGGTCCCAATGCGGGCGACAAATTGGGTAGAAATAAATATGAATAATCAGTAAATTATTAATTATTAGTGCCTTTGTGGGTTTTAATTACTTATTCACGTTACTGAGAGAAACGGGTTTAGTAGTGTAATATTTGCAAAAAAATATTGATTGCTAAGCAAAGAACGAGTAGCCCTGAACCGAACGGATCTATTGATTCAATCGGGGCCAATTCTGCAATTTTTATATGACATTGATATCATATTTTGAATGGATTTAAAAGCGGTATTCTGATAACCTAAAGTCATTATCGTATAATTTAAAATAAACGTTGACACATACGATCTCATTCAAATATTATATAATTTAGAAGAATACGCTTTTTGTGACGTAAGTATGGCACTGACATGATATTGCTACTATATTTATTTAGCGGAATTGGGCCCCAGGCGTAAAGTCTAATACATACCTCTTGGAACACGTATTTATATTTATTTCGCGGAATTGGGCCCCAGGCGTAAAGTCTAATACATACCTCTTGGAACACGTATAGCTACTACGAGTTTGAATATAAACCTTGTATTTTTTTATTCTAACGTCTGTTGGTTACGGGGTGTCAGTGCTGGCAGAGACTAGAGTTATAGTCCAGTACAGTTTGCATAAATAGAACAGAAGGACAGAACTATGTAACAACTAATAAATGCAAATCATCAATCAACGGCATACCATAGGCAACTGATACCTCAATACACAAATCTTCAACGTTATTTACACTAGTCGAACTTTCTGTCTTCTTTTGAAGTCTCGCTAAATCGCATGTACGACTTAATTTTTTCGACCCACACTGGTTCTGCTTTCGCAGTGAAACAGAGGCTCAAATTTCCACAACCGCACAGGGATAAAGCTGGCCGTATATTTATTCGCTTTGCCAATAAACATTGCTTTTAGGATGATGTATTAATTTAATGTATTGACATGTTCAAACAAAGTGTTTCAGACTGCAGCTGTGCGTAAAATACGTCGATTTAATTGTGACTATTTATTTAATTCCACTGTTATAACAAGTTTATACAAATAATACTTTGTTGATTGAATTTAATATGTTGGTTTTGTAATATTACTTTAATAATATTTTTAATACAACATTATTTATCTGTCCATCGACAGCAGAACAAAAAACTGACATGATTTTATTTGTAAAAATAATTTATGACTGCTTTATACCTTGAACTTCCAAATAAATAATTTGTACCCAGGGAAACATTAACCTAATTAATGCATTGCATTTTGATAGTGACTACACCGATGCAGTGGCTTAAGTAGATTCTTTCTACACAGTCTTACTCAGTCCACAGCAGGAGTTAAGCCTCTCCTAATTTGTTTCACAGTGCGGTTTGGTAGACTGCATGTCTTTCAAAATCTTTATGAAAAATTTGCAGACGTCCAAGTTTCTTCACGATATCTCCCTTCGCAGGTTTAGAAAGCGATAATTAGCAATGAATACGCGCATACATAGGAAAAGTCGACGGTGCGCGCCGTGGTTTTAAATCTAAGACCCTCTGCGTAGTACTTTGCTAGTGTTTCCACTAGGCTTTTGCGGCCATGTTTTAAAGGATTTCCTTCTAGTCTATTGGCTTCATATTGGCTATTATGATATATTGGCATATTGGCTTCATATAAAACATAATAGAATTGTTAGTACCCATGAGCCCTTCTTCTCGTGTAACTTTAAAAATAACAGACTGAATAATCTAGAAAAATTTATGCTGTACATCGTAATGAACCTTTATAATAATAATATTCTACCACATACACACTCTATACATATATTCATACACACTCTATTCATATATTCATACTCCATCTAGTCCCAAACTAAGCAGTTTCACGAAAGATGACCACTGCGCAGAAATCATTTTTTAGGTCCCCGTGGAGGTGTGGGGTGAGGCGCGGGTGGAGTGCCAATGGCGTGGCTCCGTTCTTGACGCATTCCCTAAATGCGTCAAGAATGGAGCAACGCCATTGGTGCACGAATGTACATATGCGCGACGGCCGCCATTTGTGGTCAACTTTCGTGAATTTACCTACACTATGGGTACTCGATAATGGATAAACATACATATTATATACTTTTTTTTTTGTAAATACATATGTACATATCAAACATAAAAACACCCAGATCAAGACAAACATACATGTTCATGCACACAAATGTTTTACTTGAGCGGAAATCGAACTCGCGACCAGCGTAGCAGTCGCTTACACTCCCGCTACGCGAAACGATCGTCGTATTCAACGGAAATTGGTTTGAATAAATGTAATCAGCAGTTTTTGAGATTAAGTACATTGTCGAACACCGCGACTATAAATTTGATGCTTATACAAACACTATGGAAAACAATTTTTTTTTGGTGGCGCAAAAATGATACTGGTATAAGGTTACGTAAAAAGAATGGGTTTCTGAAGAGGATACCTCTATTACAGAGCCCTATTTATGAGAGAATCTCACTCGCAATTGATTGATAAAAATACTTCGTTAAAAACAACCGACTTCAAAAACGAAAAAGTGAAAAATAATAAAGATTTAACATTAATTAAATACTACCTATTATTTATATGTGCCATTTACTAATAGGTTTGAAGTCGGTGCCAAGCCTTAAACAAATAATAATATTTTAATCACTTATATGAATACGAGCAAATTAATACAAAGAAATGACTACTATAAAGATAAAGATGCATAAATAAACCTAATAAAGAGCAATTTGATCTTAATATTATAAGCAACTTCAGTTAATACGAAGAAAAATGAAAAAATTAATATGGAAATGTATTGAACAGAATGTGAATTCATGTGAATTATGAAATGCCTTCTTTAATTTAAAGGCTTTTGAAATTTGATTTGGCACCGATTTCAAACCAATTAGTAAATAGCACATATAAATAATAGGTATAGTATTTAATTAATGTTAAATCTTTATTATTTTTCACTTTTTCGTTTTTGAAGTCGGTTGTTTTTAACGAAGTTATTTTTATTTAATACTTTTTAGTGAACCTATTGTTGTATTGTCAACTAGTTAAAGGTAGACCTACAAAAGGTGCTGCGCGCCTTAAAATATAGATCTCAAGAAACGGGAACGGATAAAAGTAGTCGTCTCTGTAAAAATGCTCTTCGGGACACAGTTTTACGTTCTTGTGAGACTATTAAAGATCCTGAAAAACGTTTGTTGCCCAGGAAAGCATATATGAAATAACGTTAACGTCAAGAAACTCTTAAACAGTATAATTCTAGACTCGGTAAGATCCAAGAGCGTCTACCGAATGAGTCTTTTGAGCAGAGAGCTAATAGACTTGGTCTCATTAATAATCGACAAATCATGGCATTACCGCATGATTTCAGTCTTTGAAGTCACCATTATCATCATTGTGCAACTCAAATAGATTTTTGTAATTACTGAGTTCTTATCGCCACCTTCTGACTCCTTCATCGGACGAGAACGAGCCCAAGCTGTACAAAATTTTGTCAATTAATTACTGAGTTCCTATATTATTCCTATGGCCATCTTTCGATTCCATCACCAGAGCAGCTCTATGTCATAATAACTTTTCATTGTCATCCAATTTAAATACGTATACAAAACCCAACACCCGATTTCTGACATATTTCTTTTTATAGACTAACGCCTGTATCCCCAAAGGGGTATGCAGAGGTGTAATATTACACCCACATTTCCCATGAATTTTTAGGTCCCACGTAATAGGGGGCGAGCCTATTGCCGTACCGGGCTGCTACTGAGAAGTTCCTTACGGTAAAACCCAATAACACTTTGCCCGATCCGGGAATCGAACCCGAGACCTCCCAATCCCACGCGCACATATATGCCGCTAGATTAACGAGGCAGTCTGTCCATTCCTTTTTGAAGTTTCTAGAATTTTCTAATTTTTCTTCGAAATATTTAAATAATATTTTGATGATGCTGGCGCTGCTGCTGCATCGGCGGAAACCCTCAAACGACGCAAGTACGGAAATCTGGCTGGTAATTACGTTTTTGAGCCGTTTGGGGTCGAAACGCTCGGGCCATGGGGCCCTAGTGCACGCGCATTATACAAAGAAATCGCCAGAAGGCTGATCGATACTTCCCGTGACCAGAGGGCTGGTTTATATCTCGCTGAGAGAATAAGCATTGCCATTCAACGTGGCAATGCTGCCGCTCGACAGCGTTGCGGAGGAATTTATTTTTTTATTATATTTTATTTACTTTTCTTTTCATACTTTTGCTTTTTTATAGTTTAGGATAGTTTAGTTATATAATTAGTTTTATTTTATTGTACATTATAATGTTAAACTACTACCTAAGATAAAAAAAAATATATTTGCCAAATATTCATAAACATTTTCCAAATTTCATAAAAACCAAAATCGACTAACTGTTTTGATTGGGATTTGAACCCACGCCTTCAGAACGTAAAGCGATGTATTATCAGCATGGCCATCGCCTTGTTATCAATTAGCGGCGAATTTAGCGAACACTTGACTAAGTGCTTACGTCATCTAACTTTAAACTGTCATTTCCAAATAATGAAATAGTCTTCAAACCTTTTTGCTAATTATTATGTTTGACGACCGGCCAGTTTGTCGTGTAAACGCATAACGTGTAGACGTCAGTAGTCCTTAGTGACCGTAGTGATGACAATTTGACATAACACCAGCCGTCACAATTATTATTTACAGGAATTTCAGCCTTAAGGATAGGTGAAAATAAATAAAAAAATGCTCATGAAATAAAAACTACTGGGCCTACATGAATCAAATTTTTATGGGACCAATTCGAAACTATTGCGCATCAAACAAAAAAAAATTGCGTAAATCGGTTTAGAAGCCTCGGCGAAATCGGTGTACATACATCGAAAAAAATATATACTGTCCATCGATCAAAACATTACAAGCCGCAACGCATTCCTCCTTTTCAAAAACCATAACTTTCGTTTTACTTACATTCACTTTCATTCCTTTCTCTCTAACGCACCATGCATGCTTGTTACCATCTCCTGCAACTCCTCCGTTGAAGACGCAAGTATTACCTGATCATCAGCATAAAGGAGGCATTTGAAGAGTAACCCATTCATCCTTAATCCGCAGTCACTACGTTTTAAATCTTGCAAACAACTGTCCTTGAAGAGGTAAAACAGCCACGGCGACGCTACACATCCTTGTCTAACAACTTTCTCGATGGTAAACCAGTCAGTGTATGCCCCGTTTATCCTCACACAAGCTCTAGATCCTCATAAAGGGATTTCAGAGCTCGAATGAGGCTGCATCTACCCCATTCATTGACAGCACCGACCACATTTCATTCCTCACCACTTTATCGTAAGCCTTTTCCAAATCCACGAATGCGCAATAGACCTTTTGACCTAAAATTTTCGGCTATGCTTTGCAAGGAAAAAACCTGATCCGTGCACACCATACCCTTTCGGAATCCCGCTTGTACATCCCATATTTTCTTGTCGGTTACTTGCATAACTCTTTCAATCAGTACCTTTGCATACAATTTGCCAACAATGCTGAGAAGGCTAATGCCTCTATAGTTTTTGCAGTCTTGTTGTGAGCCTTTTCCTTTATATAGAGGCACAACTACAGCTGTGGCCCAGTCATTAGGTACTCGGCCGGTGCTCCAGCACAAGTTATATAACCGCTGCAACTGACCAACTATGATACCCTGTCCAGCCTTCCGCATTTCGACTGTAATCCTATCATATCCAGCAGCTTTACCTTCTTTCATACTTTCCAGTGCCTTCACGATCTCATCCACGCCAATAACGCTTTCATCATTGCTATCACTACCATTCATTTCATCGATGGGTGTCTCTACCGTCGTTCTTTCAAATAATCCTTCAAAATACTCTTTCCGTCTCTTCAGCACACACGATTCACCATTCACTATCCTTCCATTCTTGTCTCTGATCGATGTGTATTCTGAGGATTGAGTTCTTCCTCGAACTGCACGAACGGATTTCCAGAAAAACTTAATGTTTCTCCGGAAATCGTCAGATAGTCTGCTATCAAACTCATCTTTCTCTTCCTCTTTTTTCCTTTTAACCATTTCTTTCATTATTCTTTTTGACGTAACAAACTCTGTAACGGATGCCAGGAATCGAACCTTTGCTAGTCCGCTACAGTGTGCTGGTGGTGTGTTGCTGACGTGTGCCTACGACGATGCGTGTCCTTCTATGTGTGTGGACTGTATGGCTTCGATGTATTGGGGCTTCAGAAATAAAACATCTTCATACGTTGAGAGCGATGCTGTTCAGGTGTTTGGTGCTTGATGGTTACAAGATGGTGGTTGGGACGCCAACAAACTGGCCGAATAGTACCTCGAAACTTTACCTTATCGACGACCATCGCACCAAACACGTGCACAGAGAATCTTTCGTTTATTTTTATTTCAAATACAGTACAAATGTTACGTATTATTCGTTTCTATTATACATACGTACATGTTCTATACATCGTTAGATAGGTCTCATTAAGTTCTATCTATCGGTATACAATACCTAAACCGAACTACTAGCGTTACTAAGTTATTCTATAAAAACTCCCAAAAAATGCTGTCACACAAGGGCCCGCCCACTATATTTTCTATTGAAAAACTATTGTATACTAAATTTATATATATAATTTTGATAGGCCGTTGTGTGCAACTATATGGGGCATCTATTAAATCAAACACCATGAAAATATCTTTATTCAATTCGAACCTATTACATGAAAACTTATGAATCATAAGAAAATTACAGAATTTCTTAAGTAAATACTATCGTAAATAAACAAAATTTATGATAAACATACAAATGTTTGTTATTATGCTTATTTTAACTATATAAGGTAATAACTAGCAATAAGAAAGTATCTAGACATGATTTCAAGCCTATATGAAGCCAAAAAACACTTATAAAACTATAAAACGAATATGTAAACAAACAGCTGTTTTATGAGTAAACATCGTTATCGAGCGGGTCAAGGTCGTGGCAGCGCGTTGCATTCGACGCTAGGGTGGCCGCGCGTACCCATATAGCATGCACATATTTTTTTAATAATAGTTTAATGTTATTACTTGATATCTTTATGTAATTAAGAATCTATATTTCAATAATCACTCGTAACTAAGTCAATACAAAATTATTAATGTAGGTTTTTCGTTAGAAATAATTTTGAAATAAAACACATAAATATTTTACGATTACTTTTATTGAATATTTTTTGTTAAAATATTCCTTGAAGATCTTTAGGTCTACTTGGAATAAATAACCAACAACTTATTTATACTGCTTTCTGTTAGTTTATGACGTCTGCGGGAAAAAAAACATTTTAAGTAAGAACATTACCTTTCGACTTCATTTGACATAACAAAGACATATTTATTTTAAACTTGTGAAATAATTTGAAAACTTTATATTGTTAATTTTTCACTTAATGTTAGTATTGCCAATTTTAAAAATATGTTAACACTTTTTAACATTACAACAAAAACATGAAAGTAAAGAATAGATTAAAACATATTTTTAACATAGATGCTTGTAAAAATTTGATCCAATATATGACGACTGCGAAATAATTATTTAATATTTTTGAAAATAATTTCGCCTTAACTTTCAAATTACATTAAAGTAGTTAAGAGTAATTAGTGAAAAAGTTATTACAATATGAAAAAAAATTACAATACTTAGCGATACTTTAAAGAAAATAAAGGTATTGTAGGATATAAAATTAAATAAAGGTATTGTACGATATAACATAATCGAAAAAGCTTATTAAATGTATGCACCTACGTGATGCATACGTATGACAACCCTATTGTCGTGCGCCACCGCGCTGCCACCATTTTTACCCGCTCGATAACGATGTTTATTTATGAGGTATTAGTTCTTATCTGTCACTACTGATAACGCTATTTATGATCGATATCTAGGTCTCTACAGTTAGCACAAGTTTAAGACTAATGTCCATGTATTACATAGTTGTTTATATTAACGATCTAACCATTTACACTATTTTAGCTATTTTTTAACGTTTTGACACGTCCGGGAACCGAACCCGGTGTACCGCACGATTAGATAACACTGATTTTATACGATTTTCACTCGCGGTTTCGAATACACTATTCACTGTCATAGTTTTAATGTCTGTCGCGAACATCTCTCCCGCCGTACAGCAACGCGCGTGACCCGTCGTGTGGCGGTGCTGCAGAGCACCCGGTGAGCGACGCCTCGTCACTTCGGGAGGGGGACCAGCTTCTTAGCCGGCCGTTTGAGGACGCCTGCTGCTGTGCGCACCTCGACAGTGCGTATGGCGCCGTCGGCGCCCGGGTAGACAGCCACAACTCGACCGCGCGGCCAGGTATTGCGCGGGAGTTGGCCGTCGGCGATCAGGACGGGGTCGCCGACCTCGAGGTTGAGCCCAGACCCATGGGGCTCCCGCCGGTGTTGCAGCTCGGGTAGGTACTCGCGCACCCAACGGCGCCAGAACATGTCGGCGAGGATTAGGGCGCGCCGCCAGTGCTTGCTGCTGTTGAGGTCAGCCTCGCTGAACTCGCCCAGTGGAGGGAGGCGAGCAGAACCACCGAACAGGATGTGGTTCGGGGTGATGGCCTCGCTGTCTGCTGCGTTGACGGAGACGTGTGTGAGGGGTCGACTGTTTACTGTGTACTCGACCTCACACAGTATTGTAGCTAGGACTTCTTCGTGTGGATGGCGCTCGTGAAGGACCGTATGGAGGGCGGTCTTCACGCACCTGACGAGGCGCTCCCATGCGCCCCCCATGAATGGCGCTGAGGGAGTGATGAAGCGCCATATGATGCCACGGCGACTCGCTTCTTCGGCGACGGCGTCTCTCATCTCTTGGTCGGCACCGTGCATGTTGGTACCGTTGTCCGAGTAGATCTCTGCGGGGCAACCTCGGCGCGCTGCGAACCTGCTCAGCGCTAAGATCGCGGAGTTGGCGCTCAGGCTGGCGGCGACCTCCAGATGTACTGCCCTGGAAGTGAGACATGTAAACAGTGCCACATAACGTTTGTGACGCTGTCTACCGACGGTTACGGAGAGCGGCCCAAAATAATCAAGACCCGTGTAGGTGAAGGGCCTCTGATGGTGAGGAAGGCGCGTCTTCGGATGGTCCCCTGTGGCTGGCTCAGGTGGCTGCGTTTTTCTAGTACCCGTACTATTTTCTTTATAGTCGGCCGCAGACGAAGAATTCAATAGTGTTGGCGTATTTCATTTATTACCAACTCTGTACCGCTGTGATGTAATTTTCTATGCGTCCAATCTATGTATAGCTGTGTAATACGATGATCGCCGTCTAAGATTGGCGGTCTCTTTGTCTGTTCGGAGATTTCTTCTGTAGCTGTTATACGACTGCGTAGAGTGATCTTTCCGTTGTTCATCTCCACGGGTAACGAATACAGGCGGCTGTCTCTGGCGACACCTCCTCCGCGCCGCAGCTCCCGAAGGTCGGCGCCGAAAGGAGTTCTCTTGTCCCGCCTTCACAAGAAGGTCCTCGGCGTCGCGGGTGTGTTCTGCGGAGAGAAGCACGAAGTTTCGGGAGTCGGCGCCTGGACGAGATGCCGCTCTGCCCGACTTGATGTTGTGCTTCGTCTTCGTCACGTGACGCGAATTTGGATCCTTCTGTCTATTTTTCTATAGAACATACCGTACCATATATATCTTTTATATAGAACCTTCTCTGCGGTTTTCTCACACGTATCTATAGACTGTGGCACTCTCGCTTTTGCTCGTAAGAGCCTTTTCCGTTTGGAAAATCTATTCGGGTCCGGTACGGCTTCTATGATTCGCTGTGGTGGGCGACTATTTGTGCTGGATGCAATGCACTGCTCCCCTATTGTCTTAACGACGGTAGGCTTAACGACTTCCTTCGAAACTATGGGAGAGTGCATCTGTCCTCTATCTAATACTATATGTGAGCGCGTAGCCGGCTTCATATCTGTGTGAGAGTTTCTCTGTTCTATGTTTCTATTGGGTTCCTTAACTATATGCGCGAGCCTCTTTGCCGCGTCTTCGAAACTATCTGGTGTGACGTGTGCTTCTTTCCGTAGAAGGGCCGTCTCTATATATCTATGTTTCGAACTATTATGTAACACGTCCGTCCGCTTCTTGGGGTCCGTGTTCGGTTGACGTGGGTTCACTATGAGTGATCCGAAGGCGTAAAATTCTTCAAACGATGTATCTACATTTTCATGTCTAGCGGCGAGTCCGTTGACGTAGTGTACGGTGTTTCCCAAGGTGCGTGAGCGTGTGCCGTGCAGCACCCATCCCAGCGACATAAGCGACGCCACCGGTTGATCGTTGGGTCCTCTTCGTACTGCGTTCGCTATGAGCAGGTGCCAGTTGTCTTGACCTATTAGCACCTTCGGCACGCCTATGTCGTACACCAGCTTCCTCTTGATGCCTTCGAGGTGTTTGCAGTCTATCAGGTCCTCTTCCGCAATCTTCTGCGGCGACAGGTGCAGGCTGGCTACACAAAAGCACTTGTTTGCTGTCGGCGCCGGCTCCTCGTATGTGTATGTCTACGCGTCGCGACGTTGGCATGTCGATTGACGTATCGCCTATGGCACGGATCGTAAACGGGTCCAGGTTCCCTTCCGCGCCGACTTCCTTCCTTGTCTTCGTCTATGAGCGATACGGTGCTTCCGTCGTCGAGTAGGGCGAACGTAGACGCCTCTCCCGCCGGTCCGACTATCTGCACGGGCACTATCTTTAAGTATGCTTGAGCCTTTGCACGTATGCACGAACTGGCGACCGTTTCTTGCTTTTCTATGTTCACGTCTTCGGTCCTATGGGCTCCTCTATCGTAGTGAAGCAACTGGTTGTGTGTAGCGCGGCATCCCTCTACACCGCAATTCTTGGGCTTGCACGAGTGTTCTATTCGGCGTATGCGTAAGCAGCGTAAACACAATCCATGCTGCTTAGCTAGCTGCCATCTCTTCTCTGCGTTGGCGTTACGAAACGTGCTGCAGGCCGACGAGTAGTGTCCTTCGCGTTCACATATCCTGCACTTCGCGTTAGACGTGTCCGTATGCGTTCGCTTCTCCGTCGCCGTCGCCGTGTACGTCCTCTGCACGGTACGTCTGCTTGGCGGCCCATCGGTGATGTTCTCAGCCGGTGCGAACGCCTTACAGTAACGCGCGTACTCTGTCACGAAGTCACTGAATCGGCTGAGATCTGGCTTCGAATGGCGCTTCTCGGTGTACGTCTTGTACCACTGCACACGTAGCGAGTTCGGTAGCTTCTCGGTCAACACACGCACTAGCTCCGCATTGATGAGGTAGTGTTCCTTTTTCAACGCACGAAGTGTGACGACGCCGCTTCTAATCTTGCTCGCGAACGCGCATATGTCCTTAGGTGCTTCGCTACAGCGTGGCAGGGTCCTCAGCTTGTCCGTCTCTGCCTGTGCGATCGAGTCTGGACGTCCGAACTGCAGCTCCAACTCCTTCATGATTTTCATCCGGTCGCGCATGCCCAATCAGTTCAGAGCTAACTGTTTCTAACGCTCTTCCCTTGAGACTTCTTCTCAGTCTCGCTGTATTCTCCACGTCATTGAAGAAATTCTTGGTGGTGTCGTATATCGCCTTGAACGACAGCCACTCGGTGTGCGCGCCGCCGAACGTCGGTAGCGTCATGATGACTTTCGAAACCGCCGGGTGTGGTGCAACTATCGATGTGTCCGGTGGCTTCCTGTCGGCGAGCGCGGCGATCGCGGAGGTGAGATCCGTGATGAATGGCTTCAGCGAATCACCTCCCTGTTGATGAACGTCCATCTTCTGTGAGGGCGGTCCATCTTCTATCTTCTGTGCCCCGTCGACGTCCCTCTTCTTAGTGGGCGCCGATATCACTTCTATATCTTCGGGGCCGGGCTGGGGTTCCGGAGCCTCTTCCAACCACGAACGTACGTAGTCTTGTTTCGACTGTCCATCCTCGTCGTAGTCATCGCAGTTCGCCTCCTCTTCAGCCTTCTGTAGTGCTAACTGTGCTAACTGTAGTTTTATCTTCAAAACTTCTTTAGCCGTGTGGTTGACGGCATAGAATACAAGTGTCACCACCCCCTATCTTCCCGTGGGTATCGTAAGAGGCGACTAAGGGATAACACGATGCAAATACCATCTTTGCGTAGAGATGGAAAACTCGACATCAAACCCTATACGACTGCCTCGTTGGTCTCACGGCATAAATGTGCGCGTGGGATCGGGAGGTCCCGGGTTCGATTTCTGGGTCGGGCAGTGTTATTGGGTTTTTCTGTCACGAAATTCTCAGTAGCAGCACGGAGTCTGGAAATGTGCCCGGTACGGCAATAGGCTCGCCCCTTATTACGTGGGACTAAAGTATATCTGGCGAAAAGTGGGTGTAGAAATACACCTCTGCCTACCCCCCCTTCAGGGATAAAAGGCGTGACGATATGTATGTATGTATGTATGTAACTTTTTCTCGAGCCAACATCACATTTCTATTGGAGCGTCCCGTAACTGCTGAGCGTTGGTCGCGTTCCCTCGTTGGCTTCTTTCTATCTCTATTTTCTATTATACTATGTTGCGCTGTACAAACGCTCGATCTATCGGATGGTTGCAACGTCCTGTCCTTGCCGTCTTCATTTTTCGACTGCACCTCTGCTCGCTCCCTTGCATCTTGAGTGATGTTTCGTTCGTCCCTCCCCGGGGGGCCGGGGGGGGCGGCGGCGGCGCGTCGCTCCCAAATGTTGTCGACGGCGATCGCGGTGGCCCGTCGTGACGGACGACCGCGGCGGCTGGGTTGCGGGCAGCGGCGGCGCGGGCAGGGGTACTGGAACTAGGCCCGGCGCCGGCCGCTCCCCCGGCGACCTCGGGAGCACGACCTCTTGAACGCGTCGTAGGCATTCTTCAATCTTCAATCCGGCTTCGCAAGGACCAACAAATGGGACGAAGCCGCAGCAACAGGCGATCCGGCTCGATGCGAACAACTAATGTAACGGATGCCAGGAATCGAACCTTTGCTAGTCCGCTACAGTGCGCTGGTGGTGTGCTGCTGACGTGTGCCTACGACGATGCGTGTTCTTCTATGTGTGTGGACTGTATGGCTTCGATGTATTGAGGCTTCAGAAATAAAACATCTTCATACGTTGAGAGCGATGCTGTTCAGGTGTTTGGTGCTTGATGGTTACAAGATGGTGGTTGGGATGCCAACGAACTGGCCGAATACATGGTCGCTTAAGTACCTCGAAACTTTACCTTATCGACGACCATCGCACCGAACACGTGCACAGAGAATCTTTCGTTTATTTTTATTTCAAACACAGTACAAATGTTACGTATTATTCGTTTCCATTATACATACGTACATGTTCTATACATTGTTAGATAGGTCTCATTAAGTTCTATCTATCGGTATACAATACTTAAACGTAACTACTAGCGTTACTAAGTTATTCCATAAAAACTCCCAAAAAATGCTGTCACACAAGGGGCCGCCCACTATATTTTCTATTGAAAAACTATTGTATACTAAATTTATATATATAATTTTAATAGGCCGTTGTGTGCAACTATATGGCATCTATTAAAATAAACATCATGAAAATATCTTTATTCAATTCGAACCTACTACATGAAAACTTATGAATCATAAAAAAATTACAGAATGTCTTAAGTAAATACTATCGTAAATAAACAAAATTTATGATAAACATACAAATGGTTGTTATTATACTTATTTTAACTATATAAGGTAATAACTAGCAATAAGAAAGTATCTAGACATGATTTCAAGCCTATATGAAGCCAAAAAACACTTATAAAACTAGAAAACGAATATGTAAACAAACAGCTGTTTTATGAAGTATTAGTTCTTATCTGTCACTACTGATAACGCTATTTATGATCGATATCTAGGTCTCTACAGTTAGCACAAGTTTAAGACTAATGTTCATGTATTACACAGTTGTTTATATTAACGATCTAACCATTTACACTATTTTAGCTATTTTTTTACGTTTTGACACGTCCGGGAACCGAACCCGGTGTACCGCACGATTAGATAACACTGATTTTATACGATTTTCACTCGCGGTTTCGAATACACTATTCACTGTCATAGTTTTAATGTCTGTCGCGAACAAACTCATTTCTTGCTTCATCTATGTCCTCACTCGCTGCTTTTCGCATTATTTCATTTGCTCTGGCAGCCAACCAATCTAACCAAGCTTTCTTCTTCTCTGGCACTGCTGATTGTACATCCTTGTCCCACCATGTCTTCTTAACCTTTCGTATTTTCCTCCTCATGATCACACCACATACTTCAGATGCCACACATACTACCTCTTCTTTAAAGGACTGCCATAATTCATCCATATCGTTTATGCCATCGCACCTCTCAAATCTTGCTATCAATCTTCGTTTATACTCATCTTTCACATCTTTCTCTTGCAGATTTTCTACTTTTATTCTTTCCAAGACCCTATTTTCATTACGCTCTAGGTGTCGCCATCCTTTAAAGAGCCCACTTATCCGGCTCAACACCAAAAAGTGGTCTGTGTGGATTCCGATCCCTCGATATACTCTTGTATCCATCACATTCTCTCTCAGTCGTTCATCTATTATTATAAAATCAATCATACTTCTACTAACATTTTTCGCCTCACGCGTATACATATGTATCCTTTTGTGATCAAACATGGTGTTTGTCACACAAAGGCTCCACTCCAAACAAAGCTCAAGCAGTGCTTTTCCGTTTTCATTCACACTCTCATCACCGAATGCATCTAACACCCTTTCAAATCTATCTCGCTTTACTCCCACCCATCCATTGAAATCCCCTAATAAAATGATTCTTTCGTTGTTCTTACATTTCCTCAAAATATCTCTTAAACTCTCCCAAAAGTTCTGCCTTTCGTCTTGCTCTTGCTGTGACAAACCCGTAACAATATTGACCGGGGCGTACACCCCTATAATAAAGACACGAGTAAGTCCTACTTTCATTCTCATCTATAGTAGCCTAGCATTTACACATTCAAACTCTTTTACACAGTCATTCATTCGCGCAGATAGTATTACACCAACTCCCTTGCAGGCTCTGGTGGTACTATCTACCCCAGACCAATACGCCGTATATGTGCCATACTTGGTGGTGTCACACCCTTTCCTTTTTGTCTCATTCACACAAAGAACATCAATCATTCTATCATCCATCATCTGACATACTTCATCCAATTTGCCGTCCATCCCTCCTCCAACATTCAACGTTGCAAACCGACTTTCCGTAGACCGCTTTTCGCCCTCGCGGGGAACGAGACGTGACGAGTTGCGAACCGCATCGCCACCGTATGGAGAAGAAGAAGTTTTTGTTCCCATAGCGTTCCTACGAGATTTAGGGATCTAGACGGTCCATCCCCGCAGAGCCCTTTACGGGGGTAAGGCGGAATATCAGCTGTGCCCTGTGACCACCAACACAGGCACCCTCCGTTTACGACCAGCTTGCCCTCTGGCCACGAATCCCTCGGCACGGGTCGGTTCACACCTTAGATCGGGGTTTTGTGACGGGTATGCTCCCTGAAAGTTGGTTTAATTTCGAAGTTTTCCTTCTCCTAGACAGGTTGCCAACCAAGGCTAACGAGGCCCATCTCCCCGAACGTTTGGTTTAATTTCGGAGTTTTCCTTCTCCTAGACAGGTTGCCAACCAAGGCTAACGAGGCCCCCCATTGTCTCTTAAAACCAAATAAAGAAAATAAACAAATGGCAAAGAAATAACTTTGAGTTAAACGTAAAAAATGTATTCTTTCCTTGATTACGTTCTGTTTATGTTTTACTTTATATCTTAAAACACAATAAACCTCTTTAGATATTCAAAAGCTTTACTGGCCGGAGGCTTTTACCTGGTGGGAAGTGTATAAGCACATTGTAAACGACAAGATGTAAATTAAAAACATTATCTTCGGTAAAGCGACAGATTATCAGCCTGCAAAAGCAGAATGGGTATATTTTTTGTCTTTTTGGTGGAAACAATAGTTCCGGATAGGTTTCGTGTGACTGAAAGCGGATGGCGGGAAAGTTATATTTGCGTAGCGTTTCTAATCAAACGAAGTTTAAGTTCTATGTACATATGAATAAACAATGATTTATAAATATACATAGTTTTGCCTAGTTTTGCATTTGCAGCAACCTGTTATTTCGTAACGTTCGAATAGGGTAAACACATAGGTACGACTTATCACCAGAATTACCGAAGACCGGGCCAAGTTGAGATGATTTAGTGGAAAAGCATACTCTAGGTGCCAACGCCTTGGGTCGCAGCCGGCATAGTGCTAGGATGGTGATGAATTAAATACGCTAGAGGGCTCTTCTAAAATTATTTCCTTATAGATTACTTTCTGTTAAATCTTTACATGATAACACAATAAAAAATAAAATCAACAATCAAAAAATAAATACAATAATTTTATACATAGACTAAGCGTGGTCACACGTGTTTTTATTACATTTCCATTGCAAATTTACGCTTCCTATAATTTACAAGTCAATTAATTTAATAAACGCTTCCCGCTAGGCTATTAGTACGCGATTGCACCTTGACCGCAGACCAAGTAGAAATGTTATTAATAACGTTAAGAGACTCCGTACGACCGCATATTTCATTTTTAAGTATACATTAAAATGTAAACAAGCCGCCGGCGACGATCTCCTTTGCTATTATTTTAATAAACGAGGCCCTACAAGAGTGTTATGTAGATTTTTATAATCTAAATTATTAGTATTAAAGTAGATGTGTCGTAGCTGGCGTAACATTTTACAAAACTTTAATATTTTCAAATTAAGTGATTCGATTTGTAGGCAGGAATATACAAGTGCGAGTCGGTATCGCACATGATTTCGATCTATCATTTTGGCAACTAACTGACATAGTTTAGTGAAGTACAATCATAAACCAAAAACTAAATTGACTTATCTTCTATACTATAATAAAACTGTAGAGGTAAAAAAGTCTGTACATTAAAGATATTTTGACGAAAATTAGCTAAAAAATCTAGGAAAATGCTGAAATGCAATACTTGATCATTTTTAGAATTTATGTCTGTCTGTCCGACGTCTTTCCATATGTTGCTAAAGATCTCTGAAATGGCGAAATTGATTTCAATAAAACTTACACTCATGTACAAAAGATACTCAAACCTATAAAATAGTATATGTTACATCACCATCGGTTGAGTGGTTTTCGGTGTACAGCTTGACCTCTCCTTTGTACGTAGTCCCAAACAAAATAGGGATCTTCCAAAACTGGTTATATATGGGGTGCCATCTATGATCATTATAAGTTTGTTAGTAAAAGTATAGTTAGTCTAAATAGGTACCTTCAAAGTGTTTTATGGCTATTTACCGACGGATAGATGTCACTATTTTCAAATAATTTTCTAGCAAAATAAATGTTTCTTGCAAAAAAGACAATAATTATGTGTATGGTATATTTCTGTTATTAAAAAAATAATAGAGTATATTATTCGGCACTTTCATAAACAAAAAGTCAAAATTTATTACAATGTCCACTTAATTTAAACGGTCAATCTCATTTATTTCAAATTATTATGTGTATATAATTGTTATATAATCATTTCATTTTATTTTAAATGATAAAAACAATGACAATAGATCCTTTTTGCAATAAATTATCTCGGTCGATTTGTATAAGTAAACATAGATGGCGTTTTCTGAATGGCCGTGTTAAGATTCTCCGTGGATTGATGAGGTTCTCGGTTAATTTTCTTTCGTTTTCGTCGGATTAGTCATTTCTTTTTAATAATGAATGTGGATGTGTTTATTTCAATACTTTCGTTCGTTCGTGTTCTGTACTTATACAGGTGTCTCATTATTCCCAAATTCCCACACCTCACGTACGTGGGAATCCGTGGGTGGGAGACTGAGGCCTGAATTCAGATACCTCTTGAGTAACTCAACGGGGCTATCTTACTTTCGACAGGGCTGGATATTCGTAGCCCTGTGTGTATTTTCTAAATAAATCGCAGGGACAGACTTGAAACAGCTGGAATCGACCCCCGAACATGTTGTTTTTTACATGGTCAGTTATATGTGGCATGTTCAAGAGTAAGCGGTAAAAATAATTTACATGTTCTATATGAAGGTGGTAAAACAGATAATGTTGTGTATAAAGAAAGTCTCTAATGATATCCCTACTTTCCCTTCTTCCCTACTAATATTGTAAATTCAAAAGTGTGTATGTATGTATGTTCCGTTTTCATGCTAAAACGGCTGAACCGATTTTGTTGAAATTTAATATAGAGATATATTGGACCATGAAGACGGACATAGGCTACGCTATAAGTTGCAAAAATTAAACTGGCAGGTATTGTAGGGAGGGTAGAAGTTTGTACACCACAAATTTACCTCTGGGAAGTAAGAACGCATGCGCTAATAATTGAGTGCTGCGCATGTGCTATCGCATATCTGTCAGTACTACATTATGTCATATTGTACACGGTAATTAATTTTTTCGTTTAAATAAACTAATAAATTATATATTGCGCTTAAATGGATGAAACGATTTGCCCTACTTCTAAATATATATAAAACACAAAGGTCTGACTGACATAGTGATCTATCAACGCACAGCCCAAACCACTGGAGCGATCGGGCTGAAATTTGGCATGCATATAGCTACTATGACGTAGGCATCCCCTAGGAAAGGGTTTTGATAAATTCCACCCCTAGGGGGATAAAATAGGGGATGAAAGTTTGTATAAATCTCCTTCGATTTTCGACAGATTGAACTGAAATTAAAGATAGGAGCTACTACGATAAAGACGTCCGCTTAAATAGGATTATGATAAATTCAACTCCCAAGGGGATAAAATAAGGGATGATGGAGGAAGTCAATGTATTAGTTTGAACTATCAGTACCTAATGGAACGAATAAATTAAGACGAACAAAATAATTTTAGTTCTAAATGTTGACAATAGATGGCGTTGTGCAATTATGTCATTTTTCTGAATCGCGGTGTTAAGATTTGCCGCGGATTAATGACCCTCTCCAGTTATTATTTAACTTTTTATCAGGTAGGTTACTTGTACGCAGTTGGTTGGATGTTGTTGGTCATTAAATTGTTTTGGTTGCTGTATAGTACATACTATACCTAAATATTTCTAGCGGAATATATTTGACGATTTTGGCTGTTCTTTACTTGCCATATTTTGGATTGCATTTGCTTCGTTTCGGTTTAGTAGTTTTGGTTATAGACTTGGCTTTGTATTTGGCATTTGTTTTGTTTTCGTTTGGCTTAAGCATAGGTTTTGTCGGTTCGACTTTTTTAAAATGGATAAATACAATCTGCATGACTGAGACTGTCTGAACTGGAGAAGTTGAAGAATGTACTGTTCCCTATTGTTGGTGACGGTGCATGTTTGTTTCGTGATCTCTCTTATTTAATGTACGGAACACAAGTTAGAGCGATGGTGCGTTCAGACATTGTCAGATATGTGGTTAATGACTGGAGCAAGTTTTCAATTATGACCCACGACAGGAAAGGTAATAAACTAATAACTACTTAACAGCTGACGAATATTTTGCTGATATGATCAAAAATGCTAATTATGGCGGACTTTGTGAGTTAATAGCAGCAGGATTAATATTCCTATTTAAGTTGTAAGTTTATAGAAACGTCAGATATACCTATATACCTACGGAATCTGGATCTAACGACTGTTCACCCAATAGCTTGATAGTTTTAGCGCCTTATTAAAGAATATTGATTAGTTAAGAATATTGTGTACAAAGAAGTTTTGAAGACGCTAATTTTTTACACACGCTGAACAAAAGCAAAGCCGCAAACAATATACCTAATTAATAATAATACTTCTAAACGCGAGTGAAGCCGCGGGCAAAAGCTAGTAATATATAAAATCCTTGCGTTACTGACTGACTGACAGACACGCTACAGCCGAAATTATAAGGCGCAGGAAGCTGAAATTTGGTATGTATGTTCCTTGGGGATCATAGGGGTGCACTAAGAAGGGATTTCCCGAAAATCCCACGGGATCGGCCGAAACGGGTAAATTTAAAAAAATGCAGGCGTAGCTGCTGGCGTCTTCTAGTTTTTTATTAGTTCAATATCGCAAATATATGTAGATTGTAGTACACCTAAACTATATAGTTATTGTGTTACATTTATTACAAAATCATTCAATTGATGACAAGGTAATATTTAATGCAACTAACTTCAGTCGCCTTAATCAGCAGTATTTGTTTTACCAACAATTTACATTTCGAGACTTACAAAGACAATAAGAGGCTCTCTTTTTCCAAAACATCCATTTTGTATTCATATATATATTTATCTTCTAACTTTTTTTGCTATTTAATTATAACCGGCACTAGAAATACACAGTGTTACACATATAATATTTTAACGCTTTGCGTATTGCGGTTTATGAGATTTTCCCTCTGACAAACCGAGTGACGGACGAGCAATGAAGTTTTAGCACTTTTATTATTTTCTTGTCAAGAACCAGCTAATACTTGTAAATGTACGTTACGTTGTCTGTATAACTTTAAAACATTTCCATGTCATTACGCGTATGTAAAATTTAATACAATTCCGTAAAACTCAAACAAAAACTTAACATTACGGTACACAAAAAGCTCATTAATAAATATTATGGAATAAGTTTAGTATAAGGAACTGCATGACACATAACCTAAGAAGCATAAGTGGCATCGTACTTTATGTGGCGTTAAGCAATATTCATAAACAATGTGTATGGTAGTACAGGCAGAACACGTCAGAAAATGCACGCCTTGTATTATGTAGCGTCTTAAGAAACGGCAGCGTGCATGTGTTGGATTAATCTCCTTGGTTTTATCTCATTCCGTATTTGCTTGTGTGTTTGTAAAGATAAATTAAATTGTGAACTGTACTCATAATACAGGAGGTATTATGACTACCTTTTTACGGTCACCGACACTGTATTTTTAACGAATTGCGATTTGGTTTCACTCACAATTGGTATTATATGTCATACTTAATGTCATAATGGTACAATTTGACTCATAGGTAGACATTAATAAATACATAGTTTGCCACTTTGTTCAATTTTCCATCTTATCGCGAAATCATTCATATTTCAGTTAATTTTAAATCGGTTGGCGCAGCGGGACTGTAAGCGACTGCTACGCCGATGGTCGTGGGTTCGATTCCCGCTCAAGTCAAACATTTGTCTGCATGAACATGGATGTTTGTCTTGGTCTGGGTGTTTCTATGTATAATATGTATGTATTTACAAAAAAAGTAAAGATGTATGTTTATCCATTGTCTAGTATTTATAGTACAAGCTCTGCTTAGTTTGGGACTAGATGGTGATGTGTGTATGTGGTAGAATATTATATTATTATAATATTATTAATTTGCCAGAATAGCGAGACTAGACCAAAACTGCATTGTGAACAAATATTACTACGGGAATTGGACTTCTGGTGTTTGTAGATCATTAAACTTATAATAAAAACACTAAGGTTGTTCATACAAAATCCATGAACCTTTTTAGACTGGATAGAAAAAGCAATAGTAACTAGTATTTTTATAAATTTTAATTGCTTGTTTAACGTTTCTTGTGTTTCAGAAATATCCAAGAATACTTTTTTGTAAAGGTGCCAAGATTGAGAGTCATTTCTTGAAGCAGCACTTAACGACATTTGATTACACTGATAATCTTGATTGATGAGCAAGCTAGCAGACCGTGATAATTATGTAGGTAAGTATAGGTTGGACAAATTCTGGTAATATAAAAAAAATATATGTATTTACGAGAAGTAAGTAGTATATAATACTCGTAAATGCATCTCACGAAGAGAAGATCACTTGGAAAGTCGTTTCTGCTACAGACATTTATACAGCGAATTACCACAAAAATACTTTTCTTAAGAAAATATTTAGGGAAACAAAAGTACCTTGGCTTACAAACAATACTTACCTTTTAATGGACCCGCCCTCCCCCAGATTTATTAAAGAAGTTTGACACACAGCATCATCAACTTTATTTCAAAGTGAAAAGCATTTTTATGTCACTCATTTCCGCTTTAAAAATAAATCGTGAAAATGGGAGCCTCGGCAATGCAGATTTAGACGTTGAATTCATTTGCATGCTCAAAGAAACAAACGTGACGTCATCACGACGCTTTGAGTCCAGACCAACCACAGTTTATGATTAAAGAAAAACACGTACGCGCTTGGCTAATTTTATAGTGAAATACAAGTAAACTACGCCACTTTTTAAATACGACGTAAATAAAGCCATATTTATAAGTAAGTTACAACTCTTGCTTCAATAAAATTAGTTGCAACAGTTTGAACACCCCACTATCTAATGACACAATTCATAAAATAATATGATGTTTTTTTCTTTATTCATATTACGTGCACACAATTAATGATTTGATACAATAAACGTAGCGGGTAGCGGTATAATATCTAACAACTAAAAAGTACTTATTATTTCATCGTCTTGTCTACATCGCATCAAATGTTACATCGCAATGTAATAATTGTGGTTATGAACTGTTTTATAATTATCTTCATGTTTTGAAGAGCAAGGCAATGTTAAAGAAACAAATCAAACAGCAGTGTTATTCACGGCTCACAACACTGAGCCACAATTCATTTGTTTAGGGTTCGTTTGTCCTTATTTTGTCCTCCCAGCATTGCATACTGCGAGTTTTTTCTCACAAAGCAATCGTGGCATGTCTATTTCAAAGCCTTTTTCTGTTGCTCGAAACGTTTTACAAGTTATACTTCCTTTGTTTTGAAAGCTTTTTGAAGACGATAATGAGGGTAGCTCAACAAATAATTATAAACTCTCTTAATTATTTTGATATTCTATAAAAATAAATGTAACATCTTTACTTTATGTATAAAATGTTGAGACATTTTAAAATGTTTATACTTTAATTAAGAATACCGTATTTTCTTGAAATATCCCATACATTTTATAAAATCAGATTCTCTCTGCGTCCTGTCTGCCTATATGAAAACTACCAAATGGATACTTGTACGATTTTTAGCAATAAATAATGTGATTCCAGAGGACGTTTAGGTGTTTATTTCACGTGGATGGAGCCGCGGGCTAAGTTTACTTGCTAAGTGTACATAAATACTAGATTTTCTATATTTTACATCTATGAAGTTTAATTTTAGTATAATTATGTCATTTCAATATGTTAATTCAAATTAATAAACCATTAGTTTGAGTAAATACTAGAGTCCAATATATATTGACTATATAATAATAGTGTCAATAAGGCATTCAGGTTTGTTTAAGACTCATACTATTTATCAATAACTAATCTGCTTGTGTCACAGAGCATGCCTTTGCCGCTTATTCTTTAATTTTCTAAAATAAATAGTTAATAAATACTCTTACAAAACTTAGCTTTCACAAAAAATAAACTGAGCTCCTTACTTAACGATCTTCACTGCTGAATTCTGCACTAAACCCATCAAATTAATAGCAGGTCATTTCGTAACCGCTCGTTCTAATCTCTCTATTCCAACACAAGGAGTTTATTCTTATTCTATACAACTATATGGGGGAAACAAAAAGAGAAGAAGGAAGGCCAACAAAAAGAGGCTTTTGCCCTTCTTAGGGCATAAACTCCGTAATCTTTATTAACTAAAGGGACACCCACATAGCCATTGGCTTTTAATACATGCTCGTTTACCGCAGAAACTTTTACCTACTAATATAAACGGGCACTTTCGTGGGATTGACAAAATATAAAGTCAGCACTTTCGGCGTTCTTATTAATGTTAACTGTGGTTTCGAGCCGTTATAGACAAAAAAATATGATAATTAGTAATTTTTATATTCTTTCCTCCCTTCATATTTCTTGCGATAGTAGTTTGATAACTGTTGTGTTTATAGTTACTCGGAATGTACCTTCTCCTTGTAAATCGGTAGGGTTGCCCCCTGTTCAGTGAGAGATTAAGGATGTGATTCAACTTTAGCAAATGTGAGCGGAGTGGATAAATCTCTTATGACAACTAATAAATTTGGATACCAAGTGTTAGTAACCGAGTGATAGGTGTTAGAGTCTAATTTCTAAAGCCACACTTAGTTTGGATTGAGTTTATGGACCGACCTTCCGAAGTTGTAGTTACCTATTGTATATCTAGGAACTAATAATTTACATCGCACAATTTATAGGTTTCTATTATATTTTAGTGACAACAAAAAAATAGTGATGAAAGCTTTACTTAGCACGGTTATATGCGGGTGAAACCGGGGTGGAAGTCAGCTAGTTTTATACAAAGTGTTGCAGCAATTACTGTATTTTAATGTTAACTTAGTTGTTATTACCTGTAATGGCAGAAGATCTAAAAATAATCACCGATTAATATAAGTATGCCAATATTAAATACATATTATATAATGAAGTCCCCGCCGCGTCCTGTCTGTCTGTATGAACGCGTTAAACTCAAAAACTAACGAACGGATTTGTGTACAGATTTCACCAATAAATATTATTATTACTGAGGAATGTTTACGTATATAATTCACGCCTGTGGAGCCGCCTGAAAAGTCTAGTAATTTCATAAATTTGCTCATTATAACACAACTCATTACATACACAACAAACAACATTCTAAAGCTAGAAGCAGGTGGCATTTGATCCCTAGCTTGACATCTCAACACTCAACGAACATTATCCGTTGCATATCCCGCCCTATCCACTACACGCTTTTAAGAAAATGTAAATTTTCCACTGTATAAAGTAAAGAATACACTGTAAAGTAACGATATAAAAATGCGCTGAATTAAGTTTGCAGGTTCGTAAAAAGAATATCACATTTGTGATATTGTTTCTTTTGAAATCACCTGCACAATAGTTGATTGCATTTGTTTACGATGGGATTGTAAAACATTTTACTAAATTCGCAACAATGACATCAGCATAAAGATTTTAAATCTAATTTAACAGTGAGCAGCAAAAGCTCGGTAGCAGGTGCAACCAGTAGACATCCCTGACACTCTAATGGCGCTGATACACTTGAGCATTCACCTGTAATGAGCATTATCACGAATGTTACAAAACAAATGAGTGTGCGAGCATTCTCACAAACTTTCGGGCGAGCCTAATAATAAAATATAGATAATACATAGAATTCGCGCTACAACGGCGGTTAAACCCAATATATTTACTTCACTTGGACTTATGATTTTAGTCAAGTCAAAGTCAAAATCATTTATTCATCTAGGTCACAAGGTGACGCTTATGAACGTCAATTTTAAAATTAAATTACTTAATGCTTCTACATTTACATTAACTGCCTCGTTCCCAAAGCAATAGGTCGAACCACGAGAAAGAACGGGCAATAAAACTCGTGGCCACTCTTTTAAATCGCCGATATTATGGTACATATTTATATATTTGTAAGGAGCTGCAACTGTTTCACATTGTACTTAATTACTTGTAAATAGTAATTAGTTACAGACATAATACTTCAGTAATTAATGCAGTTACTAAATTAAGTGATTTAGTTAGCCTTCCAATGTGAATATTGTGTAACAGGAGCATCCGCTTACATCTTATAATGTAGACAACTCGTGACCATGTTCAGAATTATGGTGGAAATGTATGTTACAGAAGTGACGGTATATGAATACACAAAAGTACAAAAACGTTAGTTATCAGCCCATGATCACAAGTTATCTTCATCTTACAGCAAAATTTTAATAAAATTAGTGGAACAACAATGCAAATGTAAATGTAGTAAGTGGAATGACCTAATAATACATTAATAGTTATTTAAATGAACTAGATATTATATTAAAAAAAAACTGAGAATATCTATATAAATTCTGAATAAGTACAAAGATTAAGAGACCATCTATACTTATCACTGAAATAATCATTAATGGTATAATAACCTTTCCTAATAAGGCAGTCTTTTATTTTACTTTTAAACGTACTAAATGGTAATTCTAGCAGACTAATTGGTATTGTATTGTATTGTATATACCAATACCTAGCCCTACAAAAGAATTATTAACTTTATGTAAACGATGATAAGGGGCATATAACTTATGCCTGTTTCGATTATTTATGTAATGTATGTCACTTTTTGTAGTAAATAGAAGTCTAGACAAACTAAGAAGATACTTTATCTTCGTAGTTTGTCACTAATTTTAACTTGACTAGTTATGGGCTTACTGAGAATAAATATCGATAAAATATCGATAATGTTTACAATAGATCCTTAGATTTGGTTTACTAGAATTAATTTCAATAGAATGTTGATAAACACTCGATATCGATAAATAAATTTGAACGTAGGAACAGACACTTGTGTCATTTATTAAACCTGTTCAAATTCAAATCTGCATTTTATTATTTAGAAACGACATTTGTTAATGTATCTTACTCTTACTCTAGAAATAATTCATAAGTGAAACTGAAGTAAACATATTGGAGAAAACTGCTGTTGTAGAGCAATTTCCATATTTTTTCGTTATTCTACGGACTATTTGAATTTAGAGTGTTTGCTACAAAAATCGTGAACATGTTCGGTTCGACAAAACAGAAAAAGGCGAGTGCTCGCTTTTCTGTTACAAGTGAATGCTCAGGTGTACCAGCGCCATAAGGCACATGCATAGGTAAAAAATCAAAATATCGACATTCTAAGGCTTACACTACCGTTTGACATGCAAGCGAAAACTAACGCGTAAACAAAACTATATTTGCCGAAAACTCGTCAGATATCTCTGAAACAATTTCACTCACAAATGCTCTAAAGAGCAACATGATCTATCTGGTCAAGCTTAATATTTACCAACCGTTTGTCTCTCATTACTCTATCCACTACCGAAATGTATTACAATTACTATCTTGACAGACTATTCTGTGCTCTTCGTGTAATTACATACACGTCATAAAACTGATTAAACAAGAACATAATCTGGAAATGTAGAAAGTGAGTGGACAATAAAAAGAGAACTCAGTAGTGTTATTTATTAGCGAAATGCTACTATCCGCTAATTTTGAATCGCGCCATCTTCGCACTTCTGCTTCGTAGTCAATTGACGTCCTCATGATCGTACTCATGATCATTCCGATACGGCCATCCTACAAGACACTCGCCGTGTGTTAATCTGTAACAAAATTTTACACGCACAGTATCACATTGCTCGGTCACTCCTGACTTAACCCAGGTAAGGGTTCAATCAAAACAGTGTTAGGATTCCAATCAATTTTTTTTTTTTACAAAATTACCTCCTATATTCCTAACAATTATAGGAGCTGGATTCAGAGCATCACTGATAAAACAGTCAATTACCATAGACTCACGTTAAAATCAAATAACTAAAGCTCTACATGTGATTTATGTGTCAATGTCAATGTGTTTCTATGTATAATATGTATGTATTTACAAAAAAAAGTATATAAGTATGTTTATCCATTATCTAGTACCCATAGTACAAGCTCTGCTTAGTTTGGGACTAGATGGTGTTGTGTGAATGAGGTAGAATATTATTATAATATTATTATTATTATTATAACCATTCAGTAACCTCCAGTTACTTAACCAGGACTTAAACCAGTCACTCGGTTGCCACCCATTTATCTGCGCATCCTCACAAGGATCGCCAAGTCCCTCCTAGACTTAATGGTTGCCTACGAAACCCATCTATCTGCGCAACCTCACAAGGATCGCTAAAGTCCAGGAGGGAACTTTATGGTTTCCACGAAACCCCTACACCAGAGTTGTCTGCCTACCGGGTACTCACGGACAACTGCCTTCACAGTTGTATTGAATCCGATCTGTAGTGATTTGCGGCTAAAAATCAACCTCTGACATTGAATCACACAACCAATCAAACACCAGAGTCATCTGCCTACCGTGTACTCACGGACAACTGCTTTCACAGTTGTATTGAATCCGATTTGTACTGATTTACGGCTACAAATCGACCTCTGACATTTAATCACACAACCAATCAACATGTAAGCCTAGTTTTCTACTGTCTCGTCAGTATTAAGGTTCACAATTTGCTCTCTTTAAGATCGTCAGTTATGCTCTGATCCTCTGGCACAAAGATTCAGTATCAAAATCAATAAACAGAAAACTCAAAGTATAACTGACATTTCACTATCGCTGTATCTCTCAAGATATTCTTTCAAACCAAGCAAACCATAACATTAAAGCTCTACATGTGATCATGACTATGAATAGCCCAGTAACCTCCAGTTACTCTACTTTCTGCGAACCCCACATGGGAACGCCACTGAAACCCGACCTCCACCAGAGCTGACTGCAATACCGCCTACTCACGAACTACTAAGTTAGTAGACGCCGATTTCTACCGAGCTACGGCTACACGTCAGCCTCTGGTACGGTCCAATCCGATTATCATGTAAACTTAAACACTTTCTTCAATATGAGAACTACTTTGTTCTACCTCAATTTCGTCAGTTGTACTTTGACCTTCAGGCATTTTTCTCAACCTGTCGAGTGCTTACTTATAGTTACTCTTAGAATTAAGGACTTTGCGATTATAACGATCATCGTAAAGAACTTCTGTGACCTCAAATGGCCTTTTATACTTGAAGATATTTCAAACCAAGTTAACAAAAACATTTAAGCTAAGGTCTTTGGACTCTACATCTTTTAACCAAATTCCTTTAATGAACTACCTTCACTTTCATTGCCAGTTTCGGCCAGATATGCTTTAGCTATACCAGTTACCAAGCTCCTCAAAGCCACATACAGGCCTCACACAGGCCCCGCGCCACATACGGGCCGCGCTCCACATACGGGCCGCGCGCCACACACGGGCCACGCGCCACACAGGCTATGCTGGCCACCAAGCCACACTCGCCACCAGGCCGCGCCGGCCACCAGACCGCGCCGACCACCAGGCCGCGCCGGCCACCATGCCGCGCCGGCCTCCAGGCTGCGCCGGCCACTAGGCCACGCCAGCCACCAGGCCGCGCCATCTACAAGGCCGCGCCGGCCATCAGGCCGCGCTAGTTCTACCTACAATGAAAATTAAAATCCCTGAAACTGATTATCGTAACGCACTACGATGATAACTCAATCATTTTCTTCTACGTCTGATAATCTAGTTTAACAGCTTCTACTACAATCACTATCACTCTTAAACGTCCTAAGCATAAGTTGGAATTGGCCAGAGAACTCAGGGCACTTGATAAAAATTCCCAGCGTATCACATGAATTTTAAAAATACACAGTAGGTAATTTTCACGCGTAAAATCTTAAAATTGAATTTAATTTTACTAGTAGTGCCGTCTAATAATTAGAGTAAGAAACATTTTAATGTGCCATGTTACAAATTTATGCACACAAAGAAGCAGGTGTAATTGCAACACCGAGTTCGTCTGTACAACTCAGAATTACAACGAGTAACAATGTCACTTTTTACTTAGGGCGCTGTCCTAAGCGACTGTTTTGGTAAATGAGGGGGTGAAGCAGGGGAGGTGAAGGGAGCTTAGCTCCGTCTGCTGCGGGGCGCCCCCCTTCATTCTCGTCGCGTGCAGCCGTATTCTGGTGACATCCGTATTCCAATATTTCAAAATCGCAAGCAAAACGTTTTAGCATATTGAATTGAGATACTGATATTAAAATTTATATTACATACATCAATCTGTTTGCACAATATAGGCATAGCGCAATTTTTGTTCTCAGTGCAACCATGAGCAAAACTGGTTTACATTAGACGTTATAGGTATTAAATGTTGACGAAAGTAGGTAAATACCTACGTGCCGTAAGATGATAAAAATAATTAAGTCAGTTCCATGTATGGAGAGGCCATTATTATGTTTGTTTTGTTTTTGTATAAAAATAGTGAAGCAGTTCATAGAATACCTACATCTAATTCCATTCCCGCCAGTTTTCAAATCTGTTTTGCAATAAATTGGCTATGACATACGGGCGGACAGACAGACAGACATTGCGAATCTATAATGGTTCCGTTTTTACAATTTTTGCCTACGGTACCCTAAAAACACAATACTGCTCTACTAAGCGCAAAAGCCGTATCTCAACTATAGCGAGTTACGAGATAATTGAAGTTTAGTAAAAGTTGATTTCTTTTATTTATTTATGGATGTTTATTGTTATTATAGGAATAATTATTATGGCAAAGGTTTCGAAATACGTCGCCGTTTTTAGGGGTTGTGAGTGATTGGAGAGGGAGCAGGGAAGGTCTTGAAACCCCCCTCACCATTTTCACTTGCCGGAAATACTTGGTTTCCTCTGAAAAAAAAAATCTTCAAACATCGGTGTGTATGGCACTGCCAACTTCCACATTCATCACACTAGTTTAATAAACTAAGGTTGTCGGAGCCCTGCGAAGGACTCCTATTTTCGGATTAAGGATCAAAAGAGAACCTAACGTAACCTATTTATTTACTTATTACAGTCGCACCTAACCCAAGGCACTCGAAAGCAATGACGCACAAATTTGACATTAGCTGTCAATATGATCATTCCAAGATGGCAGTTTTGCGTTTCGTGTCACGTTTTTCACATAAAACCTAAAAATTACATTTATAAAACTGTACTAAAGTATAAAAACTATGTTCCGTTTTGCATAATTACCGAAGTATTTATGAAATTTTGGAAATTGTTTAAAAATATTTAGACGCAACTCCGGCAGCCAAAATTACTTTTAGGGGATTAAAACGAACTACCTTAAGCCCCCTACACTACCAATACCCTCAAATTCAGGCGACTCGTTTCGAAACCCAACATTATTATTTTTCAAAATAGATGAAACATCAAAAATATATGTGGATATACCTCATTCATGAGATACTGCTATGTCGCTTAGAAAATTATAGAATTAGAATTTGAGTTACTGCTTTTTCGTTAGCTCTCGTCATACATGTTTGTATGGAAAAATATAAAAAAATTCTTTCGCTTCAAATATGTGTTGTTTCAAAGAAAATAAATATAAAAATATATTTATTTATATTCATTTATAATTTATTAACGAAATACAGAGTTTACAGCTCATCAAAAGTTAGCTGTCTGCTACAACCCGGCAGGTTTCCTTTATTCTCATCGAATGTTAAAGGCAGTGTGTGAGGTGATAAGACTTATTATTTGCTGTTGTTCACGAGGCACAGTTTCATTTACTTTCCTTTTACGGTTTGGTATTGTAGAAATTTCAAGCACTGATGAAACACTTTCCTCTCCGTGATCTCGCAATGCCATCCCTTGAACTTGACGAGAATCAACAATTTCAGGCAACTGCCAATTCATATAAAACGCCACAAGCTTCTCCCAGAAAACATCATCTCTTTCTATAATTTCTATTTTTAGTGGTATACTTTCGCCACTCCACACAGCAAATAAACACTTTTGTTTGCGTGTAACGTGGCGTTGCCCCTGAATTTGGTAATAACAATTACAATATTTGTTTAGACTAGTCAGTTCACTTTTTTATCATGTTTCCATATTTGTATTTTATTTGCTCTTATACTATTCTCCAGGCCATTCTTATAGGCAACTTTAGAACATTAAATTTCCACAATCGTGTTTGGACCTAATAGTCCATCTGGCGTGGCTCCAATAATCGAATAATCCACAAGGCTCGATTGTTACATTTTCTTGCTTCGCCAGTTGTTGCAAAGCCAGTTGTTCATTTTAGATTCCATGCGCAACTGATTTTACATTGCAAATATTTTATTTGTACAAAATATTTTTTACTAAGTTGGCTTTACTGCTGTTATCTCTTCTTTTTACCACTATACAAAATTTCAATCTGTCAACATATTCTTACGCAATTCGAACCAGTCACTGCTATCCCTCTTGTAATTTTTGCTTATCACTACGGAATTTGAGTCAAATTTGTTAAAAAAATTGTTTGGCATTTCTTGGCTAGCTCTTGAACAGATCGTGTTAGGAATGACTGAAGTCAAATGTGTGTAAGACGTTGCAGAACTGTTATCTTTAACTTCACTGTAATTACAATAATGATAATTAATTACGTACTTTATTATTACAAAAATACTATATCTTGTGTTATAGCAAACAGAGAAGTCACCTTCTTACTTACAAAAGATTGATTTTAGAAATTAAAAACATATTAGATGAACTGAGACATACCTAATAGTTTATGAATAATCAAAGTTTTACCCGATGTACCTAAAAAGGTTTATGTTCAAAACACAATAATACAACATTCGTTACCGCTTGTGTGCGGATTGCGGAGCGCCATATTAGCGCTGTCATCATTATTGTTCGCCGTGGCGGCATCTTAGCGCTCCAGGCGCTCTGACAAGCTAATGAATTTGAAATATATAGGTATGTACATAAAATGATTCGATTTTATGTTATTACTCTTTCAAAAATTGAAAACTGTGGCAGCTATGTATTGTGAGAATATTTTTTATAATTATATTATGCATAATGGATGATATATAAGTTACATAGTTAGTCATAAAAGACTCTTATGAAATAATTTGTGTAAAAATGTTACATATTTCATAATCACTTGGCCATGGATGAATTTCTATTTTATTACGACGCTTTCTTGTACAAATCCTTTGTAGAACTTCATTTCTCTAATTGTCCATATTTTATTCTTCTAATTATACATTTATAAGCACAGAAACAATAACACATTAAACGCAACAAGAGTATAAACTTAGGTCCTAATTATATGTGCCCATAGTTACATGAAAAGCCTATTTGATTCAAAGTATTCAGTCTATAACATAAAACATGAAATTACGAACTCAAATCGATTTCGTGCAGCGGAGACGCAAGCGACATGACCTATCTCTCACAGGGCTCATAGCCGAATGATGAGGTCTGGGCGGGGCGTAAACTAGCAACTGACACTCAGTACACCGCTTATGCTAATAAGGTTTAAATTGCTGAAGCGTTTGATATTGATGGGATCTACCGAGCGTCAAAATCATAGACGTTTGGCAGATTTTATTTAATTTTACTAAATATACACGTATAATATGAAAATAAATAGGGTAATTCTTTAGTTCATTAGATTTCCTACAATATTATCAAAAAAAATATGACAGCTTACGATCAAAATATTGCAAACAGTGAGACGAAAGATTATTTTCTGCCTCGATTTTGTGATTTTTTTACCGTGATTCTATTTTACGTACATGAAAAATTCTTTCAAAAGTCTTTTGTTCAGACTTTTGACTTTAAGCTCTAATTTTTGCAAGTTTGTAGTATGTTCCGTTATGGCTAGATGCGCGACGAAAAATTAGGTGTTTCACGGCTTCTGAGGTATAACAGCGCCTTAGGCTTTGATCACGTTTGAACGAAAACCGTTACATATTATCAACACCACGAGTCGATAAAATAATGGCGCTAGTTCTTATATATTTTAATCAAAAATAATTAAATGTAAATAACCAAATGATAGTGTGTAATTTGATTATTACTTTACTTGTACAGTTTAATTACCACTACTTGTATATACTTTAGTTTTACCTCTAAAGCAAACAATATATTATAGAACTATGTAAATATCTAAACAAATAAAGCAAACTTTAACTCAAAAATTTACTACAAACTAAGTCTTGTCTCATACAAGTTTCTAGTGTTTTTGTTTACACCAAAAAATAAAAAATCGGGCATAGACTCCTCGTTCCCCCGTTTTTTATAAATTATTCTAAGTCCTAAAACTAACATGCACAATATTAAGCTAAAAAAATACAACAAATTTTCTAAGTGTAAAAACATGCAATTTATACTAAGTTGAACTATCACTTAAATATTCTAAGTCTAATAATCTTCACAAATATTTGAAGTGTAAATCTTCTTTTATATAAGGTTCAAAATTTCTTGACACGAAAGTTACTTTTAAACTTTTTATTAATACACTGTACTCACGGAATCACCAAATTCACTTCACATTAATCCGACCAGTAGCGCCATCTCTGTTGTCACTCTGAACTAATGTATGTAACGTTCGTTGTCCTCGTAGCTGCCAAAATCCTCCGTGCGCTTGTCCACGCACACAACACCTTTCCTCAGGTGTTAAACCTCGTACTTTTGCGCAGTGATCCACTGCGTACTCGGTTGTAAGCCTCCAAAACTAGACTGTCTCGGTAGTTAGTCCATTCCGGGTCGAAGTGACCAATGAAAAATGCCGAACTTGGTATTTGAACTAGTGAACTCTAGGGGTGTGAATACTAGGTGAGATAAATTAAACAACTGTATTCTGATCTAAGTTGACCTGCTGGTCTAAAGTTTTTATTAAACCTTAGCTGGTTTCGCTAAAAAAGGCAACGTAAGTGGTATAGGGGTCGAAACTGACCCCAGATATTAGTACACAGTAATATAAAATGATACAACTGTACATTATACATTTTCTTTTTGTTTAGGAAAAAAGGACTTATAATGTAATGTTTAATTAAATTTATATCATGTTTTAACAAGAGATCACATATTTAATAAATAAAACAGGTAGTATCTTCTTATTTGACAAGACTCTACTTTAGGTATTCTTATTTATATATAAAAAGAAAAAAGAATACTAGAAAACATTATGTATTCGTTTCTGTATATAACTAATTTAATAAAAAATAGGAACTTCCTATGAGATCACGAATAATAAAAAAAATGACAATCTAAAACAATTAATCTATTTGTTCCTAATCTTTTTGACCCCGATACCATTTAAAGGTTAAATCGTCTCAGCTTATATAGTGGCCGCGGTAACCAAACCATAGCGCGATGCAGGCGGACGGCACAACGCCATCTATCGAGGTAGACCTCAAACTATTTATATTATTTTGTTTGGTGCTTAACAAATATCTTTTGACTATGGTCAGGTTACACTAACCAACTAACCGCACTCGTCTAGACAGCACTGCAGTTCACACGTCTATTTAAGAAATAAAAGCTACAAGCTGTTCTACACAAAATCAGCACAGTCAGAAGCAATAGCTCCGCACAGTCTTACACTATGAACTTAGTATGTACGATTCGATTAGTTTACCAACTTTAGCGCCGCTGCCCTGCGAAGGACAGTCTAGACCGGAGTTATTGTTCTAGATTTAGCAAAAAACCAACCTATGCTGGGTGTTGGTTCTAAAACCAATATTAGGTACAACTGCACTAGAACAATAACTAGCACGTTTCACTCAAACGCACTTGCTTACTATTACACATACACTCTCGTTACTAATACAGTCCATAAAGTAAGACCGAGACAAGATAATCTATTTGCAAACAAGCATAATATGATCACAAGGTTCGTGAGTGCGAGCCACCCTCGCATGAAGAAATAAAATAATAATCGCTTTCTTTTTAACTGGCGTATCAAACTCAAAACCTCCGTTCGCTATCTACGCTATATCTAGATCACTGTGGTAGGCAGACAACCATACGCTAACTTAAAATAAGGCAAAGATCACAGATCATTACTACCCACATGTTTTGTCTTTCTTCTTTAAGCTATTAAAAAGAAGATTATTCATAAGATCATGCCGTGGGAACCACGACACCGTAAAACTTTTTATTAATACACTGTACTCACGGAATCACCAAATTCACTTCACATTAATCCGACCAGTAGCGCCATCTCTGTTGTCACTCTGAACTAATGTATGTAACGTTCGTTGTCCTCGTAGCTGCCAAAATCCTCCGTGCGCTTGTCCACGCACACAACACCTTTCCTCAGGTGTTAAACCTCGTACTTTTGCGCAGTGATCCACTGCGTACTCGGTTGTAAGCCTCCAAAACTAGACTGTCTCGGTAGTTAGTCCATTCCGGGTCGAAGTGACCAATGAAAAATGCCGAACTTGGTATTTGAACTAGTGAACTCTAGGGGTGTGAATACTAGGTGAGATAAATTAAACAACTGTATTCTGATCTAAGTTGACCTGCTGGTCTAAAGTTTTTATTAACCCTAAGCTGGTTTCGCTAAAAAAGGCAACGTAAGTGGTATAGGGGTCGAAACTGACCCCAGATATTACTACACAGTAATATAAAATGATACAACTGTACATTATACATTTTCTTTTTGTTTAGGAAAAAAGGACTAATAATGTAATGTTTTATTAAATTTATATCATGTTTTAACAAGAGATCACATATTTAATAAATAAAACAGGTAGTATCTTCTTATTTGACAAGACTCTACTTTAGGTATTCTTATTTATATATAAAAAGAAAAAAGAATACTAGAAAACATTATGTATTCGTTTCTGTATATAACTAATTTAATAAAAAATAGGAACTTCCTATGAGATCACGAATAATAAAAAAAATGACAATCTAAAACAATTAATCTATTTGTTCCTCACAAACGCTGATAATTTTCTGGTCACAAGCAGCTATTGTGGCGTCCTGAATTAATTCGGAGCCAGATTCTTCGTTTTGGTCTTCCAAAAGCTGTGAGATTTCACCGTCACGTAAAAATTATATATAAATTAAGTATAAAATAGTGAAACATTACGACATAAATCATACAATAAAATGTACACTTCCGGTATCGGGGTCAAATTTGACCCCAGCAGTGTACATATCTCCGTTCTCAGTAGCAGTTAAGTGACGCGCGTCCGTCACCCACTGCACTCCGCGGCGTAATGAGATTACCCCGATGCGCAAGAGTGTAGGTGCTTTTACTGAAAAGGTGTGATTAAAAATACGAAGCTTTGGGGTCAATTTTGACCCCGATACCATTTAAAGGTTAAATCGTCTCAGCTTATATAGTGGCCGCGGTAACCAAACCATAGCGCGATGCAGGCGGACGGCACAACGCCATCTATCGAGGTAGACCTCAAACTATTTATATTATTTTGTTTGGTGCTTAACAAATATCTTTTGACTATGGTCAGGTTACACTAACCAACTAACCGCACTCGTCTAGACAGCACTGCAGTTCACACGTCTATTTAAGAAATAAAAGCTACAAGCTGTTCTACACAAAATCAGCACAGTCAGAAGCAATAGCTCCGCACAGTCTTACACTATGAACTTAGTATGTACGATTCGATTAGTTTACCAACTTTAGCGCCGCTGCCCTGTGAAGGACAGTCTAGACCGGAGTTATTGTTCTAGATTTAGCAGAAAACCAACCTATGCTGGGTGTTGGTTCTAAAACCAATATTAGGTACAACTGCACTAGAACAATAACTAGCACGTTTCACTCAAACGCACTTGCTTACTATTACACATACACTCTCGTTACTAATACAGTCCATAAAGTAAGACCGAGACAAGATAATCTATTTGCAAACAAGCATAATATGATCACAAGGTTCGTGAGTGCGAGCCACCCTCGCATGAAGAAATAAAATAATAATCGCTTTCTTTTTAACTGGCGTATCAAACTCAAAACCTCCGTTCGCTATCTACGCTATATCTAGATCACTGTGGTAGGCAGACAACCATACGCTAACTTAAAATAAGGCAAAGATCACAGATCATTACTACCCACATGTTTTGTCTTTCTTCTTTAAGCTATTAAAAAGAAGATTATTCATAAGATCATGCCATGGGAACCACGACACCGTAAAAGTCAAACGGTTCCACAACTCAGTGTTTCGTGTAGAAATCGAACCTACAACACCCGGTACAATGTGATGGCAATATCACCACAACAATTATGACATTTCCAAGGTTAAAAGCATAATGTTTTACTACTACCGCCACTAAACAAAATTGGCAGTCATCATATCAGCCAAACGACGTCCACTGCTGGACATAGGCCTCCCCCAAGGTTCTCCACACAGACCGGTCTTGAGCTGCCCGCATCCAACCGCCTCCCGCGATCTTGACGAGGTCGTCGGTCCACCTTGCGGGGGGCCTACCTCTGCAGCGTCGTCCGGTACGTGGCCGCCACTCCAGAACCTTTCTGCCCCAGCGGCTATCGGTTCTTCGAGCTATGTGCCCTGCCCACTGCCACTTCAGCTTGGCTATCCGGAGAGCTATGTCGGCGACTTTGGTTCTACTGCGGATCTCCTCATTTCTGATTCGATCTCGCAGGGAAACTCCAAGCATAGCTCTCTCCATCGCCCTCTGAGTGACCTTGAGCCTTCTGATAAGGCCCATAGTGAGCGACCACGTCTCTGATCCGTAAGTCATCACTGGCAACACACACTGGTCAAAGACTTTCGTCTTGAGACACTGCGGGATATCGGACGAGAAGATATGTCGTAGCTTCCCGAACGCTGCCCAACCGAGTTGGATTCGACGATTGACCTCCTTCTCGAAGTTGGACCTACCTAATTGGACTACTTGTCCCAGGTAGGTGTACTTGTCGACAACTTCGAGCGTAGAGTTCCCAACCTGAATAGGAGCAGGTACAACATGGACGTTCGACATGATTTTCGTCTTGTCCATGTTCATCTTAAGACCTACTTGTTGAGAGACTCTACAGAGGCCATCGAGCATTGTGCCTAGGTCTTCCATGGTGTCAGCCATGACTACGATATCGTCTGCGAATCGAAGGTGAGTGATGTACTCGCCGTTGATGTTGATGCCGAGCCCATTCCAGTCCAGAAGCTTGAAAACATCCTCCAGCGCAGTGGTAAAGAGTTTCGGGGATATGACATCCCCCTGTCTCACCCCAAAATTGGCAGTACCGAAAAAAAAAGCAGATAAAATACGCTCACCATGGTTGCAGTTGACAGCTCAGCTGATTCACCAACATAGCAGTGTTAGCAGTCGCCCTCGCTCACGCCTTGTGGTCGCGCTGGTTCATGGTGCCACTTCTGATGTCGGCGGGTTGCTTGCTTTTTGGCCGGTATCAACACTTCACACCACAATTTGTTATAAGATCACACCAAATCAAATTAACAAAACTGACTAACTATTTTGGATTACTGAACACGAAATGAGTGACAGTTTCTTGGTACTGGTTGCCCGCCCGGAGTCTCCAAGAGAAGTGATAGTTGTCGTTGTTCCGTTGAACGTCAACCGTCATCCGCCCTCACTCAGTCACTAGACTCTGTTGAAGAGCGCCATCTTCGCACTCCCGTTTCGTAGTCAATTGACGTACTCATGATCATTCCGATATATATTAATATTTATTACTGAGTTATGACCACTTAATTGGATTTAATATTAATTGACGTATGACTATTTTGTAAGACAACACTAATATATGCAAAATTAGTGTTATATAACTTCTTGAACAATTTTAGTCTACGAGTTTAATATCTTATATTTTGCTTAACAGATCGTTATAAATTGTGATGTCAATAGAAATGAGAGCCATAAAATATTTTATAGTAAAATACCATGGTACACGAAAATAAATTAATAAAGTACTGCATTACAATACTGAAGCCAGGAATACGCTGACAAAGATACAGATTTTCTTCAATCTCAGTTGAATAGTCCAGAAAGATATAAGCAATACCCATCTATGCTGTACTTGTTATTGCTCAGCTAAAAATGCACGGCCAATACCATAGCACAGTGAAATTTGAATTTCCTTATTTCGCTATCAACAGTAATTTGATTCCGAACTCAGACTACAGAAAGGTATTACAGCGAATTTGAATAACGATGAAAATATTATTGTTACCTACAACACCCGGTACAATGTGATGGCAATATCACCACAACAATTATGAATTTTTTTTTCTTGTCAGTAAATGCTGCCACATCAGTTTCGTTTGGTCTTAAGTTATTCTTAATTTATTTGAAAGAGAGCAGTTGTAATGTGTTAAAGTTTATTTAAGATATGGACCACAGTTTTTACATATTATATAAATATTTTTTTTAATCCAGCAGTCATCTAATACAATCATATTATTCCGATTTTATTAGTCATTTCAGTGTTGCTATATTGATAAATGTGAAGGTAGGTCTTATCTCCTAGTTGGTGAATCTCAGGTGAAATACCTTAAGTTTAACGTACATTATCGTCGGTTTATAACACACTATTTTAAATAGTTATATTATAATTGTAGTATCTTTTGTTATATACCACTTATCTGATTTGCTTGCTAAATCTAGTGTTTATATTAACGAAATGTGACCTTTTTTACACTGTCAGAACTTTTAGATAGAGCACAAAACGGTTACTTTTCCACTTCAACACCCAGAAAACACGTTTAGATTATATAGGAAATTGTCAACCTCGGAAGCCAATGTTGGTAAGTGGAAAACATAAAATCTTCTCCATGAAGCAGTAAAGAGGCTGTTTCTTGTCTACGAGAGCATCGGAGCTCCATGGTTCTATAGCGAAACGTGATCAGAATCAGTAGTGTGTCATGATATCAGTAAAAAGGTTTAACGAACGAAAATTTGATACCTGGCAAAATCCAGGGTAATATTGAACGGTACCGCCTTGAATGCTCACGTGCATCGACGTAGTAAACGCTACTTTATTAGACACCGAAGTTTATTGATATGTTGTGATATGTTATTTATGAATGTATTGTCATGTATAAAAAGTGAGTGGTTGGTTTTGTTTTTATAGAAGACTAGCTTTTGCCTGCGGCTTCGCGCGATAAATTCGGGGTAACACAAATGTACTTTCAGTCTTAAGTTGTATGAAGACACTCCTGATTATTCTAAAGACTTCAGGAACTCTATATGACACAAAGTAGCTCGGTCAGTATTCATTGACACTATATAACGACGAACAAACATCGCCTTGCATACAGTCAAATGTCAAAGCCATGTTCCAATTTATATCTATAAACATTTTCACATTTTTAATATAAGTAATTTTCTGTACTTATATTACGTTTCAGCCGTTTAAGTGTAGTATATAATTATTAGTTTATATATGCGAACAATGTAATCACCGTGCACAATATGACATTATTTGTGATGTGACACTACTGACCGATATATGACGCACATGCGCACTCAATTATGCAGCGCATGCGTTCTTACTTCCAAGAGGTGAATTTGTGCCGAACCAACTTCTAGCCTCCCTACAATCCCTCCCAGATTATTTTTTGCATATTATGGTAGCCTATGTCCGTCTCCATGGTCCAGTATATCTCTATATCAAATTTCAACAAAATCGGTTCTGCCGTTTTAGCGTGAACACGGAACGTACATACATACATACACACTTTCGAATTTATAATATTGGTAGGGATATGAGCTAGATTTTTATGAGAAACAGTAAGATGAAGTAAAATATGATATACGACGTCGGCCTCAATGCTTTCAGAAATGGAGGTTGTCTAAATGTGGGCCTTTTGTTTTGGTGATTTTTAGACAGAATTGAAGAACATTGTTGTAAATTCACACACAGCCTTATTACTAAATTTGCACAATATACATATAAAGTTATGCGAGAGCGGAGATTGGTCTGTGAGACCAAAACAAGTAAGTAAGTAAAGTATTTTGAACGAAATGCGATTGGATTTTGAATTGACACACAATTGGTATTCTATTAACTAAATGACTTTAAGTTCTATTTTGACACATACATATATTTCGACGTTGACACATAGTTTGACACTTTGTTCAATTTACAATCTATAAGTCGCAATTTCATTCAAGTTTCAGTTAATTTAGGTGAATATTATCTATGACATAAATATGACTTCATTTTATTAGTTTATTTATTTTTACTCGTTTCATGTTTTTTTACAATAAATAATTAAAGAAGAAGAAGAATCAACAAAGACATCGACACAGAATTGGCTCCCTGATGACTTAAATTAATTACACAAGCAGCCTTGCAGAATATAAATATAATAATTTTAATTTAAAGCACATGGACGTAGAAAACCTGCAGACGCATCTTAGACAATTGTAAATCAAAGAAAGTTTTAATGAGAAGGAGAAGTTCTTGTTTACCTATATGTATATTCATGATGCTAATTAAAATGTATCATTCTGACTTTCGAAGTCACAAAAACATTGTGAGTCAATTAAAGCATTTGCCTGCTATTCGCTATGTGCGAAGTACATGGTGGGGGTATAGTAAAGCGATCGCAGCGCTTGCCGTGGCAGAAATACGCAAAAATCCGGGAAAGTAAAGTCAGTTTGGACGAAGTTCGTAAAAAAAACATTCTTAATAATAGACGTTGTTGTGTTGTGAACTGCAAAAGTAACGACAAAAATAGTAATAAGTTCTATATATTATGTATTTCCTACCTCGGACTGCAAATTAAATCAAAGAAGTAAGTGGATAGATACCATAAAAAGGAATAAGTAGGTAAGCGAAATAACCTTTCATTATGATCAATTTTATTTGCGCTATATTTTATGTGATATTTATTATTGTCTTTATTATTTTAGTGTTGATGAGTCGCCATGCTATCCCAAACCTGACGACATAATTTGTAGTGAACATTTTATGGGAAACAAAAAAATCAGACAAGGAAGAAAGTGCGAAGTTATGCTCCCACGATATTCCTTGAAATATATCGAAAGAGGAAGGTTAATGATTCAAAGGTCCTAGCTAGATATACACGCTTGACAAAACGAAGAACCACAACAGTCTCTGATACCACATCAAGTCAAATAATAATTGAAGAAGGAAGTGAATTAAATCAAACTCAACATCTTGTGGTCGATCAAGGATGTCAATTCAATATGTTTTCTGAATCGAAATTAAGAGATACAACCTTTATTTGTCATACAAAATAATTGAGCAGGTCTTAATCGCGTAAACTTTTCTTAATTAATAAGGTATGAAAACCTATTAGTGTAATAATAACCGCTAATATACCGCTAAACTATTTTGTATGATGTATACAAATCGCGAAATTTTAAAACCTTCATTTGTCTTAGATTCATTTACAGTGATCACCGTGATGCTGAAATCCAAGTGGATATAGTAACAACATCAAGAATTGTATTGAAAAATAATTCAAGAAAGAAAGATAAAAGCTGTTGCACTGGCAAAAAATCGTATGAGGATCAATCTACCGAAACAAACAGCCAATAATTTGTTGGTATTTCATCAATAAAAAATTATCAAGAACTCCTAGATCTTGCTGGTGTGTCATTTAGCAATTATTTTAAGTTTTAATTAACAAGATGAACTATGTAAAAATGTACAGTTTTCATTAAAGACTGACTTCTTATTATTTTGATAAAAGTGAAAACTGGCTTGACATTTTCAGCATTGAGTGTATTATTTGGTGTAAACAGAACCACAATCTCACGAATATTTCATTTGATCTAACAAAATCTAGCTTGTGTAACTACAAATTTAATCTTTTGGCCGAATAGAGCCACCGTAGAAGCAACAATGACCAAGTGTTTCAGTCCAGATTACATCAATACAAGAGTTATTATTGACTGAATTCCGAATTGAAATACCGACAGCAGTGGATGACCGTTGATAGTAAAAATACCACTTTGTCTTTTTATTTATCTTTAATTTACTATAATTACTAGAAAGCAATAAAATACTGATATATAATTATTTGGCATAATCCCGGATAGTTGCGCATGCTAGGTGGCGCTACTGTCGTGCACATAGCTAATACTGGCCAGCGCTAGACGGGTTGGTATAGAGTGTGATTGGTGTGATGTCGAGTTTTATGTCTCTTAGCCAAGATACTGTTAAAATTTGCTTCGCATATTTTCTTTAGTCGCCTCTAAGACACTCACGAAAAATATAATGTTAAGGACATATTGCATTAGTAATCTATCACCTCACGGATAATTAAGAAGTTTATAACGGTTAACAACGTCTTCTGTCGGTTCAGACCACGAGATCTATTTTTAGCTAATCTTGAATAAATATTCTGAGGTTGTCTAATCCGATAGTAAAACTAATCGGATTTATGTCTTCACTGGAAATCGCGTTTCATCCTAAACATTGGCGCCAAATAGCTTATTGGTGTATGCCTTTGATTCTGATAGAGCATTAGGGAATGTTTTTTTGACCTTGTGATAGCTCTGTACTTAAAAAGCGTAGCGGCGTTTTTGGTTTTCGTTAGCTTTTGTAATAATAATCATGATCATACTAGCTTATAGATATACTATCTCACTGCTGGACACAGTTTTCCTTCACCGTTTAGCAACTGATAATAAACAATTTAATACTTCAGAAAGACATTGGTGCACGGAGTGGATTTGAACCTGAGACCCTCAGCGTAACAGTCTGTCGGTCTTTCCACAGGGCTATAACTGATTCCTTTCCTTCTCCTTTATCATATCATCGTCCTAGCGTTATCCTAGTTTTAACCCGATAAACGATACCCTCTGAATGGCAGTTTGTTAGTATATCCATTAGGTTATCGCTGCCTTTCCTTAATCATAATAGCTAACTAAGAACAATTAAAAAGTTATATGATAACACTAATTCCGTAATTTCTTTTCCACTAAGTGATGTGTAACGGCCAAATTCTTTAAATAATTATATTTTTAATACTCCGAATCGGAATCCCAACTCCAAAGTCCATACAACGTATGTATTTTCTCGCCTTTTCACAATAAATAATACGTCGAAACCTATTTGAAATACATAACAAAAAGTAAACTTTTGTCTTTTTTTCTGGTACCCGTTGTGCAACTTTCATAATTATGTTAAGAGAAAAAAAAATATCTGCCAGACATAAGGATTATTACTTAAATAATTATAATGATTTATGGTTAGTCTTATTGAAAATAACTGCGATTAACTTTACATTTCTATTAAAAACAGACTGCATCGCATTATTTCAGCGGTTTATATCCAAAAAGAAAATTAGGTTTCGAATACTCTAAATAATAGTAGGATCCTACTCACTACACTTCTTCATAATTATGAAGAAGTGTAGTGAGTACGATCCTACGATCCCACACTTTGTGAAATCCAGATCCAAATATTTTCATTATTTTACCTAAATAAAACACTGTGTACTTTGATTTCTATTGTATTATAAGTTGTAAAATTTTTCATAAGTATTCTTACCAGTTTATTTCGTTCGAGAATATTCAAGAAACATTTAATTTAAACGTAAATCATTCAGTAAGTAGCAGAGCTATAGGAAAGTTTTGTGTACACACGAAACAAATTTCGCTACTTACTTGAACTTCTCTGATATTCCAAGGGAAATAAATATACATACAAGTCTTTGAGTTCTTCGAATCCGCATTCGCATTCGCTTTTGCAAAAGAATAGCTAAGGGCCTGAGGATGCCACCGTTTTTAACGTCGGCTGAAAAGACTCGTAACTCGGCAGTAATTCAACGCAGTAATGTGTACTACGTGACGTAGTATTGAGCACGTCCCTCGGATCGGTTCCCTCTGGTTTCCAGTTTTGGTGCCTCGCATCCAACAGTGACGCATGCGTTTTATTATGCTTATAAAAATTTCACGTGGCAAGCTCTCTTTATGATTAACGACTTTATATCTGATGTGGTTGTTTAACTAATATATGGAGGATATAAAGTTACGTCATGCGAATGCGGATTCGAAGAACTCAAAGACTTGTATGTATATTTATTTCCCTTGGAATATCAGAGAAGTTCAAGTAAGTAGCGAAATTTGTTTCGTGTGTACACAAAACTTTCCTATAGCTCTGCTACTTACTGAATGATTTACGTTTAAATTAAATGTTTCTTGAATATTCTCGAACGAAATAAACTGGTAAGAATACTTATGAAAAATTTTACAACTTATAATACAATAGAAATCAAAGTACACAGTGTTTTATTTAGGTAAAATAATGAAAATATTTGGATCTGGATTTCACAAAGTGTGGGATCGTAGGATCGTACTCACTACACTTCTTCATAATTATGAAGAAGTGTAGTGAGTAGGATCCTACTATTATTTAGAGTATTCGAAACCTAATTTTCTTTTTGGATATAAACCGCTGAAATAATGCGATGCAGTCTGTTTTTAATAGAAATGTAAAGTTAATCGCAGTTATTTTCAATAAGACTAGCCATAAATCATTATAATTATTTAAGTAATAATCCTTATGTCTGGCAGATATTTTTTTTTCTCTTAACATAATTATGAAAGTTGCACAACGGGTACCAGAAAAAAAGACAAAAGTTTACTTTTTGTTATGTATTTCAAATAGGTTTCGACGTATTATTTATTGTGAAAAGGCGAGAAAATACATACGTTGTATGGACTTTGGAGTTGGGATTCCGATTCGGAGTATTAAAAATATAATTATTTAAAGAATTTGGCCGTTACACATCACTTAGTGGAAAAGAAATTACGGAATTAGTGTTATTATATAACTTTTTAATTGTTCTTAGTTAGCTATTATGATTAAGGAAAGGCAGCGATAACCTAATGGATATACTAACAAACTGCCATTCAGAGGGTATCGTTTATCGGGTTAAAACTAGGATAACGCTAGGACGATGATATGATAAAGGAGAAGGAAAGGAATCAGTTATAGCCCTGTGGAAAGACCGACAGACTGTTACGCTGAGGGTCTCAGGTTCAAATCCACTCCGTGCACCAATGTCTTTCTGAAGTATTAAATTGTTTATTATCAGTTGCTAAACGGTGAAGGAAAACTGTGTCCAGCAGTGAGATAGTATATCTATAAGCTAGTATGATCATGATTATTATTACAAAAGCTAACGAAAACCAAAAACGCCGCTACGCTTTTTAAGTACAGAGCTATCACAAGGTCAAAAAAACATTCCCTAATGCTCTATCAGAATCAAAGGCATACACCAATAAGCTATTTGGCGCCAATGTTTAGGATGAAACGCGATTTCCAGTGAAGACATAAATCCGATTAGTTTTACTATCGGATTAGACAACCTCAGAATATTTATTCAAGATTAGCTAAAAATAGATCTCGTGGTCTGAACCGACAGAAGACGTTGTTAACCGTTATAAACTTTTTAATTATCCGTGAGGTGATAGATTACTAATGCAATATGTCCTTAACATTATATTTTTCGTGAGTGTCTTAGAGGCGACTAAAGAAAATATGCGAAGCAAATTTTAACAGTATCTTGGCTAAGAGACATAAAACTCGACATCACACCAATCACACTCTATACCAACCCGTCTAGCGCTGGCCAGTATTAGCTATGTGCACGACAGTAGCGCCACCTAGCATGCGCAACTATCCGGGATTATGCCAAATAATTATATATCAGTATTTTATTGCTTTCTAGTAATTATAGTAAATTAAAGATAAATAAAAAGACAAAGTGGTATTTTTACTATCAACGGTCATCCACTGCTGTCGGTATTTCAATTCGGAATTCAGTCAATAATAACTCTTGTATTGATGTAATCTGGACTGAAACACTTGGTCATTGTTGCTTCTACGGTGGCTCTATTCGGCCAAAAGATTAAATTTGTAGTTACACAAGCTAGATTTTGTTAGATCAAATGAAATATTCGTGAGATTGTGGTTCTGTTTACACCAAATAATACACTCAATGCTGAAAATGTCAAGCCAGTTTTCACTTTTATCAAAATAATAAGAAGTCAGTCTTTAATGAAAACTGTACATTTTTACATAGTTCATCTTGTTAATTAAAACTTAAAATAATTGCTAAATGACACACCAGCAAGATCTAGGAGTTCTTGATAATTTTTTATTGATGAAATACCAACAAATTATGGGCTGTTTGTTTCGGTAGATTGATCCTCATACGATTTTTTGCCAGTGCAACAGCTTTTATCTTTCTTTCTTGAATTATTTTTCAATACAATTCTTGATGTTGTTGCTATATCCACTTGGATTTCAGCATCACGGTGATCACTGTAAATGAATCTAAGACAAATGAAGGTTTTAAAATTTCGCGATTTGTATACATCATACAAAATAGTTTAGCGGTATATTAGCGGTTATTATTACACTAATAGGTTTTCATACCTTATTAATTAAGAAAAGTTTACGCGATTAAGACCTGCTCAATTATTTTGTATGACAAATAAAGGTTGTATCTCTTAATTTCGATTCAGAAAACATATTGAATTGACATCCTTGATCGACCACAAGATGTTGAGTTTGATTTAATTCACTTCCTTCTTCAATTATTATTTGACTTGATGTGGTATCAGAGACTGTTGTGGTTCTTCGTTTTGTCAAGCGTGTATATCTAGCTAGGACCTTTGAATCATTAACCTTCCTCTTTCGATATATATCAAGGAATATCGTGGGAGCATAACTTCGCACTTTCTTCCTTGTCTGATTTTTTGTTTCCCATAAAATGTTCACTACAAATTATGTCGTCAGGTTTGGGATAGCATGGCGACTCATCAACACTAAAATAATAAAGACAATAATAAATATCACATAAAATATAGCGCAAATAAAATTGATCATAATGAAAGGTTATTTCGCTTACCTACTTATTCCTTTTTATGGTATCTATCCACTTACTTCTTTGATTTAATTTCCAGTCCGAGGTAGGAAATACATAATATATAGAACTTATTACTATTTTTGTCGTTATTTTTGCAGTTCACAACACAACAACGTCTATTATTAAGAATGTTTTTTTTACGAACTTCGTCCAAACTGACTTTACTTTCCCGGATTTTTGCGTATTTCTGCCACGGCAAGCGCTGCGATCGCTTTACTATACCCCCACCATGTACTTCGCACATAGCGAATAGCAGGCAAATGCTTTAATTGACTCACAATGTTTTTGTGACTTCGAAAGTCAGAATGATACATTTTAATTAGCATCATGAATATACATATAGGTAAACAAGAACTTCTCCTTCTCATTAAAACTTTCTTTGATTTACAATTGTCTAAGATGCGTCTGCAGGTTTTCTACGTCCATGTGCTTTAAATTAAAATTATTATATTTATATTCTGCAAGGCTGCTTGTGTAATTAATTTAAGTCATCTGGGAGCCAATTCTGTGTTAACGGCGCTGAACACTCAAAATCCGTTGAATCCGTTGAGTGTTAAGCGCCGTTTTAATGCCACCGTTAAGTGCGTAACTACTCGTGTTATTGTGTTGTGGATTATCACCACGTCGATCGTGGAATACTTCGCGACACCGCTATCAGATCACTTCAATATTTTGTGACGTAAAAGTATCAAATATCAAAAGATAATGAAATACTTTGATATGAGCTTCGGTATCATTTCATATGCAACAGTTCGCTGCAATACACTTTGTGAAATTGGTTGCCTAGTAGTTTATAGGGACAATAACATAATCATACTTCAACTTTTCATTTGCAATTCTAATTCACGAAAGTGCCATCTACAACGATTCACTCGACTGTTTACTTCACTTTGTACAATCTGCGAATTAAATCGTTCGAATTAAAAATGTATTTCAATTTTTTTAACGACGCCCTCAATAGATAGACCTACAACAATAATTATTATTATTTCCATCAAGTATAATAGCCACTCTGTAAAATATTCGACGAAATTTTTCGGTTTTCAGTGGGCGAATCATTAGCAAACATTTGTCATTTCCAAACTCGGCTTGACGTTTATCTCTCTACAAATTGATGAACGAATGTTAGGGCTCGTAATCAATTGTCCCCCGAGGATGATTGTGATAAAATTCTCCACAAATTTATATCAGCGAATATTAAAGTTTTAATTTGTTTAATGTGGATAAACATCCTTGAATTTGGCTGGCGATGACTACCGATCTAATGTTGAATCTGTTGTTTTTTGGCACATGATTTATGGATGTTATTTAGCATTGGTAACATGCCAAATTCAGTGCAATGGCTACGCACGCTAATAGCGTATAAAGATTTAATTTGTGGAATTTTGTGATTCTAGCAAGACCGCATTATTTGCCTTTGCGATACAATTCATATGCGTTGCTTATTCTACATGACTTTTAAAAACGTAATAAAAGTTCACTATTTACAGACTGGGAGGTGTTCTTATGCATCTTTAGTTCTGATCTTGCAGCAAAAATATCGTTATATAGATTTTATATGTTGACTTAAACTTTTTACCATTCGAGAAATGTTGTTTCAAATGTAATATCTCCTTATATTCGAATCTAGTCGAGTTAAAGATCACACGGCAAACCAACCCAAGTTCGCAAGTATACTTCAGTGTTAGTCTAGGATACCCAACAATCTAATGATGTCTTAGTTGTAATCTAATATTTTCGACTTACTGACGATACATTGCAAAATCAGAAATTCTACTTATTTCTTCGAGAAACAGAACAGCAACAATTTATTGGCGGACTTTCAAAAGTTTTCTAACCAAAATTATAGTATTGGACGCGCTCATTAATATCGAGAGGTGTGCCAACTTCCACGTTATTATTTATTCTACTATCACCAATTTTATTTCAGTTTACATCGCTACTCTATCATCTACTCTACTATCATCAATTTTATTTCAGTTAATATCGCACGTGAAAAGCTTTGAAGGCTAGGTATTATTGACTTTGACAAACCTTATTCATTTTAAATTTTTACCTGTCTACATTAAAGTGGTTTAGATGTTAATATTTTGTATTTTGGTGAAGAACGTGCTGTAATTTTTAAGCATCGCTTAAAGATATAATGAGTGTCACAAGTTGTATGAAGATCGCTCATGCCAACGTTCCATGAAGAATCGAACATTCCAACGAAAGTGAATTACGTCAGCATTCAGCAGATCTGTAAGGTAGATTTCAAAGAAAAGGATAGACGCGAGTGATAGCAAGAAGACATATTCTAAACACTAAGCAAACTGCACCTGATTACTTTAGGGTTTCCTAAACAACTAAGTACGCAGCGTATCGCTATCAGTGAGATAAAAGCTTATGGTTCCACACCGCGTGGTAAGGCTTTTACGGTCGAACGAATCTGATAGCTACACCTAGAACTTTGTAAATGAAGATAAAATAGCTTGCTGATATTATCGAACAACATTCGGCTTTCAATATTAATTACTGTTCATGATAAATATTATAAAATGTATGTTAAGAATGGAAATACTGCCACAGGACACTATGCTAAGAAAATTAGCTTTAGGAAGGCACTAAGGTGTTCTCATTTTCGTTGTTACCTTGTGCAGAAGTCATATTTTGAATGATTTATCTATACCTATATACAAAAGCGAAAGTACACTCATAGGGAAATTTCGAAAACTGCTGGACATACAATGATGAAATTTGGCAAGGCAGTAGTTTATACATAGTAAGCGTCTGCTAAGAACGGAATTTTCGAAAGTGCTAGATAAGGCTTCTCTCAAGTGTGTATGAATGTTACGGTATAATGTAATTTTTATCCACAAGCGAAGCCGCGGGCAACAGCCTGCACGTTTTAGTTTTCTTTCGCAGCTAAGCGATGAAATGATTCAATAATGAGCGCTTTATAGTTTAGCAAAACTATCATAGAACTTCTTGTGTTCTGACGAATGAACCTTAAATAATGATATATGGCGCCAGATAGAAATATGATATTAAAAATTCAAACCTATCAATAGTAGGCTTTTGATATGTCAGAATATAATACAAGTACATTTCTATTATTATCAATAATTATATAAAATATCGTTCTCGCATTATCACAATACATAATATTCGCATAAAACTAGTTGGGCTAAAAAGCCGACAGAATACGTCTAGGTTGTAAATAAACATATTGAAGTGCTTATAACAGACCAAAAAATCTTCTTTCAAAACATTGTACAGACTAGACTGGAACAGTAACAGTATACACATCTTCCCTCATCAATCTTGTTTCAATAGCCACATATTGCAGAATAATTGTTCATCAATAGAGATAGCATTAACCGCCACAATATTACAAAGCGGTGTGTTGACAATCGGTATGTCACTATCAAATACGGATTACACGGGACTGAATCGTTTATTGAGATGCAGGCCTAGTGGTCAATTTGTTAGACAAATAGGTCTAGAGGTGAGTGGCAGAAGCTATTAACGCTGAGCATGCTAATACTTGGATAATACAGTCATGCAAGTGCATCTGGAGTAATTATAGTGACCAATGCGATAATGTATTCTATTGTTGCTGAGTTTAATAATGCAGTAATAAATTGAAGAGGCATGTTGTGACAAGCGACAAATTACTGTTTACCCCTGGCTTACAACTATTGTAATATCTGTCTACTACAGCAATATAAAGCTAATATAAACTGTATTAGAAACGTGGGTATTTGTTTACTATAGTAAAATAATGGCTAGACTGTAAAACAAATAACAGACCGAAAATCTAACAATTCTATTTGGATATCACTATTACAAATTTAGTTAAATTTGACCATAAATGAAATAATTTAATAAAAATAACATCACAACAATGATAAAACGGAATACATACTAAAAAAGCTACAAGTTTTCATAGTGAGAATGACCAATCGAATGAATAAATTAGTCGCTTTGTTTGACCTGACTCTGACCACACTACAACGGTTGATTGGTTCACAATGAAATTAAAAATATTGCACTGTTATTGCCGCTCGCCGTTGATTGCAAAAATAATTAATTTAAAATTTAATCATGTCCCAATTATCTTACCTAATACCCGAAAAATGAGTTAGTACAATAAGTGGGATATAGGGTCGTAACAAAAATGGTATCAGCAGCGAATTTCATTATATTTCCAATATCGACAAAAATGTAAACGGTCTAGAGTTGTAAGATTAAAATTGTAAACGGTTTTCTGTGTAGCAAAAATATTTTAGCGAATTTGCTAATATCAGTGATATTAATTCTGGATGGAAACGCTGGGCAGATGAATTATCGTAAAATCACGTAAAACAAACTTATATTATATGTGGTAATTTACAATATATGTACATATATTATTGTTGTTATTGGCAATTTTTTAGTAAATTAGTCATAGGTATAGATTGGCTTCCTTAAATTTATTTAGCTTTAACGGGTGATGTGAATTATTTCAATTCATGTAATTATTACATATGTATCATATATTAGTTTAAAAGGAATTTGCTTTCACTGACTTTTCTATGATCATCACATTGTTATCTTAATGTTCATTGCTGTCATGAATATAAAAAAATACACAATGACAAAGTGCATTTCGAGCATTTTGCTCTTTAGGCTAATATCTAATGTTCTAACTACGTTAAAATTTAGTAAAAATTGATCAGTATTTGCAAAATGTAAAGAAAAAACAATTCTCATTAATAGCTAGAACTTATAAATATAGTACTCATAATATACTTATAAGCTCAGGCGATTGAACTTGCCTTAAACTTAGAAGGTTGTATAGTTCACACACGGGAAACTACCTATTATTTTCATTGACAATAGTGAATTTTATTTATTTTTATATGCTTCAGTACTAGCAGTAGTAAGAAAACGAAAACAAAATTAAATAACAAAATGTTAATGATTTTGCCTAAACTATAGAACAGGCCACTGTCTTTACCAGTGAAATAACAGCGCTGGCATACGTTCCTATTCTGTAATAGCATCATGTAGTGTATTTAATGGACTTTTTATTGCAAATATCACTATTACCTTTCATAATATTATTATTTGCCTAACTTTAGCACCGCTAGAGTGCACCAAAGCACCATTTTGAGCGTTAGAGAATTAATGGTTTCACCAGGCAAGAGCAGGCCACAGCCACTATCTACTGTGAAAACATTTCTCACGTTTGATGGCCACTATAAAGTAAATCAAACTAGGATAGAGTGTTAAATCCTTTTTTCTAGTGTAGTTCTAGCGTAGATTGCTCTTGAAGTCACGGTTTTATGGATGAATTTACATGGTCCTTTTTCGCCAACGTGTAGGTGTTGTGAACGAGAGGATTTACGTGCAAGAGCGAATCGAGAGATTGCCCGGATTGTCCTTGGTCATATTGCGTGAGAGATTGAACGTTACAAACATCTGAAATCACTGTAGTACAAAGCGTATATATCATTTCACTATATGCAAATTGACTTTTTTGGTACTTACTTAATGCGTGCACATAAAATACGATGTTAATAATAAGTCAATATTAGGTATATGAATAACTTTTATTTATTTCGCGTCATTTTCAAAATACCTTTCTTCATAAATTTATTTTATTTAAACAAAAGAATACAGTCTTTATAAAAATATGCCGACAGAACTGTATCAAACTTTATCTCTATCTCTATATAAGTAGTGCAGTCCTACATTCCGAATATTCACTAGTTTACCACATGCTGATAAGATCCGCCTCCCAACTCGCGTATTTACCCAGGTGTGCATGCAATCACAGTGATAAAGTGGAGGCAGGCATCATTTCTATACAAACGTGCAGTATAAGCATGATCAAGGCAATACGGGCCGTAATCGTCATAGCAATAACCGAGTACGAGCCAGGGCAATGTTCAATGGGTAATCATCAACTGCTTGCGTGCGTATTTATCAACGGATGAACCTGCTATAAGGCTTGCTCTGATACAATAATCATTTGGTGTGTATTTTCACTTAGGTTATGTATACACAGATTACTGTATAAATGTCTCTTTTGCGGCGCACTTTAGGTGCCGTGTCAAAAAAGTAGTAGATATACACTTTGTTTGCAGTAAGATATCATTTCGCAATGAATAAATTAATGTATAAGTAATCTATAATAATGTTTAGATGGATTTAAATTTCATCAGTGATGAATGTCAATTAGCGTAAATATCTGACTGATACATTTTTAATCCAAGTGCGTTTCTGAAATAAAGTGTGCATTCATAATATGTATACAGATCATACGAAAGTGAATTTCTATGTACATACATACATACATACATAACTTCACAATTTTAATCCCCGAAGAGGTAGGCAGAGGTGTATTACACACCCACACTTCGCCAGTTATGTTTCGGTCCCAATGTAATAGGGGCCGAGCCTATTGACCTCTACCGAGCTCATCATTAAGCGAGCGATAATTAACATTTTCAATACACACATAACTTCGAAAAGTCAGAGGTGTGTGCCCGGGGTAACTGGGGATCGAACACGAGACCATCGTCTCGGCAGTCCGTTACGTACACCACTGAGCTATCGCCCATATTTCTATGTATTTTAAATTATTTTCTGTTGCATTGATAGGGCAAATACACACTCATGACTAGCATACATTGATTTGCGCTGTTTAATATCGTGACCATAAATAAACGATGTTTGGAAGCTATTAACAAATAAAATAAATAGCTGCTTTCTTAGAAACTTTAGTTTGAGGAAAATAAATTACCCTTAAGAAATATAAACCACTGTTTTCTGCGTTGTAAGACGAATCCCTGGTACAAATTACATTTAAACTTAAACCAGCCGCAAGATAAGCTGACGGCTTAGCGGCAGCTCAATCTTGAGTTGCGGTATTGAGACGCCGCGTTTGCGACAGAGGTGAAAAATGATGGAGCAGAGCGATCCATTAGCTGCTAGAGATACTTTATTGTTTGCGTTTTTATTATATTGTGGTCTAATAATAGTGCTTTTAAGTTTCTGAATGTATGTTACGTAAGATAAATAATTTGTAATGAAAGAATTATGTAATATTTTAGCATAAATAAGCAAAAATGTAGCGCTTGCTTAAGAACGCCAAGACGAAATACAAAGAGGTTCATTAGCAGAATTTTATTACCTGTTTAGACATAAGGTCCCTAGATAATTATTTATTATATTGTCTTGCCGTTCGGAACGGATCGGCAATGTTAGTATCAAATAGCTAACGTGCTTTGTAGGGCACGTAAATATATTGCATGCGGTTCTTACCTCATGACAAGAATCATTAAGTCATATCGGAGGCCTTCGGAAGGCGTTTAAATCACTAAAAAGAAATGTATGTTTCGCTGAAATTGATTCTCTAATCTGTATGCCTTTGGTGACTAGTTTGCCTGATATGTACGTACATGAAAAGGATAAGGATCATTCAGCTTCACCGAAACATAATAGAAAAAACCAACTTTCCTTCTTCTTTCTAGTTGTTCCCTCAATGATGAGGATCGTGATTCTATCTGAATGGTGTCCGGGTTTTGTCATCTACAAGATGCCTCCATACACCACTGTCTCTTGCATATCTTGCCGCCTCGTGGAAGGACAAATTCAAGGTGGTAAGAATGCGATCCGTCCAGCGACTAGGTCTTCGGCCTCGCGGTCTTGTCCCATTTCTTTTTCCGCTCAAAATAGTTCGCACCAGATTACTGGGAGGTTTTCTCATTATGTGTCCAAATTAGCTTAGTGTTCTATTTATGACAGTTGTAACTAGGTGTTATTTTATGTCTAATTCTTCGATGATGGACTCATTTGTGCGGAATGCAGTCCAGGGTATGCGCAACATCCGGCGCCAACACCACATTTCAAAGGCTTTAATTCGGTCTATATCTGCAGCTTTTATGGTCCAGGTTGCCGAGGCATATAAAAATATGGAGAAGACTAGCGTGCGTATAAGTGCTATTTTAGTTTGCCGTCTAATGTTACCGTCTTTCCATATCTTTTGTAGCTATGACATAGCATTTTTCAACATAGCGATACGGCGACGGATTTCTGGTTCACAAGAGGTGTTTGCTGTAATTACTGACCCTAGGTAATTAAATTCAGAGACTTTATTCAAATTGGATAGCGTATCGGGCCGATGAGCTTTGCCGAATCTGTCTATCAGCATGACTTTCGTCTTGGTTCGGTTTATAGACAAACCTAGCTCCTTACTTACGGTCTCTACCTTATTTAAAAGTTCCTCCATCTCCTCTGTGGTTTCAGTGATCAGAGTTGTATCGTCAGCATAACGGAGATTCGAGAGCTTTACTCCGCTAATTGAAACGCCTCCCTTCCATCCTTCCAATGCTTTCCTTAGGATGTATTCACCGTAGATGTTAAAAAGTATTGATGATAATATGCACCCTTGCCGCACACCTTTTCAAACTTAAAATTTCCCGATATCTCATTCTCAACACGTACAGCTCCTTTGCTATTGTCGTAGAGATTTTTAACTTTTCTTAATACGTGCAAAAATATTTCGTTAAGTTCTACATTCGCACGCAATTACAGTAAGCAATACACGAAATCGTATTTTGATCTCAAGTGCTTGTTACCATACCGAATATGTAGACATCGAATTCGGGTCGAGCTAAGAAATTGAAGTGGGCAAGAAAAAGCAAATAATACCCCATAAGACTCGTGGACAAAATATGACTAATGCAAACAAACAGCTTACTAGCGATCCACGGCGCACACAACTTGAATGTATAAGCAATCTGTGTCCACAACAATGTTTGTATGTGACTTGTAAATAATCACGTATGTACTACATATGTATTGAACTGAGAGTATCTGTTTACATGGCTTAATATAGAGATTATAATTAGATCCCAAGTCTAGTTTCCAGTCTTGCGCAATGAAAAAGGAAAGTCATTCTTGGTAATGCATTCGCTACAGTTGCTACTTAGCCAATGTGTATAAGTCTCTGTGCATATAAAATCTGTGCTTTTATTTTTGCCAAATTCTAAAAGACTGTACGTAGACCTTGGAAGACAATTCCGATACTCCGCATAACAAACATTGTTGTACAGAGGAAAGTTTTATGATGATGGAGATTATCATCACATAACTTTTCTCTGTCAAACTTTCTGTCAAATATCTTTATGCCAACAGGACTACTGAGTAGAGGGTTAGAACTTGATAAGCTCTGCATAAGTCTGCTCTCTTTATCCACTAGGCTAACGCTGCCTATGTTTGACTCCTCAGGCCCATAAGATCGTCAATATTTGTGCACATGGAGGTTGGTGTACCATGTGTTGAGTTGGTGTACCAGAAGTTGACCCCTGTTGTTTCTGCCAATAATTAATAGTTGGATATCCAGATCTAACTTGACTGTTAAACTTCTTGAGTGTTTTCCAACACACGGCCTGAACACTTTATGAAGTCATAGGTGCAAACTAACATTGTCTCAGTAAAACTTTATTTTCTAAGGCCCAAACATACATAAAACACATCTGCTAAAGTTAGAGCGCGCCCAAAGAGCGGTACTAAAAGTAGGTTGGAGACTCCCGTACCAATTTTCTACCACCGAACTATACAAAACCTGTAATGTACTCTCGGTGCGAAAATTATTTATTCTGAACCTCATTCTTACGACCCATACAAACACCAAATACGATCCGTCGATGTTACATCACGCTCGTCGGAAGCATAACGTTTGTCCCTTGATTTCGGTCAAAACTAGTCTAGCCCAAAGATGTTTCTACTTCCTGGGAAGTAACGTATACAATAGGCTAAACAAAACTCTAAATTTATACCCTATGTCCAAGAATGAGTGTAAAAAGGCAGTAACTCAATGGCTATGTGACATTCTTTGTTTGTGATAATTTCCATATTAAAATAGACGACTATCATAAATACATATATTATACGTACAACGCACAATTCTCACACACTACACTTATACACACATACACACACAACTCTCACATGCAACAGTCACACACATTCACAAACCTACACAGACAGACACACACACAACTACGGTTTATACATTATTTCTCTTATTTTTGTTTTTGTGACACTGTTTCGATAGGTGTAGATACTTAGCTAACTTTTGTAGTGTTTAGAGGAGAGGACTGGAGATCTGTCACACAGGTTTCGAACCTAGCTCAGACTCCAGCTCTCAACAAGGTTTCTGTTTTTACTGTATCTATAAATATAAGTATACCATTGTACCTTTTTGAGAGAAATAAACAATATTTATTATTATTATTCATTTATTTCTCATCAATCAAATTTAAATTACATTTTTAAATATATCACAAAAAAATTAAATACATTTAAAAATATAAAAAAAACCGTGGGATCCCACCAGCAACGGGCACAGGGTCCAAGCTGCCGGTGGTTAGGGCTCCAGAGACAGGAACTTCCTCACAATACGTGCCGTGTCGAGAAGTACTGCCTTTTGCATCAGACCTTTGACCCAAGCACCCAACGCGAGCCTCTTAAGGTGACGATCGAGGCTCTTGGCTATTAGGCCATTAACCGTTACAACTATCGGCACAATAATTGCTGAGTCCACATCCCACATGTCGACAATCTCGTGAGCCAAGTCCAGATATTTAATCCGTTTGTCTTTCTCGGCTTTCACGAGATTCTCGTCATGAGGAATGGTGACATCAACAATTATTGCGAGGCGCTCTGATCGATCTATCACCACAATATCAGGTTTGTTGGCTACAACAGTCCTGTCTGTGACGATAGATCGATCCCAGTACAATGTGGCATGACCATTTTCGAGAACTGGCTCTGCCACATACCTGTAATACGGTACCTCGATGTCTACAAGTTTGTATTTCAGAGCAAGTTGCTGGTGAATGATTCTAGCTACTTGGTTATGTCTGTGCAAGTACTCGCCGTTAGCAAGACGTGAACAACCGGAAACAATATGCCTGAGAGATTCACCGGGCTGGTGACACGCACGGCAAATATCGGTAGTGCCATCCCTCAGGATATATTTCCGGTAGTTATTCGTCTTGATAACTTCGTCAGCAATTGCACAAACAAACCCTTCGGTTTCCCCAAAGAGGTCACCGAAGCGTAGCCAGTTCACCGAGGCCAATAGGTCTACATCGGGTCCATACAGGGCCCGATGAAACCTGCCATGAAGCTCCTTGCTCTGCCATACACGCTTGCGCTCATCAGTACTGAGTACTACAGGTATGCGCCAGTTCTCCTTAGCCAACTTGAGCGGGGTGAGTCCATTGTCCACTGCGACAACATCTCGATGCATGTCCCCGTTCGCCCGGAGAAAATATTCTCTGAGATTGCACACCTCGCGGTTGTGTAGGGTCTTGATATTCAGAAAGCCACGACCCCCACACTTCCGCGGGATGTACAACCTCATCACGGATGAACGAGGATGATGCATACGAAATGCCGTCGACAATGTGCGGACTCTTCTGTCCAGGGCGTCCAATTCAGACTGAGTCCACTTGAGTATGCCAAAGGAGTATACAAGAAGTGGCATGACCCAACCGTTGCAAGCACGAACCTTGTTGCCACCTGATAAAAGGCTTTTTAATACTTTTTTCAGGCGGCCAAAGAAACGCTCTTGCAACGATTGCTTCATGTCAGCTTCATTGATACTTAAAGCCTGTGACATACCCAAGTACTTATAGGTATCGGTTAAGAGAAGCGATCTTAGGTTAATGGAATCTGAGAGTTGGATCCCCTCAGATTCCACCATCCTGCCCTGCTTCACATGAATGACAGCACATTTATCCACACCGAACTCCATATTGATAGACTTATTAAAGTTTTGGGTTACGTTTAGTAAATCTAGCAATTGGACCTCAGATTGGGCAAATAACTTCAGGTCATCCATGAATAACAGGTGGGATACGACCTGATCGCCTCTCTGTAACCTATAGCCTAACCTTGAACCCTCCAGTAATGTACTGAGAGGGTTCATGGCTAGGCAAAACCAAAGGGGACTCAGACTGTCGCCCTGAAAAATTCCCCGCTCAATTTTAATACGTTCGCCGTCCTCCTGGATCCTTCGGCATCCTGGATAGCAAAGAATCGTATTCCATTGCCCCATACATGACTTTAAGAAGGTGCGTAGAGTAGTATTTACTTTATACAACTCTAGCACCCTCAAAAGCCATGTATGCGGCACGGAGTCATACGCTTTCTTATAATCTATCCAACATGCCGCCAGATCCTTTCGGTTACGGCGAACTTGTTGGCTAATGGCCATGTCGATGAGGAGGAGCTCCTTAGTACCGCGAGCACCCTTCCTACATCCATTCTGAGAGGCTGACATAATAGAATTGTCTTCAACATGTTTAGCTATTTTAGCTCTCAGAATAGATGTAAGAAGTTTATAGACCGATGGTAGACATGTTATCGGTCTATAATTGCCGGGCTCGCTAGTACTGCCTGTCTTGTAGAGCAGGTGGGTAATTCCAGTCATCATAAATGATGGCAACGACCCAGATTCTACAGCTGATTGGAATTGAGATGCCAAGCGTTCATGCGAACTACGTAGCCACTTCAGCCAGAAATTGTGCAGCCCGTCCAAGCCTGGAGATTTCCAATTAGATAATGGACGGACTGCTTGTGCAACATCCTGGCTAGAAATGGCCACGCATTCCATTTCAGGAATATGTTCGCATGAACGTTCGACATCTTGCATCCAATCACCTTCAGTATGGCCAATGGGCGTCGACCAGATGCTACGCCAAAACATGGCTGTGGCGTTCGCATCCGGCCGCTGCACATTAGTCACACATTGATCTGGTCGTTCCCAGCTTCTGTATACCCACCTCTGATCCCTCTGGAATGTACGATTAATGACGTACCGGTCCACACGTTTTTTAAATCTACGTATTCGGTTTGCCCATGCATAGACTTTCTGTTTTAGGTAGTCAATGCGCTCTGTGACCCGGGCTATATAATCTTGAGGACTAATATTAGCCCCCGAAAAAGCCCGTTTCACAAAGCGCATTACCCTAGGGCGTGTATTCCCCTCCCTAAAACAGATCAGCTTGCCAATAAGTGCCCTTGCCTCGGCAATACGTCGCTCAATCCTGCACTGCCACGCCGGTATAGCAGACCTTTGTCGTACAACGGTATCAGTTTCAAGAAACTTTACACCAGCTATACGACAAGCTGCCACGGCGGTACAGTACAAGATTGAGTGTGTATCACCGAGATCCTCACTATTATCTAAATAATTTGATAATAATGAGTCAAGAGCACTTACCAGCGCTATATTTCGCCTATGCAAAGGCAACCGCGGTAGGCGAGGCCTAATAGATGATGGCGTGTACCGGTAGTCCCTAATCGCACATTCCAAAGCGTCCTTGACCTCCTCATTGCACTGGGTACTTACATCATCAGCCATGTCATGCTCCTCCCTGACGGCGCTGCCGCCCATTGGCGGTGCGCTCGGTGTCGGTGTTAGTGTGGGCCGGACGGGATTGGCATGGCTCGAAGGTAAGTACTCTGAGCGAATCCTATCAAGCACGGCGTTATCCAACTTGCCACTGCGCTGGATAACCCGTACCTGATCCGATAGTCGTTGAGCCGTGACGTTGATGCTTGGTTCCAAGGCCTGAAACATAGACAGCATGCGACTACGGTACGCAGTGAGGTTAGTGCCCCCCTCTGTCGCCCCAAAATATGCGCGCATGACTTGTTCGTTTATGGATGACGTCCACTTCATGCGCTGCACATTACCACCGGCAGCGGGAACCCTGTGGGGGGCCGGTGGGCCCCGAGGTCCTAAGCACGCTGGTGGCCGGCCTCTCCCACGCCGCCGCGCAGGTGACGGTGTCGACGGCGGAGAGAAATACTCGTCGCTGGAGCTCGACGCAACTGCAGCTGTCGACGTTACTGGTGCAGGTTCCGACGGCTGCGAGGCGGAGCTCAGCGACGAGTCCGGAGGTGTTGGGTGTGCTGTACGTTTCTTGGCTCTCGTCAACATGTTACTCCATTTTTATTTTCATTTTCGTATATATTTTTATTGTTTGACTTGTCATATTGCTTGGCGTGACGGCTGTCATTGTATAAACTTTTCACTATTTCTGTTATTATGGTGGTTTTTATCTGGTATTTTCTTACGTTGCTTGTGTTTTATATTATAATTCAGATTATATATACTTTTGCACTGTAGATGAGATGATATTTATAAAATATTAATATTTAAACATTTTTGGAGGAATAGACACGTTGACAGTTTTGGTGTTGCCCTTATTATTATTATTATTATTATATCCGTCATCAGGACTTACATCTGGAAGTCAACTCAAGGGCAAGAAAGGTTTATATTACAAGTTAAAAGCCCATTTCTAATTTTCGAAAAAACACAGATTTCTTGAAAATACTAGAGCAATATGATATATTAATTACATTTTAATTTATAAAGAGCATCTTAATCTCCAACTTATTTATTTCTTCCTGAACTTGGTATTAATATCCTGTAATGCAGAAGAGATAGCTGAACGAAAATGTATTCCTGTATCTCATTATTATTAAGTAATCAAACGGGAATCAGTGTTGTAAGTTTCCGGAAATACATAAAAAATATCAGTTGCTTATCGTACTCCACAAGTCGTAAAAGTTGTCAGAAAGCCGGGTTTTTTATTGGATCTTACAAAGCTAGTGCCATAACTAAACGAAGCAATAATCCAGTTTTGTGGCCTGTTTTATGTTTATTGCACCCAATTTTTTCAGAACTCTGCAAGCTCCGAATATTATCTAATCGTCTATATGACTGCAAGTTCAAAAACCTATTGAGAAAATTAGTCTAACTTGGTAAAAAAAAAACTAGTACGGAATTGTGACTCAAATGTGAAGTTGCACATCGTGCGGCACCGGCATGTAATTTTTCATGGATTTATGTAGTCAGTTCGTTTTGACAGTAAAGATGGTAGGTATGCATAATTATTAATCGGTATCCACATGTAGCAAAATAGACGAAAATGAAGTTGAGCTTACAAAAATAAAGACACAAAAATACAAAGATAGCAGTATCAAAACCAGTGGACCAATTTTAATGAAATTCGTTCGAGCAAGCTTGAACCCCGCGAAGAAGAAGTTCGTCCCCCGAGTACTATTTAGTCCAACGTGGACTAAATATTACTTGAGCAAAATCTGGTTTCGAAATAAAATGGCATGTGATTACATAATCGTCATTTATATGTAATCTCGCTAGACTTTACCTTCCTAGAATCATGTTAAAGCTATTAAGCATCATAAACCGTAACGTTTGATACGGGAGGCGTTTACCGACTGTTAATGATGATGACTTGGGGAGTTGAGACTATGGGGGCGTAATGTTCACTTTACGGAGTCTCCCAAATAAAGTCGAAGCTTTAAGGGAAGCTATAACCATTCCGTGATTGTTGATCCCTAAGGTTGCTCGTGTTAAAGGTGCAATTACAATGGTTATCTTTGGAATGCAACTCTGGGTAAATTTTCTTACAAATAGGTTACCGCAAAACATTCTTTAAGGTGTAATAATATCAGGTTCAACATAAGGGCCGAAAATCAATAGGATGTCATGGGAATTATTTTATTGGGCTGGGTAATTTAGACGGTAATAGATTAATGTATCTACTTTTGTATGTTTATGTAAGTTTAATTTTCCGTTACCCGAGCAATGAACATGATTGTAAAAAATCATCTGTTGTGTACACACGTAAAAAGAAAATATATGCGATGACATGTAGGTATATACATATGTGTTTAACGACAACTTGTTTTTAAATATATTAGAAACGTGTATGTAAAAGTTTATATCATGTACCTATTATGCGACACGTCCCATAATAAACTGCAATAAATCCCATGCAATCTGTTAATCGATTTATTCTTTAAAGGACAATATTTTAAACCACAAAAGAATAACTTATCTATATTATGTAGTAGGATTTATTCTAAACTAGTGTCCTATATATTTTTAACTACTAGCTTATTAATAACTCAAGGGAGATAAGCGTATACATGTCGCGTCGTATACCGATATCCGCGAGAATACAAACCATCCGTAAAGACAGCTAATATTTAGGCAACGGGACAACGTGCGTGGTGCGTACGTTAGAGTGCGTGCGTGTGCGAAATGGTGGAAATATTCGTAATTTTTGGAACAATATCAGTTACACAATGTCTGAAATATAGAGGACTGGGATCATATCACTTTTTTTGTTGCTGTGGAAAACCCTAGCCTAACCCTTGACCTCACAATTTAATTTGGAGTCTAATGGAGACAGGAAGTGTGACTTCAGAAAGATGTTTGGCCAACGCACTAAAAGCCAACGTAGTGTCATCGACTTACCTTAAAGCCTAGTGGAGAGACCAACGGACTGCTACGCAGAGGGTCTCAGGTTCGAATCAACGGCGCGCACCAATGACTTTTGGAAGTTATGTGCGTATTAAATAGTTAATTATCGCTTGCTAAATGGTGAAGGAAAACATCGTGAGGAAACCTGCATGTCTGAGAGTACTCCATAATGTTTTCGAAAGACATGATTGTGAAGTCTGCCCACTCGCACTTGGCCAGTGTGGTGGACTATGGCCTTACCCTTCTATTGTGGGAAGACGCCTTTGCCCCGCAGTAAGGCAGTTTAAATACGGGATCGATGAATACGAATCCATCACAGCATGGCAACGGATGGGCGATCCTGCTAGTATTCGGTCCGCATGAGCCCCTTCATAATTTTCTATCCGTAGAAAACGCAAGTGGACACTGCGTCGCCTTGGCCTATGACCTGAAAAGGGATGAGAGGAGGAGTGGGATGAGTGAGAAGAAATAGAGGATGGGGCCTCCGATTCGATATGAAACCTTCGATGATGAAACGAAACATCTATTTTGATTAGATACATACAAATATTATTATGAAGTCAGAGATTATAAACGGCCCATGTTTTGGAATAAATAAATGCGTCGTCGACAAATACCTCCTGTAACTTTTTAAGAGGGGTTAAAGAACCTCTTGTTATAATTAAGAAACAAAGTCAGGAATAAAATTAATACAGACTGAAATTAAGCTACCATAAGACAGGAGAAAGTGCGTGCGAAATTTCGTGAACGGACTATCACAAGATGGATGTAGAGGAAGTGCACATTTTAAACATTGGCGTACCTTTTTGAATATTTTAAAAATAAGTTCTAAATTATCTGGTAACATGGATTTAATCTCTATATTCTGAAGTACAGCCATCATACGCCATGTTACGCCTGTCTGTTTTCCGTTATAAATATTTCTTTTAAGTGATACTTATTCTATTAGTTTTGTTATACAACAACAAAATTATTAAAAAGAATTTCTCGCTTTTTATTACACATGAAAACATTTTGTGTGTCAAATTAATTGAACCAATCATCTCACATGTCACAAAGAAGTTTTATACTATTTCACTCCCTTTCACAGACTTGACCTTTTATTCCTTCCATTACAATCTATGTTTTCTCTCTGCTATAAAAGATGTCCTATATCAATATTATTTGAGTAAAAACATCTTAAAGTATTTTGTGATCTAGAAAGGCACTCAATAAGCCATTCTTTTTGTGGGATCAAACGAAAAATGAGAGAGTATTCAATGAGATTATGTTTGTGTAGCAAAGCAGAAAGTAATTGTAAGTTTTTCTTATCGAGAAATAGGTTTCGTGTTGTTCTTTGATACTTTTAAGTGATTTCTTTGTTGACATTTGTGATTGTTTCACAATTATATAGGGATACTGGGTTTTAATACGGCTGACTGAATATGTTGAAGTGCCTTCAAGGTACCTATTTCGCTTTGGTTGGTTCGCATGACATGCACCAATAAAATTGTCCATATTTTTACTTAATTTATGAAGATTCTTAATTTTATGAAAACCTTCCAAAAAGGCAGACAGATATTCAAATTCCACAAAATAAATGAAAGAACAATCCAAATTCCAAAATACACAATACACCCAAACAAGCAGCTTACAAAATCACATCTCGAAATTATCTGTAGTAACATTATTATATGATTCTTTTAGCTGTTAACATTCAAATAACGCTTTTAATAGGTGTTCGGCGAACCGAATGTTCCTAGGCGATTGGGAAAAGTTATTAATATTGTGGACTGTATAGGGATGGGTTCTGATCACCTAGGATAGGAGATGGGGTGGAATTGGAGGTATTGTAGGAGGCGGAAGGATGAGGGCACACCTACTTTGCAAATCCGTCCTCTTCTTCTCAAATGGCAGCCTCCTGGTGTCTTCGGGAATCCTGAAGCTGCACCAAATCACTCCACTACACTCGCGCGTAGTTTAGTTCTCGTTGTATATCCCGGGAGCGGTAAAAATAGGCGGTGCGGTACATGTGTTCGACGCGACACGGATTATTCTAGACTGTTCTGTATGCGTGCCTTGGGAGGGGAGCGAAGGAGACAAAGGATCGCTCGCATTGGACGAGCAAGCGTGGAACGATTGACGTTGATGTAATTAATTCTCGATAGAAAGGTAGATGGCGCTACCATATCCCCCCGGCCCTAAAGGGTTGCCTTTAAAAAATAAATAAAATTGAACATAGCTATGTTGGGTGTACTACCGCATAACCCATCAATAGGCTAAGACAGCGATATGATAATAAAATTAATCTAAATTAATTATCGAAAACTACAAACGCAATAATAGCGAAAACTACAAACTAAATACTTAAACTAAGAGGTAGATCCAACTTCAGGCTAGATCTCACTGAGTTGGAAGCGGACAGAGACGTACAACAGGGCGCACGTAGCTCCCCTTCGCGGTTTTCACGGTAACAACGCGGGTTGTACCGTCCTTGGAAGTATGCAGTTTCTCTACGATGGCTAACGGCCATGAAAGCGGCGGAGCATTATCATGTATTATGACGACCAACGTACACTCCCGTATAGGGGATGTAGGACTATTCTACTTGGATCTAGCCTGAAGCTGGTGGAGATATTCCGCACGCCAGCGCCGCCAGAACGACTGCACGAGTTTATCCAGCAGAGTATGTCTCTGGAGCAAGCTTGAAGAGTCTGCTTCAGGAGCCGGAAATGACGATAATGGCACTGTGTTCAGAAAATGTGCAGGGCTTAACGCGGATGGTTCTGCAGGGTCACTACTCAATGCCGTGAGCGGGCGTGAGTTGATCAGCGCCTCGACTTGTGCAAGGACAGTTAAAAGCTCTTCGTAAGAGAGGATCTGTTGACCTATAACTTTGAAGAAATGCGTTTTAATTACTTTAACCATGCTTTCCCAAATTCCACCGAAATGGGGTGATGCTGGCGGAATAAACTTCCAGTCAATATGAGTTATGGAAAGTTCTTCCTGAAGACGAGTACGATATTCTTCCCTGAGAAACTTATAGAGGTCGCGTAAATAAGAGCTTGCGCCCACGAAACAAGTGCCGTTATCCGTATACAAACACTGTATAGGGCCGCGCCGTGAGAGAAATCGTTTAAGGGCTGCTAGGAATGACACCGTGCTTAAATCTGTCGCAACTTCAATATGCGTAGCGCGCGTCGTTAAGCATGTAAAAATACATAGCCAAGCTTTACGGCTTTTAACACCTCGACCACGCACTGGCGTATACTGCAGCGGTCCTGCGTAACCACAACCGGTATGTATAAACGCTTTATCAACTTGATTGACGCGTTGGCTAGGAAGATCTGCCATGGGAGGGAAAGTCGGATGCGGACAAAATTTGAAACAGACGTTACATTTATGTATTCTGTGACAAATTATTCGTCGAGCGGCTAAAATCCAATACTTATGCCTAAGTAAGGACATAAGCAACTCTGGACCAGCATGGAGGTGCTTCTTGTGATAAAAATCAACAAGAAGGTCGACAACATGATCATGACGCGGCAGAATGCAAGAATGTTTGTAGTTATAAGGTTTATCCGAATTTGACAGACGACCCCCAACGCGTATGACGCCGTGTTCATCGAGAAACGGCTTGAGTCTAAGGATAGCGGGAGAACAAGGTACATTGTTTTTCAAATTTTGAATGTCGTTACTAAAATGAACAGCCTGTACAGCTCGTAGTAACTTACATTCTGCGAATTTGATATCCGTACTTGATACAAAAGTCCTATTAGGTAGGTGCCTAAGAAACCTACAGACATAAACGATGGCGCGGAGTAACTTAGACCACGATGACATGCGTAGTGCGAGTGCATAGATCGGAGACTCCGCAACCTCAGCAATCACGGGATAAGAAACAGACTTCCGTTCGGGTACATCTTCGTCTTCTGCACTGTGGTCAAAGGGTTGCATGGGCCACTCTGACGGATCATGGGAGATCCAAGAAGGTCCACGATGCCACAATGGATGATGCAGAAGATTAAGTGGAGTAACACCACGAGACAGGCAATCAGCGGGGTTCTCAATACCCGCGACGTGATTGAAACAAGTAGCGGGAACAAGTTCAATCAATTTACTAACGCGGTTGGCGACAAAAATCTGCCAGCGGTGAGGAGATGAATAAATCCAAGCGAGCACTACTTTGGAGTCAGAAAATGCGTATATTTTATTAATAGGGTAGTGGTGCAAAACTGTGTCGTGAACCTTGCGGAGCAACTGAGACAGCAGAAGGGCCGCGCACAACTTAGTCTCGCAACCGAAATGGTTTTAACAGGCGAGACCTTAGGTTTGGCACAAACTAACTGCACCGAGTAGTTAGAACCAATGCGGACTTGCAGATATACGACTCCGCCGTAAGCACGCTCGCTGGCGTCAGCGAAACCTATTATGTTGATGGTACATCCATCTATCAACCCAAGATGACGCGGAATAGTAATTTGATTGAGCGCGGTAAGCTCAATACAAAACTGGCCCCAAGCGGCGACAATATGGTCAGGGGGTGTTTCATCCCACTCACACTGTGATAACCAAAGTTCTTTGATCAAGAGCTTGGCGTACAAAATTGTGGGAGCCACAAAACCCATTATGTCCCATAGTCGAGCCACAGTGGACAGCATAGTGCGTTTGGTGCATCAGGTATGCGGGCGAGAACCTCCTTAGAATTGCTTGTCCATTTGACAAGATCAAACTGGCCTCGCTTGAAAAGCTGAATAAGCTCTTCACAAAGCGAAATTGCTAGCGGAACGGATATGACACTACAGGCAATGTCATCCATATACAAAGCGGAAGTAGCAACGGCTGCTGCGGCGGGAAATTGATCGACTTCATCAGCGATCAACTGGCGAACAACTCGTAACGCGTGATATGGACTAGACTTGAGTCCAAAACAAGCACGATTGAACTGATACACGGATAAAGGTTCCTTATTGTCAAAACGATAAAAAATCCGTTGAAATCTACGGTCAGACTCGCAAACGCCGATATTGAGGAACATTTGGCGGCAATCAGCTGACAGAGCGATTTGGAAAAGACGAAACTTTATTATGATGATAATCAATCAACCTGTAGATTAGGTCCGGCATGCAAAATGTCATTAATCGACTGACCCGATGTATTCTTACAACTAGCATCTAAAACCACACGAAGTTTAGTAGAGGTTTTATCTTCGCGAACTACGCCGTGATGCGGGATATAATATGAGGGAAGAGAATTACCCTCGTCGTTTACAACTACACTCAAAAAACCTTTATCTATGTAGTCACGAATGACGTCATTATAGGCGCTGCGTAACTTAAGTGATGCATCAAGTTAGAGTCGCCTAACGAATAAGGGTCACCATAGAATGGCAACGCCACTACGTATCTGCCACTGTCGTCACGAACAGTGGTAGCGCGGAAATGTTGTTCACACTCGAAATCCTTACGGCTCATCGAGGGTGATGCGGTAATCTCTTCGAGCTCCCAAAATCGCTTGAGAAGAGAATCAATATTATTTTCTTGAAGAACAGAACAACAACAAGACGATATATATTGAGAAGTATGTAACGTAGGTATACCCATAATCACATACCCAAATACCGTCTCAATAGCCGGCGGTAAGTTATATTGCTCACTACGTACCACTTTAGTTAGTAGCAAATGCGGAAATATTGCAGCTCCGATCAAAACATCAATGTCTGCCGGATTCGCAAACTTCGAGTCTGCCAGCGGCAATGACTCGAGGTGAGTGAGTAATGCTACGTCTACATTAGCGTTCGGCAATGCGTCCGTGATACGCTCCACGATAAGCGAAGAAATGTTAAAATTAATATCCCTATCAAAACGCGAATGTATTTTAATATCTACGGAACCCTTGCAATGTTTTTCTGACCCACCGATCCCTTTGACTACTAAGTCAGTATTTTTAAAGTTATTCCACAATCCGAGGCGTTTAAAACAATCCGAAGTTATGAAATTGCTCTGAGATGCGCTATCTAGCAGACAACGTACCATGTGCGGCGATCAATTAATATCATAAACGATAACTTGCGCTGTCGCTAACAGTACCGTCTTGGACGCCATACACTGCGGCTTGGCCCCGCGCTGATCATTATAGATGCGCGAGGGCCGTCCGCGCGTGGGCGTCGCCCGCGCGATGGATGTCGTACACAACGATATTTCATTCTGAGTCGTGGAAGGCGCAGTTATCGTGGCCTGCACTTGCGACGTAAGTGTGTCAAGGTTAGCGGCTTGGCTTGACAACGGACTACCTTTATCGAAGTGCAACAATGAGTGGTGTCGCTGACTACATAAACGACATCTCGTCTTACTAGAACAATCACTCGTTTTATGCTTTATACTTAAGCAATTAATGCATGCTTTGTTATCTTTCACGCACTTGAAACGAGCAGTCGGATTTAAACCATTAAAGGCGGGACACTTGTAGAAATGGTCGTGCACTATATTACTGCACAGACATTTCTGTGAATTATTATTATAAGATTCCGAGCATGTTACGTAAGATTGCGGATTAGGGACCGAGTTATTATTACTAATTCGCGCTTTATTCGACCTTTGTTTGATATTGTTAGTATTAGACGGGCTAGATGAACTAGACTGCGTATTATGAAATATTCGACACTGATCTTTGATGAACGAAATAAAACTACCTGGTGTAGGTATTTTATGATTTCGTTCCGTCATCTCGAATGCGCAAATTGTTTCCGTGTCAAACTTTTTTAAAGCGAGTTGAAGCAACATAAAGTCGGAAAGATCTTCTAATTTTAAGTTTCTAAGAGAATTAACCGCGGTAACAAAGTTGTCTATTAACAGCTGGAAATTCGAGACAGACGCGGCACCGGACAGTTTAAGATTTAAAGCTTGATCAAAGTAGGTAGACGCTAGAACGCGAGTATCTTGATATCTATCAAGTAGTGACTGAAATATGACCTGATAATTCTCAGCACTGGGTGTGACACCTGCAAATACGGACTGGGCCTTCGGTGACAGTTTACCTATTAAATAGTACAACCTGTCAGCATCTGTCAGAGAACCATTATAGTGCACTGTGGACTTAAAACTCGCATAGAATAACGACCAATTTCGTATATCTCCGTCAAACGACATAATCTCGATTGGCGGTAATCTCGGCGTGCGAGCCGCTGAAACGGGCTGTGCCGAATATTTACCCTCTAATTGTGATTGTATTCGCTTAATGATACAATAAAGATCTTCGAATGAGGTGTACGCCTGATAATTTGGTTTTTTATCAGGATAAGTAGAAAGCAATCTTGCGTTATAATCGTCTAACAACTTATGAAAATCTGTTCGAATACTATCTACTGTCATACAATAACTGAGAAATGACTCCCTATTACTATCAGAAGCGGCGGCGGTCTTTGAGCGCTCGTAAATGTTTTGAATACGCTCAAATAAAATATTGCGTTTTGCTTCTAAGATTGCCAGATCTCTGTCTTCCGACACGCGTGGCTTCTTTTGTTGTGCCATGCTTATGTAAGTATAAGCTAATGAGACCGAAACAAAATAAGAATACCTAAAGAACCTATTATTTTACCTAATTAGGCAACACTTTAAGGCGGTGGAATTAAAAGGTGCTTGAAATATGTGATTTACAAGACAACTATGATAGTTCCAGAAATAATAATTGGGTAAGTAGGTAGCTACATAAAAGTATATTACCTACTGATGCGTGCGAAAACAACCATGTGACGGTTATGTGAATGGACTAGGAGTATAGCTAGGTGCTATAACTGCCTAGGTATAGAGATATAACGAGAGGTTACGTATAAAACGTAAATGAATCCGACTCGTATGTATCAAAAAATGGTTCGGCGTTACACCGAATCCGGTATGTTCCTAGGCGATTGGGAAAAGTTATCAATATTGTGGACTGTATAGGGATGGGTTCTGATCACCTAGGATAGGAGATGGGGTGGAATTGGAGGTATTGTAGGAGGCGGAAGGATAAGGGCACACCTACCTTCCAAATCCGTCCTCTTCTTCTCAAATGACAGCCTCCTGGTGTCTTCGGGAATCCTAAAGCTGCACCAAATCACTCCACCACACTCGCGCGTAGTTTAGTTCTCGTTGTATATCCCGGGAGCGGTAAAAAATAGGCGGTGCGGTACATGTGTTCGTCGCGACACGGATTATTCTAGACTGTTCTGTAGGCGTGCCTTGGGAGGGGAGCGAAGGAGACAAAGGATCGCTTGCATTGGAGGAGCAAGCGTGGAACGATTGACGTTGATGTAATTAATCCTCGATAGAAAGGTAGATGGCGCTACCAAATAGGCAAACAATGGCGTTTCCCTTCATGAATAAAAAGACTATGAATATTAATTATTTGACTAAACATTCATTATTGTGTATAACGGGATTTCCCTTTTCAAAGTTTCGAGATCTCCGCAAATATTTAGCAAACGTATTTCAAGGGAAAGAAAACGAATGGGCGTGTTTTTAATCCCCATTGTTTCGCTGAGTTCAAGTTGTTGCCAATCACAGAAAAGATGTTACTTGAAATAAAAATGGTATATATTTGATTTTATACCAATCTTTCGAAACGTACGTTTCCTTGGAAGAAGTTATTGGTAATATGTTTAAACTGTTTTATATTATGATTTAACGTAACTGTATCATGAGCAAATTATATGATTTGACAATATACATAGCTCTAGAATTCCAATAAAATTAGCCGCAGTGCATGTGCACTCCACGTCCTACACGTTGGCATGTGGCAACGTGTAGGACCATATTTGTACAACGTAGTATTAGTACTATATAAAAGAAAGAGAGCCATCTCTAAAAATATCTGTGTATATTTAATACCAGACTGTGTCATTCCAAGGAACTTAACTATAAAAAATCCAATTTAGAAAAAATAATAGAATGTAAACTCAAATAAATTGTCAACCGTAAACACAAGTAAAATAGCAAACCACATTCACGATAGCTCGTAAATTAACATTCTGGCAGCAAACTTAAATTTTATTAAAACCGTATACTCTGTATAAAGAAAATATACGGGATAACAACTACCTATTTGTATTTGATTAAATCGGCATCCCAAATTGAATGTTATTGCACATATATTCCTAATATTAAAGTAACTTTTAAATCATTATGTCATCATCATCATATTAGGCGAAACTGCTCAACATAGGCCTCCCTCAACGCTCTCCACATAGACTGATCTTGAGCTACTCGTTTGCATCCGCCGTTCGCGATTCCAACAAGAACGTCGGTCTACCTTGCGGGAGGCATACCTCTGCCACGGAATTACATTTTCAAATAATTATGTATTCAAATATAAACAGGTGTACAGTACAAGAGAAGTAGCAGAGGTCTAAATAGAGGAGTATACTTATGAGATGAGATAAAACGGCAAGCAAAAAATCAAGAACCTTCAGAAAATACGTAGCAGCTGAAAACGGCTTTCTTTGAGTAATTTACAAACATCACAATAATCTGCCAACAAGTTTTGCAAAAATTTGGTTCACACATCATAATCAACATCTTTACAATTTATAAAATCTAATCCACGTCACGTCCTGTCTGTCTGTATGAACACAGTAAACTCAAAAACTACTAAACCCATTTTTATTCGACTTTCCCTAATAGATAGTGCGATTGCTGAGGAAGGTTTAGGTGTATACTCTTTTGGAATTTTTCCATCCGATTGGAAAGATGCAACAATAATCCCTTTGCCCAAGAAACCTAAGCCCTGTTCCTTTTCAGATTACCGACCTGTATCCCTACTTCCCTTCTTGTCGAAAGTCCTAGAACGCTTAGTCCACACACAACTTAGTTCCTTTCTACATACAAATTCCCTCCTAAACACATATCAGTCCGGTTTCCGCCCTGGCCACAGTACTAGCACTGCACTGGTTCACGTAACTGATGACATTAGGCTAGGTATGGATAGTGGAAATCTAACGGTCTTGTCGCTACTTGATTTTAGTAACGCTTTCAGCACCGTGGATTTTCACATCATACTTGGCATTCTACGCTCTCTTAACGTATCTCCATCGGCAGTTGACTGGTTTCATAGTTACCTGTTCGGTCGCCGGCAACGTATACGCATCGAAGACTCTTTTTCTACTTGGTCTCACACTAATGCCGGTGTGCCACAGGGTGGCGTGCTTTCTCCTCTGCTCTTCGCAATATTTATTAATACTATCTCAAACCAATTACTTTCTTCTTACCACCTTTACGCAGACGATTTACAAATCTATACGCAAGCTCCTTTAAATAAGCTGGCAGAAGCTTGTACTATTATTAAGGCGAACCTGGCCAGAATCTGCGACTGGACTAAGAAATACGGACTCATCATAAATGCTGACAAAACCCAGTTAATTATTATAGGCAGCCCCAAATTAGTCTCAAAAATCAGTTGGCCCGATCTGCCACAAATTAGTTTCGATGGCAAAAATCTCGTTTTTAGTAAAAGTGTGAAAAATTTGGGGATCTCCTTAGACGAAAGTATGTCCTGCAAATCTCAAATGCAAGAAACGAGTCGCAAGCTTTTTGCATCCGCAGGTTCGTTGCGTACGTTACGCAACTTCCTTCCAACTGCCACTAAAATCGCGCTCGCTCAATCCTTGCTTCTTCCCATAATTGACTATGCTGACGTCAGCTATCTTGACCCCACAGAGGAGCAGCTAGATAAACTTGAGCGTCTCCAAAACTTTTGCATTAGATTTATATTTGGACTGCGCAAATATGATCACGTCTCAGATTTTCGTAACAAACTCAAGTGGCTCCCAATTCGTCTTCGCAGGAATACTCACATTCTTACATTACTGTATAATGTTCTATTTAATCCTAGTACGCCCACTATCTCAAAGAACGTTTCAAGTTCCTTCATGACACACATATAAGGTCCTTGAGGTCGTCTGAAGATCTGACGTTGGAGATGCCAAGGCATTCCACAAATTATTTTGGAAAATCCTTTACCGTTCAGGCAGTGCGCCTGTGGAATGCTTTGCCATTACAAATTAGAAGAGCACTATCACTAAACATCTTTAAAAAATTGTTAAAAAAACACTATCTGAATACTTAACGCATTTTAATTGCTTGTATGCGGGTTGTATTTCAATGTATCTACAATGTCTGTCATATTATTATATTATTATGTATATATGTATATTGTACGAATGTATGTAGGTATATATTTAATATATGTATGTTTAAGTATTTCTATGGAATATGTAATTGTAAGTATGTATGTATTTCATTTAAATCTTCAATACTGATTCATATTATTTAACTACACCAACGCCAGCATGTATAACTGCTTAACATCATTCCTGTCCATCCTAAGGTTGCCTGTAAGAGATCGCACTAAGCGATAAGGCCGCCCATTGTACATTACTTGTAGTTTTAAGCCACTTGTACTGTAAAACTTTATTTTGGTGTGCAATAAAGTGTAATTTATTATTATTATTTTTATACTTTAAGTGAAAGAGCAGCGAGCGAGGTCCATTAAATATTAAAAACAGCATTTTTCGAAATTTGCAACAGATTAACGGTCCAATTGTGGTAAATGTTTATTCTTTTATTCACCAGTTTAGAATGTCAATATTAAATATAAACGCGAGAGGCGATACTTGTCAGTTCGACAAACGTATTTGTTCTCAATTCCAATCCAAATATTTATGCCGAAACTCTGTATTATCAGCGAGTGTTCCTCGCTACCGTTTTCTAGTAACTCATGTTTACATTTCTCTCTATTCAATGTTAATATGAAAAAAATACAGAAAAATATAATGACAATTTAACGGGTTTTTACTTTTGTAAGTAGATACGAAGTTACAACGATGTGTATGTTTGAATGAATGACACTGACTTTTTATGAACGCCGTGCAAAATTGTAATGGTGGATAAATGTATATTGTTGCATAAAATGCAATGTTATGAGAATCTCGTCTTCATAGATATTCATTCATGTTATTTACTTTGTGCGTCATAACTTTCATGAAGTAAATTCTTCAAAATCTGCCTACGCCTAAAACTTAAAAATAGACATCCTTTATTTTAAAGTAATTTGGGTCGCGCTTTCAAATTTTAAACATACCTTATAAGTGACAAATTTTACAAATATTATGTGCACTTAATAAACATACCTATCAATACTTTGAGAAAGAATCGACAGGTAATAATTAATATTGTTCATACTATTATTAAACACACATTACAGTTGCAATCAAATGTATTTGGCGAATCTATATGTATGTCGGATAAACGTCATTGAATTTGTATAGTTTATTATCGAGCCGCTAATTCGAATTGAAAACCATACAGTAAAGTTATACCTACCTATTTAATATAAAACATCGACTAAATTTAATTCGAGATTGAGTTCTAAATGTACCTGTGTAAAAAATGTGAAACGACCAAAGATATATTTTTGTAAAGCTGGACTCTAAACTACTTTATCAAATCAAAGGAATAGTTCAAATACCTTTTTTAAATATTTCTAAATCTCAGAATAATTTTGATGTTATATTTAGTCCTTGTTTTAAAATCAGCTAAGACTATAGAACAAAAGGCAGACAGAGCGCGTGGAACACTTGCGTGAGGCCACTAAAGCAAATACAAAATTGAAAAGCGAATACAAACTCGACTCAGTGCGCTGCGAAGCATCGCACAGTTCACACGCCACGATCGATCCAGCTTTTAAATTCATAAAATGCCGTCTTGCGTTTTTAAACATTGTAAAAGTTGTTTCTAAAAGCAAATACGGGAAGATGGAATATATTTTTACAGATAACTATGGATTATTTGACCGTTTAATAATATTATTTCGATAAAATTCGTATTTCTGCAGAAAATATGTAAGTGTTGCCAGTTTACGTCGACACCGTTTTCCCTGAATTAGGGAAAATGCACTTGTCAATTGATTATGTAGGTAATAATGATTGTCATGTTAATGAAAAATACATTAACCTATTGTAAAAGTATATTGTAGATTATATTTTTTCTTATAAATATACTACGAGTAATAGGATTTCCATTAGTATATTGTTTTGAGTTCGATCCCCAAACGATCCAAATATTCGTGTACACGCGGCTACTTGTCAAGCTATCACTTTGACCTTTGTACCGTTGTTAGACCTTTGTACCTTTCTTATGGCGTAGGGAATAAGTATCAAAATCGTACTTCGACTATTTAGCTTGACTTGGCGCCGTGTGTACATTAAGTACAGAAACAGAAATTATTGATTGTAGCCATTATTTATTTTTAATTGCAATTTTTTTTGGTTACGATTTATGATTATGATATTCATAATTTATTGTATGCATGACAAAATGTTTTTAGCTAATTAATATTTATGACGTAAGCCTATCTATTTATTTCTCAATTTACGAATAAAATTAGTTAAAACTTAACTCGGAGCCTACATTTTTTAAGAAATGTATTTATAAAAGCATACTTTAATGGTATCTTTTATTTGAATAATTTTCACAACAGCATTACATATTAAAAGCATTAATTAAATCTATGGTAAATTCTTCAAAACCACAAAAGAATATAAAATATTACCTATGTAATATTTTTATATTCGTTTGCAAAAACTATATGCAAAATAGTGGGAGATTATTCATAATCTGGCAACTTTACACACACATAGACGCGCGTGTCCGTACAGTGCCAGTCGCCAAATGTCACGCACACATAGCTGTCAACCTGCCTCACTTAGTTGGACGAATACGCTACATCTGATTCTAAATCTGTGAAAATCAGGCATTCGGTAAATAGTATTTATCATCATCACTTGTCTCTTTATAATCTGTTTCATTGCTGGGAATAGGCCTCTTTGATAAAATTTTTGAGAAGGGTAGGGTCATAGTCCACCTCGCTGCCGCACTGGCCAAGGGCGAGAAGGCAGAGTTCACATGTCATTCAGGAACATTATGGAGAACTCTCAAACAATGAAATGCACACAGACGGGAAAATTTCCTCACGATATTTTCCTCCACTGCTAAGCAAGCGACAATCAACGACTTAATACGCATGTAACTTCGAAAAGTCAGTCAGTCAGTCCGCGTAGCAGTCAGTTTGGCTTTCGCTATCATAAAATGAAAATAATATTTAACAAATATTGATTTTTCAAACTTTTCCATTCGTTAAAACAAATATCTCTTGTTAAATAGAAATGTGGAGCAATACCACCTCTGGTTGAATTCTAAGAGTTAGCTGTGTATAACGCAGTGATATTTGAAGTCTTATAAATTCAATTTAATTTCACGAAATGTCTAATATTGAATTCACGTAATTCAATATTAGACATTTGTGAAATGAATGATGTGAAAAAACATGTGATGGATATTCTAGACACTCGATATCACTGATATGTATATTTTTATTCCTAGAAAAAATACATTTCACGTGTAATAGAGTGCAAAATAGATTGTAAGAGCATATTATAAGTTTTTATTTTATTTTTTAATTTTTGATATCCTAACTAGAATTCTAGATAATTATGCTACAAGTACTTTTATTACAAAATCAAATATAGATATAATTATATTGCCATTGGAAAAATTACATATTTGGGTATATTGATTGGTCTTTATGAAGGCAGCGATAGCCTAGTGGAGATACCAATAGGATGCTATGCAGAGGGTATCGGGTTCGAAACCGAGTGAAAGAAAGAACCAAACCGAGAGAGTGCCTCGGCGAGCACGTTAAGCCGTCAGTCCTGGCTGTCATGAAGATCTTTGACAGTCGTTTTAGAACATCAGTACCTGAAATAAAACTGACAAAAGCCTAAACCATGGAATATACGTATTCCTTCAGGTTGCGGCGGCGGTCAGACAGGCAGTCGTTCTGTGGAAAAGCTAATATTCAGTCAAATCCGGTTAGACTAGAAAGCGGATCCCGGGTTCTAACTGGGATAAAACTAGGAGGATGATGATGTAGTTATATACTGATTTAATTAAATTTACTTTATAATTATAGTATAATATACGGAAAGGGTTTCAACTAAATTAGGAAAACCTCATTTTATTTTATAATATTCTCCTAAACTTAAGACAATACGTCTTGACTGACACAATTGTTTGCACGGAGGGAGTAGTGGTCACCTTGCCCTTAAGCATCGCACCGAGTAGCATAGGTTCAACCTCACACAACTTTTTAAATGATTCATAAATTGTTGTTCCTAGTCTGAATGACTTTTTGTCCTTTGAATGAATTATTGTAAAGCCTCGCGAAAAATAAGACTAGTATCCTAGTGCAGATTTGTTTTAAAAACAAATAAAAAATTATACAGTAACGAGGCAGAATAATGAAACATGAAATAAATATGAATGTACTCTGGTTGCCAGATATAGCATAACATTGTTAAAATATTTAATAAAATACATATTAAATTTGTAAATATTGTGCAGTAAATTTCATTGCAAATGTGTTTTTGAAACTGAATGTTATACTTAATTATAATTTAAAGAGGGATTTAAAACGTATCCAATTTTAAGTCTTAATTATGAATATTGCATGATATATTGAATGAAGTTTTATTAAAATTAGTTAATTTGCCAACATAGGTAATCATAGACATGAAAATTTGCATGGAAAACTGTGCCGCTTGATATTTTAGCCATAGCAATCGGGCAGGAGGGACATAGATGCACTCGTATGGTTCGATGGGCTGGCAGATTCGTAATGAACGGAGAGATATTGAGTGCAAGACCAACGGCTTAATGCAACGCCGAGGCATGGGGTGTAAAATCTGCAATTTCTTTGTCAACCTTCTATTGGATAATTGTTTCATTATGATTATAAACTTTCGCGATTTGAAAACATTAAAGACAATCCCTACACGACCATAGTCGGTTAAAGAAAAACAGAAGTACTTAAACATTATGTTATCTGTATGTATTAGACTATAAGGTATTAATTGAGTATGCGGAATAAAATAATTTATTATTACTTATTTAAATTTAATAGTGAATTTGATTAAAATCAATTAAATAAACTTGTGCAAAGCTTAATATAACTTTTTCTTCGACCCGAAAATCAAACTCGAAAGTCACCTGCAGTGTGGACCACTGAAGCAGTCAAGTATGACTATAAAACTAAACAAAACAATGTTATTCGAGTCTATAATTACGTAAATTGATTTTACTAGGCTTTCACTCTAATGGTGCATCCATTTTAGAATGTTATAGCACAATATTGTATAAAAAACGATCGAGGCAACGCCGTATATTAAAAGTTATTGAATGTTGCCGTGTTTCTAAATGTAACTCAACAAAAAGTAACTGCAGTTTAGGTTTCACCATAATCCTTATTATTATATAAGTTAAATTTGTTAATTTATCTGGGCTTGTCATTATTTTTGCAGCAGATGATGTTGCAAAGAGATTATTAATTATCAGGTACAAACTGCACACTTGTTTGTTTAGGAAATTTAAATTTCCATGGATTATCTAAAGCTTATGAAAATCTCTCTGTGTTAGCTAATCAGTACGTTGAAATTGTTTTATAATTATATGCGCTTAATTAGAACGTACTAGCTTATACCGCGATTACGGTCCAGTTTTATTTGATTTATCTACTTGGGTAAAAAAAAATTGCCTATTTCATTATTTTCTTGGAATGGGTTGACCAAAACATTATATCGTTCCCATGAACGGTATAATGTTTTGTTTTGTATGTTCTGTATATATTTCTAAGGATAGGATTTTTAGATTGTTAAGTTGTACGTATTATATACCTGAATAATAATGATGTACATTATTATGAAATATATAAATTATAAAAAATGTTTTGTTCATACAAAGCCTTATTCCATAATATGCCTTAATTCTTAGCGGTTATTAATGAAACTGGTTAAGTGATCCAGAAGCTACAGCGTACCACATAACAACTAAAAGCTTGTAAAATATGCTAATAGCTTGTAATATATTATAGTATCATGGTCTGGCTGACCTATATACGGTATGTTACCTTTACACATTGTCTTGTAGTGTGTACAGTATACATCACCAAACAAATATGGAGCGTGGTTTGAACAACACATAGATCTATCGCAAGCACATAAACTGTCGATATGAGGGATGAGTATTCACAAGTAGATCAAAATCAACCTTATAATAAATTATACCACTCCTTTGAGTTTACATAAATGCGAAAAGTGGGGGGAATAAGATATACTTTTAAAAATTAACATCGAAAAGTAGTATACAATTAGACACATTTTAAGCATACCAAGCCTATAGGTACTAACTGATTCTACATAAATTTTAAGTATATCCATACAAATATTATAAATTCCAAAGTGTGTTCAATTGTTCTCCTTCCATGAAATAGCTACTAAACGGATTTTGGAATTAGGGAAATACATAAGCTACCTTTTTTCACAATATTCGACACCCCAGTGGGTATAGCCGCGGCTGGAATCTATGTAGCTTTAAGCCAGAAGTCTTAATTATAAAAACGTTATATTTAATTTTAGTCTGCAAGTCACATTCTGAGTCATTCCATGATCTTGGCTGTCAAGGAACAATAGAAATTATTTTAACTGCTACACTTAGGTATTCATCGCAAAAGTAAGAAAGTATTTTTTTTAAAGACAACTCCTGCATTTGGACTAAATCCTGTGTCGCGGGGGACTTTACAAACATACAACCAACATTTGATCACCTATTAAAATTTGCTTTTCGTGGGACCAATTTTCAATCATAATCAATTTTCAAGATAAAAGATATTCTTAAACTAGAATGTAAACTAGCTAAATGTAGAAGCAACAGCAGTATTCAAATAATCGTCATTTTGAATTTGGAATCGTTTTATTTTATCTTATGTTTAACCATTATGTGATGATTGAAAATCAGCACTAAGTGAAAACAAGACAACATCCGCGTTAGATATAAATCCTGTATCGCAGAGGACTTGACAAACCTTCATATTATAACCAACACAAAGAATGCCCTGATACGGCTCAACAATTTGTGAGCCACATAAAGTGTCGTTCCATGTAGGGACCGAACCCACAATACTTAGTGCAGTGTTAAGGGGTAAAGCGTTTAAAAATAAATAATAAGATGTCGACCCTCTATCATGTTTCTAAAATATTTAATGGCCATGTAGACTGCAAGAAGTTCCCTGTCATAGGTACTGTATTTAGTTTGAGAAGGTGACATTTTCTTTGAAAAATAAGCTAACGGAACCCAAGTATTATCTATACGCTGTTGTAACACAGCTCCTAACACGTGTTAGATGCGTCCGTCATGAGCGCGAACGGGGTATCTGGTTTCGGATACGATAACGTCGCTGCGCTTTGTAGGCTAGCTTTACATTGTGAGAAAGCTTCATCGGTTTTTTCCGTCCAAACTAACTTAGTTTTATCCTTCTTCTTAGAATTTTGCAGATATTAATTTAAATGATTTTGGTATTCTACGGCATTAGGTAAGTGTAAACGATAAAAGTTGACCATGCCCAAAAAACGCCTCAGTTGGTCTACTGTTTCGGGCTTAGGAAAATTTGTAATCGCGTCAACTTTCTCCTTAAGGGGTCGTATACCTTGTGTGGATACTTCGAATCCCAAAAAATCGATTGTAGATTGACCAAAAACGCATTTATCTAAATTTATAGTAATGCCAAACTTATTTAAACGGCTGAAAACTTCTCGGAAACATTTTTCATGGTTATTTTCGTCACTAAATATCAAAATATCGTCAATATAAACATAGTCTAAACCAGCAAGAACGGTGTGATTCATAAACCGTTGGAAAGTTTGCGCGGCGTTTCGTAAACCGAAGGTCATCCGCGGAAACTCATATAATCCAAACGGGGTTGTTATAGCAGTCTTCTCCACATCGCTAGGATTTACAGCAATAAAATGATACGCTCTACAGACATCAATACGCGAAAATAGGGTTTTACCAGCTAACAAATATGTAAAATCATGCAATCTAGGTATAGGATAACGGTCGGCCTTAGTTATGGCGTCTAAGGCTCTAAAATCGCCACATAAGCGCAATTGACCGTTCTTTTTAACTACGATGTGTAGAGGACTTGCCCACACACTTTTCGACGGTCTACAAATCCCCAATTCCTGCATGATTCGAAATTCTTCCCTTACCTTGGCGTAGCGATGCGGCGGCAGCGGTCGGGCTCGGGCATGTACAGGCGGTCCACTGGTCTCTATAAAGTGGTACACCTCGTGTTTAGGCGGCTCATTAAAAGAAACGGGTTTCGTTATATCTGGGAACTCGGCCAAAATGTTATGATAAGGACATTTCAGGTTGATAGTACTGATTGACGTTTCCTGACAGCTTACAATTGGAGCTAAAAGCTTAATATTAGTTATTTCATCAATTATCCTACGAGAACTTAAATCTACTAGGAGTCTAAAATTTGTTAAAAAATCTGCGCCTAAAATGGGTTGTCGTACGTCGGCTACCACAAAAGTCCAGCGTAATGCTCGACGCAACCCTAAATCTAAAATTAACGTTTTGGTACCGTACGTCTTGATACGTGTCCCATTTGCAGCGTACAAGCTATAGTCTTGGCACTCACTGTCACGTTTTTTTCTGCACTGCACTGGAAGAACCGAAACATTAGCGCCAGTGTCCACTAGAAAACGTAGTCCGCTGTTGCGATCTGTAACTCGAAGGCGGTGTCACGGGGTGATGATACAGACCTCCGCCGCAGTCCGTATCTCCTCTAGTTTTCCGGTGCCGCTTTCCAGGAACAAGGCTTCACACATTTCTCTGCTCTGGCACGGAAGCGATAGTGGTAGAAGCAGAGCCAATCTGGGTCGTCGGGTGTCCTGCGCCTCGACGATGAACGGTCTCTGTTACGTGATGCTGAACGTGAATGTCCTTGACGCTGCCACTGCTGTTGCCCTGCTCGTCCTAATTTTTCCAACTCCGAAATCTTGAGACTTAGTTTCGGGATTTCAGCCATCAACATTTTGGTGTCCTTGGAAGCGCTGCTCTCTTGCGGTCGGCAAACCTCACTCACGTGTGCAGTACGCGTTGTAGTTTCGAATACGTTATCGGCGATAACCGCGAGTTTGTCCAGCTCCTTAGTGTCCGCCATGGTCAACACTGCTCGAACTGCAGAAGGTAGGTGCCCTTGCCAAAGCATCTTCAACGTCTCATCAGGTATCTTATCTTTCGCCAGTTCGCACATACGACGTAACAGAAAACTATCCCGTTAACACTCGATAAAAAAATCGTGCGGAATCAAAAAAGCGCATGTGCGCGTGGCAATAGCGTGCAGCCAAGCAGCGTGGACACCGAGGCATCCTGGACTCATGGGAGACGACTCGCCCCTTTTAATACGACCGAAAGGGCTTACGACCTAACTGCGGAGAACATCAGAGTCAGGACATGTGCGAATCAAATTTGGAACAAGGTACACGACAATCTGCTGACAGCAGCGAACACGGCAATATGGGCAGCAGGAGAATACCGGAGCGGCATACGACGGCGGCGGCACTCTGCAGGACAGTGCGTACGTCGAGGCATAGGTGTAAGGCGTATTGACCTTGGTGGCGAGGCAGCATTCCGCACCAAGACGAACAATACGTAGCACTCTCCAAGGACAGTGATCGACATGGGACCGGCGGTGGCACTCCATGGAACAGTGCACGCGTCGTTGCGGCTGATCACACTTGGAAGCGAGGATGGATACCGCTCAGTGTTGGATAGCGCACCCTGTCATCCCTCATCACGGCCCAGGCAGCATGGTGAAGATCGCTGGCAGAATTGACAACGTTTTCGCTTCTTCGTACGACCAGCTCTCTGTACAAGCGGCTTACGAAGAGCAAATGGAATGTGTTAAAAACGGCAACGGTCTTATTTATTGTGTTGTTATTGTGTTTTGGCATCTTCCTTCGTGTAAATTAATAATTGTATCAATCTAAAAATAAAGTCACTTAGTTTAGCGTTATAGAGTTCCATACACGGTTAGTGTTTCTGCCAACTTTGCATTCTCCGAACTAGCGCTCCGGTAACTTGATGCGTAGGTACAATTGTTTACAATAACGTGATCCGAGCGCTAGCATGTAGGTACTTGTTGTTATTTTATACTGAAGCTATTATTTGTTGTTTTCTACTGATATTATTTAGTTATGTCTCTTTTTTATTGTTAAAAGTTTATTTTGTTCTTTTTTTTATAAAAGGGGAATATTGTAGCAGCTGCTGACGCTACAAATTATAGACAAGGCACGATATTGTGTAAGTGCGGCGCGGCAGTCGTCTTCCCGCTCTTGTATAGTTAGGTCGTAGTTATGTAGTTTATTTATATCGTTATGTGGTACCACAGTAAAGTATATATTTTCTTCTTCTCGCATCTTTCTTTCTTAACCCAACACAACATCATGATGAACCCCTACAAAACCACTGCGCACCCACGCTGTCTAATAATTGTATAAATCAGTCACTCTACTCTCTATATAAAATGTATAAGAAAGATACATATCATTCAATTAAGCAGGTTACAAAAGTAGATTAACCTATACTTACTTATAATAAGTTATAACAAACGTCTTAATGGTACTCGTAACTCATCTCCCCACTCAAACGAGGCCGAAACATAAGTAACTAGTTGTGTATTATCTATAACTTGTGTAATAATATCTTAGAAGTTCTATCTGCCAAACTATTTATAAAGCTGTAGTGGAAATCAAGTGTAATGTTGTCACACTGTTACATGGCTGTAATTATACAGGGTGTAACAAGACCGTTAACAATTTCTAGACAGTTCTATTCTATTAAAACAGTTCAGCACGGTGATCGGCTCACTACAAGCTCCACACAACAATACCTTCATGAGCATGCATTCACGCACTTTAGGTATATTGACAACTCGTACCTTTATAACTTATTACTTTATTACTAATGTTTTTGTATTTCTTCATAATGTACGCGTATAAGCTGTTTTTATTTTATTTTTAATTACTAGTTAAGTTTATAATTATGTAGTTTACGTTTATTGCGTCACTGACGTCACTTGGGGCAGGCATTGAAAACCAGCAAGTCGTATCTCGGCTAACGTCACGAACGACGCATTGCTGAATGTCTGCCTTTTTGTCACATCGGCGGCGTACAGTTATATTTTTTAATGTGGGTATGGCTGAAAATTGTCGTGGGTGATGTATTAAATAGCATTATGTATCTACCTACCTACTGTATTTATATGCACCTGTTTATTTATGTACCTAATATTTGTACGTTGTTATGATGTGAGAATAAACGAATTACTTACTTACTTAGTTACACTTTATTAATTGTCACTTTCATTATCTTCTTCTTGACGAAAACAAGAAAATACTGAAATATTTTGTCAAGCACAAATTCAAAGATTCGTAAACTTGAACATTTCCTAGTAATAGTTTTTATATACATATTGATATATGTATTATATGATTACTATCCAATTACATTCGCATTGATATGCGAATGTAATTGGATAGTAAAGTATGGATGCAGTCACCCAAGCGATCTTAATGTTTTTATTATACTTATACAAGGTCCCTTGTCTCGTCTTAGTACTAATAATCTGTGTTTACTGCCCGTATCGCTCGCGTTTAAACAAGCCATAATTGTTTTTATTGGAAGAATTTCACTGCAACCGAATCCTTATTTCAAATGAATACGATCTACTAAATCGTTTTACTGGATATGAATTGGTTTTCATATCCAGTAAAACGATTGTCCGTGTGGTGACGGATTAAGAATACGGATTGTCACTACCCCATATCATCCCCTGGGTGTCGTAAGAGCCGACAGAGGGACCATACTATGCAGATAACAGCACTGTAAGAGAAGGAAAACTTGATACAAACCCTATACCAACCAGTTAGGCTGGCGTGGTATAGTAAGCCAATTCCTCCTTTCAAAGGAGAGGCTTAGTCCAGCAGTGGACTGTTAAAGTCTGATGATGATGATGAATAAGTTTTCCAATGTGTCATGAAACAAAAATTTGTCGTATTTACTATGTTATGTTTCACAGAGTAATATTGAAAGTAGTCAAACGTTAGGTCAATTTTAATCAAAGATTGTTCAATTATTCTATACTGTACGTACCATATAAGCCGAGTTCATCCAAGTAACGCTTTCCTGCTATGATCATATTACGAAAACATATCAAAGGTCACAAATATTGGCGCAGTAAATTGCTATTGTTGCCTTGGCCTATCGCGTTTCGGATATTACGTGCATGTTGACAGCTAGCGAAATAGTAGACTCTAGCGCACTTTTGTCATACACGATTTGATATGAATGCCTGCACAGGTTCAGAGGTGCGCGGGTTATATTGGCACCCATAAACTGCCAACTGTCTGTATAGGTATATCAAAGTGCTATCTGATCCGGCTACCGATCAAATACAAAGCCCGTTAAAGCTCGTTGTGAACCACGAAAAATGCACGTTATTTTTGTGGCCTGCAAAAGGCCAACACCAAATATGCGCAAAATTCTTTAATCTTCTTACAGCGCCAATATAATGGAATATCAGTTTCTTATCGCTTCATCACAATATTTTATCCGTACTCTAAAAATTGCTCCCAAGATATACAGCTTTGGCTGTGATGATTTCCTTTGGCGAAAAGCGGGCGATAAATGTTTGTGCATGAATTTCAAAAGCTCATCGAGGCTCAGCGTCCTGTTTACGAGTACAACCTCCCACGTGAACCCTCTACGTTTACGTACCGTATGCTTACTGTTATATTTAATTCGTCATAATCCGTTCACTTTAAATGTTTTAAAGAAACAATATTGCATTTATTTAGCAGTTACTGTTAATGCACTGAGTGTTTATGAGCTGAATAAATTAAAGTTCCAAGTTAATAGTTATTGTAATGGAAACTAAGTAGTTTCACTCATTCATTATTTGTTTTACGAGGCAGAACATTTGAATAAACTTAAAGTTTAAAAACAAAAATGTTTCTACAATAATATTTTCTTTATTTCATTTGTAACATTTTATTTATTCAAATGTAATGTAATTTGTCTTCAAACAGTTTTAACCCACAGTATGTAAGTGATTATGATACTTGAAATAAAAGCAAAATGATCGTCACATTTAAGCCGTTAATAAAAGTTCTTATAGAAACAAAACAAATATGATTACCTACTTTGCTAGCTTTGTTTATAATTTAATAATAAAGTGCATCAAAATTTATCTCAGTGTTTGCAAAACCTGTGTAACGCATGTCCGGTACCTACCGAGTGTGTGTCATAATACCGTCCATACGCTCGGCCAATCAGAGAAGGCCATCGTCCGTGCTCGTGAAGTCTGCCCATATATGGTAATGTACCGACACCAACTCTGATGGAGAGCTCCGGTATATAAAGGGGCCGTCAGAGATCATCGCACACACACCACCGGCGCCTGCCAGCTGAAGCCAACAGTCTGCGAGGATCTGCCCCGCTACGCGCAGGCCTTCGAGCAACCTGCCTGCACACTACCGGAGGGAACAGCGTGTGAGACTGCAGCCCTTAGTGTTCAGGCCAGTGTCGTGTTGTTGGTCGGTCATACTCGTGCATAGGAAGTGTGACAATACTCGGCAAATAAACGTATAGAACCTCTTCTGCGTTTAAATTCTAGAACCCGTTACAGTGGCGCCTACGTGGGTTATTGTCTCGCTTTCCGTGCTCGAGTTCTCTTCTAGCAGGTCTCCATTATTGTAAGCGAGGAGGTGCGGCTACAGCAAACCGGTACGTATTGTTATACTAATTGTCTACCTTTTAGTGTAACTACCTACTACGTAATAGTTCGCAAATTTGAATCCTAATGTTTTTCTAATTAATCCTAACGGTCGAACTTTTACACCTAATAGTAAAGTAGGCCACTTGTAAGGGCGGAACGCTTGCGCACTAAGTGTAGTGTGTAGTGTATATTTACGCGGTTTATTCATACACAATGGGCTCACACCCCATAAAATACTTCCTGCTAAATAAGAACGAGTTAGCATACGAGGTTACGATCAGAGGTGAAGAGCCGGCTACCTCTGTCCTAGGTCTGCGGAAGCAGCTCCCTAAATTACTGGAAAGCATTCCAAATGATGATATTTCGGAGTCGGGCATAGCCATCGCGGTGGACTTCGAGGGCGCTAGCGAAGCCGTTTCTGAGCTGGCCAAACGAGTGGATTCGTTATCTTCTTCTTACGACGCGAACCTAGCTAGGAGGTCTACCGCACTGCACAACCACTTATTCCACAGACTTCGAAGGATAGAACGTCCTCCGGCGTATTCTAAACGTATAACCGAATTGTGCAGCCGGCTTAACAAGCTCTCGGCGGAGCTGCCATTAAACAATCAAGTGTTCGCATAGCTGATGCTGTGGCAGAAGTCCAACCTGCGCTGTCTACTTCGACGCAGGCAGGGTTAGCCCCAGTATTGCATTGCGAGCATTTGAGAGTTAGCAAACTATCTAAGCTAAAATACGACGGAACGGGATGCGTTCGAGCGTTCCTACAACGCGTAACCGAATTTCAAACCGCGCGTAATCTACCTTCCACTAAAATTTTATCATATGCCTCCGAAATATTCACCGGCACCACACTCCACTGGTACCGCGGCCTAAAAGAATATTTTACTACATGGGAAGAACTCACCACCAAATTAATAGACGATTTCACACCGTACGATTATGACTACCGTTTATTAAATGAAATCCGCCGACATACTCAAGGTGCTACCGAAACTATAAGTATTTATCTCTCCATAATGAATCAGCTGTTCGCTAGGCTGTCACCGTCAAAACGATTGTCCGAACGCGAAAAATTAGATATCCTATTGCATAACATACGTCCATGCTATTCGCTATAGCAACACTGCAGACGTTTTGTTTAAATTACGAACGGATGAAATGTTTGAACTCTCAATTCCACGAACTGTATTATAATAAAGACACGTTGGCACGAGACCTAGCTTACAGTCACAAAATAATTCATACAACAATTATTCGCTGCCACTATAGAGGGTACGCCCGATAACCCTGAATGTACTAATAACAACGAACCTAGCAATCCTAAGTCTAAACCTAGCTCTGTCGCTCTAGTCACGTCCAAGTACTGTCGTGTCACTAATCACAGTTTGAAGGAGTGCAAGTGCGATAGCTTTGCAATTTGCTTCAAGTGCGGCCGTAGGGTTGTGACATAACTGCCCGAACTGTAAATCGACGAAACCAAAAAACTAGTTGGTCAGGGTCAGGGCGTGTCAAAATCTAAATTAGGTTCTACAACCTATTCAACTAATTTTGACAAAGATGATTGGAGAAATTGGCTAAACACTCTAAAAGTGTATTTCTCAAGTTATTCCGTCGCCTCGATCCTAGATAATAAACCTAAAAATGATCTACGGCCCTATGTTAACGTTTTTATTCTAACCCGTTACACCTGTCAAAATTGATATACTACAAACAAGATTAAAAGAAAACATTCCTAAGCCAAAAAATAATCCTAAGACTAAGACAGTACAATAACAACTCCAATAGCAAAAAGGGTATAATTTAGTTAGCGGTTACACATAATCTCCAGGTGGCCACAACTCACAGCATTCCAACTATAGCCAGCACATTCTCTAAAACACTGCTCTTGAGTAAAAGTTAATCAAACGTGAATTTCACTTACTGGCCAGAGGTCGTTCGTTTTGAAGGACCATTAGTTTGCCGATGGAGTGACCCATCAATTTAGCCTCACGCCCACTGCACGCGGCCACTGCGAGTGTACCCGACATGTAAAACGTTTTATTACGGTCCAGGAAAAACCGTTACAATAACGCAACTCCAGAATACTTTAGTGGGAACAAGAAACAGCTGGTACATTGTAATACGCGTCACTTTTTTATCGATTCTCGTTATTCAGTAAAGAGGGATATTAAAGTTATAAAGCAATAGGTTAAGAGTTTTGTTTGTGGCATATTAAAGATTTAGGACAGAAGATCGTAGCTATAAGCATGTGATTGTTTTCTATACCAAATTTTAACTCATGCAAAGACAGTCAAAATCCTTAATTCATGTAAGTCACATTGTCACAATGTGACCTAAATGAATTAAGGATTTTGACTGTCTTTCGAACGTCAAATTTAAAAAATAATTATTTAAATATTCTACATTTATATTATTTACTGTTTAGTATTATAACTATAAAAAATATACACGTGATATTCTACTAACAATTAAGGTTGCACGTGCGAGTGAAACGTTATGTATTGAAATGAAATACGCTAACGTCAGTCACATAACAGTTAGAATAAAATTATAACTAACTGAAACCGATTAAACGACACTGATATGCCTAACGTGACGTGATGTTAGCAATAAAACATTTTGGCGTGAAATACATGCTTTGAATATTTGCCTATTGTTGTGCATTTGATTTAGCTATCGAGTCATAAATGTTATTATATATGTACCACATATTGTAAATGTATCAAATCCTATGTGGAAAATTTCCAGACCTGGTCTGTAAATTTTCCACGATACTATGTATGATTGTTATCAGTTTGGCAGATGTTTTTAAAAGAAAACTTTTGAGATCATTGCCACGTGTATACAAAGAAACACAATGACAGTGTAATTGATTTAATAAGTGCATAGAATTCTTAGAAAAGATTTCTTTGAAATATGCTTAGAATAGATACTATTAATCTGATGAAAATATACTATTTTTGATTCATTTTGAAATGTCTTTATTTGCCATAAAATTACACACAGTGCCTTAGAACTAGGTAGTACATTGTAAGCTTATCGTATAAATTGTTTTTTGTAGACTAGGTCACGTTTTTATAAAACATTTCACAATAAGTGTATATATACATAGCTGGGCATCGTTAATCAAATAATTAACTTCGTTAATCGCTATTCCATTACTTAAAAAGTTAACTTCGTTCAACGCTAAAGCGCTACCTTTGGGACGATTTAACGCAAGTAAACGTTAATCGTTAATCCGTTAACACATGGTAAAAATACTATTTTCATGAGAATTTTATAAGAACTGTTGGTTTGGGTTTTGGGAATTAACAGGTTAGGACCAAAAAACGACGTGTATATATAGAGTGTGTAATTTAGTCATCCGGTATAGAGTCAAAGTCAAAGTCAAAGTCAAAATCATTTATTCATCTAGGTCACAAGGTGACGCTTATGAACGTCAATTTTAAAATTAAATTACTTAATGCTTCTACATTTACATTTACTGCCTCGTTCACAAAGCAATAGGTAGAGCCACGAGAAAGAACGGGCAATAAAACTCGAGGCCACTCTTTTAAATCGCCAATATTATGGTACATATTTTTATTTTTGTAAGGAGCTGCAACTGTTACACATTGTACTAAATTACTTGTAAATAGTATTAGTTACAGACGTAATACTTAAGTAATTAATGCAGTTACTAAATTATGTGTTTTAGTTAGCCTTCCAATGCAAACAGCGAATATTGTGTAACAGGAGCATCCACTTACGACTTATAATGTATACAACTCGTGACCATGTTCAGGACTATGGTGGAAATGTATGTTATAGAAGTGACGATATATGAATACACAAAATCACAAAAACGTTAGTTCACAGACCATGATAACGAGTTATCTACATCTTACAGTACAGTAAATTGTAATAAAATTAGTGGAACAACAATGCAAATGTAAATGTAGTAAGTGGAGTGACCTAATTATAATAAACGAATAATAATTTAAAAGAACTAGAAATGTTATATAATAATAAACTGAAAAATGCTAAGTATCTATATAAATTCTAAATAAGTAGTAGATCATGAGTTGTCTAGTGTAAGTGACCATCTATCTTTATCACTAAAATAATCATTAATAGTATAATAACCTTTCCTAATAAGGCAGTCTTTTATTTTACTTTTAAACGTATTAAATGGTAATTCTAAGAGACTAATTGGTATTTTATTGTAAATACGAATACCTAGCCCTACAAAAGAATTGTTAACTTTATGTAAACGATGATAAGGGGAATATAACTTATGCCTGTTCCTAGTATTTATATTATGTATGTCACTTTTTGTAGTAAATAAACCTATATTTTGCCTAATATACAATATATTAGCAAATAAGAACTGCGAGGCTACTGTTAGAATTCCTATAGACTTAAAGCGTTCTCTAAGAGTATCTTTAGCACCTAACATGTATATTGCTCGTACCGCTCGTTTCTGTAGAACAAAGATATTCTGAATATCCGCAGCTTTGCCCCATAACAAAATGCCGTAAGACATGACACTATGAAAATAGCTAAAATAAACTAGACGAGCTGTGTCAACATCAGTAAGTTGTCTAACTTTTCTGACAGCATACGCTGCAGAGCTGAGCTTACCTGCAAGACATGCTATATGTGCACCCCATTGTAACTTATTATCTAATGTAATGCCTAGAAACACTGTAGAGTCAACTGTCTCAAGTTCCTCCCTATCTAGCATAATATTAGGTCCCAGTTGTCTAACGTTAGGTAAGGCAAATTTAACACATTTAGTTTTTTTAGAATTAAGTACTAGGTTGTTTGCTGTAAACCATTGTGTAACTTGTATAAGTGCATTATTTACATCATCAAATTCATTCCTATTCCTGTCTACTTTAAAAATAAGTGACGTATCATCTGCAAAAAGTACGACATCACAGATGTTTTTTAAATAAAAAGGTAAGTCATTAATATATACAAGGAACAGAAAAGGACCTAGAATTGAACCTTGCGGAACGCCTAACTGTATAGGTAATTTAGAGGATGTAGTCCCATTTACATCGACACACTGAAATTTCTGCCGCAGGTACGACTCGACAACACTAAGTGCGGTTTCCTCTACGCCGTAGTGGCGGAGCTTACGCAGTAGTGTGTCGTGATGAACGCAATCAAATGCTTTTGATAGGTCACAAAATACTCCGATAGCATTTTTAGATGACTCCCAAGCATTATAGACGTGTTTTATGAGAGCAACACCCGCATCAGTAGTGGATCTACCTTTAGTAAATCCGTATTGATCTTTGTGAAGCAGACTATTTAAATTAAAGTGTCTTAGTAGCTGCTTTAGTAAAATCTTTTCAAATATTTTACTAAATGCCGGCAAGATAGAGATGGGCCTAAAATTATTTATGTCATTTTTACTACCAGATTTGAATAAAGGTATGATTTTACTTAGCTTCATCAAATCCGGAAATACGCCTAGGTCAAAACATTGGTTAATAATTATAGAGGTAAGGCGCAACAGTCTCAACTATAGTACTTAAAATTTTAATTGAAATGCCCCAAAAGTCGCCGGTATTTTTAATAGTAATTGAATTAAATGCGATCAATATATCTTGCGGGGTGACGTGCTCGAATCTAAACACGTTCTTGCATTCAGGTACACTGCTAAGCAACAAATTTCCAGCGTATAAAGACGATGATTGTAAGGAACTAGTATTTGTTATTGGTATGCTTGCAAAGAAACTATTGAACATATGCGCAACTTGAGATTTGTCTGTGACTAATAAATTGCTATCTTTGATTTCAAATTGGTTTTCTCGTTGTCGTGTTCTACCAGTTTCATTATTTATAATTCTCCACGTTTCTTTAATTATATTTGTCGATTGCTTAATTTTACCACTAATAAATTTTGATTTTGCCATAATACAAACTTGTTTAAAAATTTTTGAGTAGCTTTTTACATAATTTAGAAACGGTGTGTCAAATCTATGTTGTTTCAAACCATATAATTCAAATAACTTGGCTCTACTTCTGTATATACCTTTAGTGGCCCACTGGTTAAAAGATCCGGTAGTACCCTTTAGTGTTACAGTTTTACTCTTAAAAGTATTTTGAAACTCATTAATGATTAGTCCAAAAAGTGAATTATAAATTTTATTTGGATTTTCTGAGTTCAATATTGAAGGATTGAGATTTGCGATAATATTGTTTTTGAAATGTATAAGACGATTGGTAGTTTGAGGCCTACATTGTACTGTATGTGATTTATTATAAGCTGAACAAGAAAAACTAGCTATCTGTCCACGGTGATCAGAAGGAAGAGAACTAATAACTACTGGGTTTTTAGCAACACAAGAACTAAATATATTATCCAAACAAGTAGAAGATGTTGCAGAGACTCTAGTAGGTTCACAGAATAAGTTACTTAAATTAAATGACTTAAAAAAATTCAGAAATCTAGTACACTGTGAAGAGTTCTCTAAAATATTAATATTAAAATCGCCACAAACTATAATATTTTTACTGCTACATTTAATTTTATTAATAGCATCTTCCATAACAGTCTCAAATAGATTATAATCACCAGAAGGGGGTCGATATACACAAATTACAATATATAAATCTAGTTCCACACAGGACAACTCAATAGTGCGCTCAATAGATAAGTTTACAATATCTTTACGTTCTTTGTGGGTAAGTGGGTATTGCCTTCATGAACATTAATATGTTGAAGTTCTCGTCTGAAAGCGAAGCTCGTTTTGGCCTTAAAATATCTTTGCCCGTAGAAAAAAGACATTTTATATTTTATCTGTTTATATTTAATAAAAAAATTTATGAATATTTGTTCCCCGAGAAATGCCGCATCGTCGAACGAGTGTTTTGATTTGATGTCTCTCGATCTGGATACAAAATTAACATAATAACTCAGGTGTGGCCACGGATTTTCGTCTGTAGTGGATCTGGAATCCAACTGCATGTTGTGGTTTTTATTTGCACAATACATTGTTTAATATACACACTGCACAGACGTAAATTATAACGGACTATAAAATCTAAAAACTACGCTGTATTTGTATACTTAACAAACAAAACACTTGTTACCTACTCTAAACGCCGAATGCTAAACGAACGAAATACACTCGTGTCATGAAACTCATGAATCAAATTTCTTCGCAGTATTCTTTTCTCAGTTACACGCGCCGGCAAGGCATATAGATTCATTTCACTTGCGGCACGCGCCGTGCCACACTTGTCGACCGACCCGAACAAACTTGTCAGAACACGTTTTGCACGGCGGCGTGGCACGGTGCGGTAAATAGTAACGGATTAACGGACTTGGAAAAATTTAACGGAAATTAACAAGTCCGTTAACACTTTTTTAAGTTAACTTAAAATTTAATCCGTTAGTTGAAATCTTAACTTCGTTAATTAACGATTAACGGATTAACGATTTAATGCCCAGCTATGTATATATATATATATATTATTTTTATATAAGGAAACAATCATACAGTTGAGAATAGGAATGCTCAATATTTGGCTTATAAGTGCCAAATATTTATAAACATAAGGTAGATAAGTTACAGTTATGCGCTAGTACAGAATAGTGCCTAAATAATATAGCGCCTAAGTAATAATATTATTTAACTAAAGTAAGAACACGTCATTTATGTGCATTAATTTGTCACACCAATTAGTAAGACAAACTAAGGCACACAATAAAGCTAAACACGTAGGTAACTAGAAAAAACAATTGTAGCATCAACGTCATCGCAATGTACTCGATGCGCCCAAGACTGGCTCGGCCGAGCAGGTAGCGGGGAGCATTACGTCATGAGTACTCGAGGAAAGAGTGATGTGGTAAGCGGTATCGACAATATGTATTTGCGTATGGTAAATCGCGGAGACGACTTTTACCTATACCTGATATCAATGTGTTACTATGGTTGTGGTTGTGGTGGATATAAAATCTTTTGGACAATTTAAGCACGTAGTCTTTAATAGTGGGATATTTTATTTTAGTGTGTAGTCTTTTTAAGTTTGTACGAAACGCAGTGTTGTATGCAATCTTAAGGGCCTTGTTTTGAACGACTTGAAGTTTCGCATAGTTTGTTTCACGTATGCTACTCCATACGGGTGCAGCATACGTCATGCAAGGTCTTACCAGTGTTGAGTAAATGCGTAACTTAGTTTTGGGTCTAACGTTACTTTGTCTATTGAAGATGGGACTTAAAGCATTTATTGCTTTTATGCCTTTCAGGTAGAGAGCTGTTATATTAGCTGTCCAGTTAAGTTTACTATCAAGAATGGTCCCAAGATACTTAACAGATTTATTCCAAGGGATTTCATACCTAGAATCAATTTTAAGTTTTCTTGATGGTAAAGAATTTTGTGAACATGATAGCTTTTGTTTTAAGTATGTTAAGTTTTAATTTCCATGTAGTAAAGTATTCAGTCAAGTTTCAAGTGACCATTGTAATCGTGTGATGATAATGTCATGGTTATCAGATGTACAAAAACTAGCAATATCGTCAGCAAAACCAGCTAGGTATGTGTGCCGTTGTATTTTTATGTCGTTAAGGTAAACAAAGAATAAATGAGATCCCAATACTGATCCCTGTGGGACACCAGCTGGTACCTTTCGGGACTCAGAGGCGTGTCCATCCAAGTGTACAAAGAAAGTACGATTTGACAAATAACACAGGATTAGTTTCACTAGTTGCATAGGGACACCCATCTTAATCAGTTTATATAATAAACCATCGTGCCATACGGTATCAAAAGCTTTTTCTAAGTCCAGCAGTATCATACCAGTAGATTTTCCTAAGTTGAGGTGATGTGTGATATGTTAAGCTGCCCTGGCTAGCTGTTGAACTGTTGAGTGACTTTGTCGAAAACCAAACTGCTCAGGTATGAATTTGTCTTTGATAGTTGATAGCAATCTTTTAGATATGACCGATTCAAAAAGTTTAGCTAATGATGGTAGAAGACTAATAGGCCTGTAATTTTATGGAATGCTTTTATCTTTCCCTGGTTTTTTATGGTTATTACCTTTACTTCTTTCCAAGATGTGGGAAAGTAGCTCAATTTTAAGCAGTCATTAAAGATTTTTGTAATGAGTATAATTGCTTTTTGTGGCACATGTTTTAACAGTGTATTTGTCAAATCGTCCATTCCCGGAGATTTTCGGTGTTTAAGTTTCAGTAAGGCTGTGCTTACTTCTTTAGGCGTGACAGGCTGTAAATTGTACCGACCTTCAAAGTTATTAAGCTCTTGAATTGCCTCTGAAACGTCTGTTCCTATTGTTAAATCACTAGACCAACTATTTATAAGTAGCAATTTTTGGTAAAAAGCGTCAGCAAGAACCTCACATTACTCTTTACTGTTAGAAGTTAGTGTATCATCTGTGCGTATAAGAGGAGGGACTATATCCGCGCGTTTACTCATCGACTTAACAATGCGCCACAGGTCTGAACTGGGGTTGTCTACTTTAGCTAATTTTGTATTCCAGCTGTCATTGTGTGTTTTTATAGCAATTTTTATAGTGGATTGTAGATAGTTCACTGGAGAAAATAGTATTTTGCGAATAATGCGATCATTTTCAGATATAGCCAATCTACGAAGCCGATTTTTGTCGCTAATCATATGCTTGATGAATTTTGGTAACTTTGTTTGACCAACCTGGGCTGTACCACGGGGAACAAAGGCGTCACGCGCTTGGACTATTAACTTTGAGAAGTAATCGATAGTAGAATCGATATCGGTACTTGTTTTGTGTGTGGCAGTGCTAAGTGTTGTATTTTCATTTATAAAGCATTTATAGCCACTCGAATCGGCTTCTGAATACCTATATTGAATGTATTGTTTACGAGCAAATGTGCCGTCAACAGAAAATACGATTGGTAGGTGATTTGATGATAACTTCGTTAAGGTACGTAATTGCCAAACATTGTAGCAATTTTTAGAAAAAAGGATGTCTGGGTTAGATGCGGTGTAATGACCACAGTAATGGATGAGACTAGGACTGTGTGGTGCATGAACATCATAGTCATTTTGAATCATGTGATCATACAAGGTTGCTCCACGTTCATTTATAACGTTGCAGTTCCAGTAGTCATGTTTGGTGTTAAAATCACCCATTATAAGTACACTGCGCTTTAGAGCAAGCAAAGTATCAAGGTCAGATTCAAGAAGAGATAGGTTAGGCGAGTTATAAGCTGAAACAAGAGCTGTTTCTGTACCAGAAAGAGTGATGCTAGCCCCTATACATTCTATATGTTGTGTAGGTGGAATATTGAGCTGAGAGTGTGGTATATTAGATTTAATGAAAAGGGCTACTCCTTGTCCTTTGCCGTCATACTTTTTATCCTGTCGTAGGCAGGTAAACGCTGGAATCTTAAAATTATATTTAGATGATAATCTAGTCTCACACAAAGCGATAACGTTGATAGATAATTTAGTTATAAGATCGGAAAACTCATTGATTTTGGTCCGAATGCAATCAGCATTCCAAAATAATATAATATGTCACTTATTTACCTTATTAAACACAGTGTCCAAGATGAGTCATGATTAAGATAACTTTGTCGATGGTTGTTGAACAAGCCGTAAATTGGTGTTTTAATGTTTTGATTAGTCTAAGAAGTTCCAATATTTCAGCCGTGGTGTTATCTTGCGATTTCAATGGCATTCCTGTTGCATTAGTTAGATTAGGCTGGATTCCGGTTGGCAAGTTTGATAGGTCCTTATTTGAAGTAGCGGCGGCCCAGGAGCGTCCATCTACAACAGCACTACGTGGCAGGCGTTTAATTGCTTGAAGTAACTTATTCTCCTCTCGTTTCGCAGCAATAGCTTGAAGGTAATTTTGTCGTTATTTGCAGTGTCTATAATTTGCAGAGTGGTTCTTTGCAATTGCAACACTGCGCTGGAGTTTCCCGATCTTTTTTAGGACATTCTGCTGTAGAGTGTGGCTCTGTGCCTTTCACACATCGTGGGGCTAGGTTGCAATTTTTTGACGAGTGCCCAAAGGATTGGCAGCGGTAGCATTGAGTGCCAAGATAGGTTTTAGCCTTAAATTTGCGAATTTGTACGACGCAAGTGCTAAGGTATTTTATTTTCTGGAATGCAATTATGTCAGCGCCTGGCTGCAGTTGTGCGAGGAACGGTGGACAATAGGAACTGTCATTATTAGATGATTGAAGTTTTCTAGTGGTGACATTGGGGAACCCAAGAGTGAATAACTCATCATTGAGTTTATCCTCTGCGTAAGCTGGCAATCCAAATATAACATATTTGTAAGCACGTTCGTGGAGTATGAAAAAAGGGGACGTTTTCTGAGCGCAATCCATCTTTAAGGGCTTCATAACCATCGTCGGAATGTCAATGCACTGCAATTTTACTTTTTCCAACATATCTGAGATGAAAGTGCTTGTGTAACGGCTAATGACAGTTTTGATGAATTCGTGTGTCCAGTTTGGATTTATCTTGAGGTGTATAGGTGGGATCTTACTTGTATTTCTCTTTATGGTAGTCGCTTCCCGAAGCTGTGAGTTACCCGTCGAAATATTCTTGTCGCTAGGGAGACGATCATATTTATTGTGTGTCTCCACTAGCTGGCTTGGCTGGAGCTGACTGCTGGTTATCGCACGTTTGGGGAATCTTCAATTCAGCTCCAAATCACCGGATCTCTTTTCTACTCTGGTAGTCAAGGAGGGGACTGAATTTGTTTTGCGGAGATACTTTTCTATCGCGCCAGTCAGTCGATGTTATGCGGCATCGACAAAATATTCATCGATATTCTTCCCATCACTAAGCACGACAATAATCGAAAGCTTGGAACGCGTGTGACAGCTACGGTAGCTCGCGCGTGAGTGTACTATTACAGGATTCTATTGTCTAATTTTGGAAATATACCCGCACATAAGGGTTTCTGAATGTAGTATCTATTTTAGTCTTGACTGACATAGCGTCGCAGTGTTATTGGTGTTGTCTTAAATGCCGCTGATTTTGAAACTGGTATCAAAATTGATTTGCTAAAGAAGCGATGAAAATCGTAAATATATTTCTATATGAATCTAAGAACATTCATCATTGGAATAACTTTAATTTGTTATACAATGTTATACACAAGTTCATGAGCGACACTGTATAAAGGTATACTGGATGCAACAGACTAATTTCCTTTCAACCGGTTCCAAGCTTCAGGGCCCAGCCTTAGAGGCGCGTACGAATCGACGCACATACGGCAAAACATATTATTTAGGCGGCCAAAATTCAGTTTTCGTGATTATTCGATTCGTTCAAAAGACACAGCTCGTAAGATTCCCTAGACAGCCCTGCATTTAAGTTCGGTAATCTTTCTTTTGTTTTCTCGAAAACAAAAACACCACGTGACGAGCAAGTCAGTCGTAATTACTCGGCGCGATGATGCACGAACCAGTCGCGCCCGCACTTCGGACAGAGTAACAGCCACATTTTGTTGTTTGTATTCGTGTTTCAACATGGAACCTGAAGCGTCAGGTATGTCTTACTAATTCAAGTTAAACTGTTAACTATTTATCGATTTGTTAATGATTTTACCATTAACAATATAAAATATACAGCTTTTATTAGTTTTTTTTGATAAAGATAAGAATTTAATTGTAAATACAATAAAAGTTCCGTTGAGTACCGCTCTTTTTTTATATTTGTATTATACCTTAGTCTTTCAGTCGTAAATAAAATAAAAACTAGCTTTCCCAAACTATCCTTTTTTAATATAGGTTCACTTGTCCGCAGGTAGTAGAGGGGAGACAAAAATGAGTGTTTCCAGAGAAAAACTATTTCTTGTTTTAAAAAGTGATAACTTTTATAGAAAGTCGTCGTCTCAGTGCAATAAAAGATTAAATAGTTACGTAAAGGAAAAACTCGGTGTACATATGCTTTCAAAAGACTCTGAGTAAATATATAATAAATAGGATAAAAGTCTTTGTATCCAAACTGTTAAGAAAGTGGAGAATGAGTAAACAAATAGAAGACAGATTTGTAAGAAATAACCTTCGTTGGTTAAAAGGAGAGCTGAATATTTCATCTAGTACAATGGCATCTACTCAATCTTCCCCAGACGCTAAAGGAACGGGAACGCGAGGAAGGCCGAGAAAATTATTTAGCCAAGTCGAAGAGATCACAACGTAGAGATGATAGACCTATTATTTTTGAATTAGGTTCTGAGAAGCTGGGATGCGCTGTAGAATCCAGCTTAGTTCGAGAAGGAAAAAGGACAGCTGCACGAGTAGTTAGCCTAGCCACATGGCTTGGCTAACTGAGCAACAACAGCTGAGGTTCTAGCATTATTAAAAGAACCTGAAGTTGTAGCCGAAACGCTTGAGCTTAACGTCTCTGGAGACGAATTAGAGGACGACTCTGATGAGTATCATGATGGTGATGATGATGGTGGTGATGACTGATTAATTTTATGGTGATTTTAATATAAATAATTTCGTGAATATGTTAATTTCGTAAATAAAAAATAATTAAAGACCGTTATTTAATTTTATGTCATGTAATCGTTAATCGAGCAAGTAAAATGATAGTTTGAGTAAAAAGAAAGCTTATTACGTCAATGGCGAGATAAAATTTAACGAAATACGCAATAAATATTTTTGTCCCCCTAAAGTAGTCATTTTGCCCTATGTGCGACGCAAGTCTTTCAATTTGACGCGAAATCAAAGGAACAATGGGTGAGCTGTTTAATAAATGCCCCCGGTTCAAATATCTAACAGTAACAGATGGCGTACGATCGCCGTCGCTCCAAGCTTGAATAATTTCCGTCACAACATAACCCCCTCCCTAAAAATTACCGCCTTCCAAATAATTTCATTATTTATGTTCCACAAGAGTGTTGTCAGAAATAAATTGAAATGTACACTAGTGACTTAATGCGGCTAAACTAGACGGTATATATATTCAAATATGCAAATACGTTTTGTAATACGAAAAGTCATGTTAAAGCTGTCTTAAAGAGGTATTCGTATTTTCTTGTTCTTATTAAAAAGTCCGCGGCCTTGCGAGCGTCAAAATCAAATAGCCACTTCCAAAATAGCCACTTCCAAATTATTATAAATTAAGACAATAAACTAACGAAGTTGGTCTTGCATGTATATTTTGGGAATGCCATGAATCTCAAAAGAGACCTTTACTTGTTTGTGTCTCTGGAGGCAGGATTTACAGGCCGTAATAAGGCCTCTGACATGGACTAATGATTCTTGTCCTGAAACAATAACCAGGACCGATGGCTTTAAATGCCCTCGGAAGCACAAAAGCTCTCTGATTCAAATGCCACAACAAGCTGTAACCCATCTAAGTAATGACCACTGCACACGTTGCTTAACTTTTCCGATCATTATGAGGAGGTCAAGTCACGATTTGAACGCTACTCAATAGTCTATTGCAGAAATAAATCGAGCATAAAGATTGACTCTTCCAATATATTATTAATAGATTAAAACAAACCCTTAGTAATTTATCCTCGTGATATCGAAGTATGTCCGCTTTGTTGGTGGTTGCGTTCGGCCTACACTGCGGCCAATTAGCCACAAGCGAGTGAACGCCCCACTAATTGGCTACAAATTAAACCCCTCAGCCGTAACGTTATAAGTGACTAGAGGACGCCAGCAGCTACGCCTGCAATTTTTTTAAATTTATTCGTTTTGGCCGATCCCGTGGGAATTTCGGGAAATCCCTTCTTAGTGCACCCCTACGGTCCCCAAGGAACATACATGCCAAATTTTAGCTTCCTGCGCCCAATAGTTACGGCCGTAGCGTGTCTGTCAGTCAGTCAGTAACGCAAGGATTTTATATATTAAGATTAATCAATTGTTATTTAATGTTACCCAATATTCCCGGCTTATCAAATTTTAATATACGTTTAAGTAGTGACCAAACCGTAGATAAGTGAATTGAAATTAAAACGAGCCTAGATAAATAGGAAGAGTTTATTTAAATTCAATGTTTTACGTTCGACAAGTTGTTATAATCATGCCGGTGTACAGAAATTGTTAGTTTGGAGAAGCAATCCCTTTTTGATATTGGTGTTATTCTCGCTTGGATATGAATACGACATGACAGATCTGTACCTTTAATTTAATCTTCAAATATATACATACATAGATCGCCTGTTTATCTTTTGCCAAACTCTGTTTTTTTGTAAAACTTACAATTGAATTTCTTACAAACAGACGGCGAACTTCTTATTTATACAATCAAATTAAACAATAATAATTACTGGCAATTACGTTAATTTCATTTCCTCCACAAAATATTTCTTATCCCTGGCTCAGTGTAGCATAATAATAATCCAGTCCACGTTCATATAGAGACAGAACACAGCCCTAGTTGCACCCTTGTTACGCAGAGGGCAAATGCGCCTTGACAGGGGTCGGAGGCACTAGACGAAGCTAATAAACACATCCTATTATTAATCAAGGTGCATAGGGTTCCCACCAAGAACTTAGGGTCCCAAGCCAACCTCACCTGCAAGTGGTGCACCTGCCGATCAACGGACGAGGCTCTGGCAAACAAAATATCCCGATAAGCGGCAATAGGCTCGCCACCTATTACGTGGGCTCAAAACACTGGCGAAAAGTGGGTGTTTAATATGCCTCCGCCTAACCCTCCGGGGAAACAGGCGTGAGTCTATGTATTATTAATCCTACATTCGGGTTAATGCGGCCATGTAAGCTCCTAACTCTGTATTTTAGATTTAAATCCCTGGTTGACCACTGGGTCAATTTTAGGGTTGGTTTGTTTCAACGGACACTGACGCTTTCTTTTTTAGTGTGTAGTCTTTGTTGTGCGCATATTATCCCATAAAAATTGCCAGATACATTTGAGAAGTATGTTTATCAATCTTTAATTCTATCTCAATTAAATATTTGCTCTACTAAACTTAATGGCATTAAAACATTTTTAATATATACTTTAGTTTTCGGATTCATTTCGGACCAAAGAAGATGATATATGCCGTTTTGTTATGTAACCAGATTTTGCAGATTATTCAATTTCTTTCAAGTAACTGCCATATGCCCTTCACAACCCATAAGACGGAAAATAAAATAAACCTAATGCAAAACCTCCTTGACTACGACATATGCTTAATAACCATACTTGTCCTCCCGGTTTCACCCACGTTATTTTCAGAATGTCTATAACATGGCCACCTATCTTATGAACGTCTAGCATATTTACTTTGGTACCATCCGATGAAAAGGAATTCAGTAATATACATAGTTACATCAGCCTAGAATTAAGCATATTTATTTGGATATAATAATAATAATAATCCGAAAAAATAAGTAAATATGCCGAACTAAAAGATGAAGTGAGCAGAATTTGGGGACAAGAGAAACTCTACGTAGTGCCTATAGTCGTCTCCACTACAGGCGTGATACCAAACCATCTTCACCATAGCCTCAAACTGATAGATTTAAAAGATTCAACATTCATCACGCTTCAAAAAGCTGCAATTCTAAATACATGTAGAATAGTCAGAAAGTTCATGCAAAGCGAAGAAAACGAAAATTCTCTGACATAACATCATTCACCCTATTTATAATTCTCCACACACTACATTAACTTGGCTTTGGCCCGTTTATGTAGTTAAAACTAGCCCAAGAGCTAAGAAACAGTAATGTTCACCCAAAATAATAATAATAATAAATGGACGAAGTTGTCATGACAAACAACTACCGGAAGTATATTCTGAGGGATGGGACGATTGACATATGTCGGGCATGTCACCAACCCGGGGAATCCCTCAGGCATATAGTGTCCGGTTGTTCGAGTCTTGCCAACGGTCAGTATTTGCACAGACACAACCAAATGGCCAGGATAATCCATCAGCAACTAGCCCTTAAATATAATCTCGTTGATTCAGAGGTACCGTACTACAGATATGTGCCCGACCCAGTTCTCGAGAATGGTCGGCCATTGTTGTACTGGGATCGGTCTATCATTACAGACAGGACTATTGTAGCCTATAAGCCTGATATTGTAGTGATAGACCGAGCAGAGCGACTCGCAATGTTAATTGATATCACCATACCGCATGACGGCAATCTCGTGAAGGCAGAAAAAGAGAAAGAGATTAAATATTTGGACTTAGCTCACGAGATTGTTGACATGTGGGATGTGGATTCGGCGATCATTGTGCCGATAGTCGTGTCGGTAAATGGGCTAATCGCCAAGAGCCTCGATCAACACCTAAAGAGGCTCGCACTAGGCAGCTGGATCAAGTCCTTGATTCAGAAGGCAGTTCTTCTCGACACGGCACGCATCGTGAGGAGGTTCCTGTCTCTGAGGCCCTAACCACCGGTGGCTTGGTCCCTGTACCCGACACCGGTGGGTCTCCGTGGTCCCTTTTATATTTTTAAACGTTTTTTATTTATTAAATGTAGTTTATTAATATAAATTGAATCATGAGAAATATGATAAATAAAGGGTATAATAATAATAATTTATTGATACCAAAAATATTTTACAAGCAGTCACATATATTGATATTAACCAACTTAGTTTTACAATGTTGTACATAAACATCTGTGTCTGAACTAGATGGAAAAACATCTGTATTTCAGACATCAGCGCTCTGTCCTGGGATAAGTCACAAAATATAATTTAAGAAGGTTTACTTAATAAATAAAATTGAACTTCAGAATATTTCACAGTTTACATAAATTAAACTTAATGAATTTCATTAATAACAATTAAACTTAATGAATAACAGTTTCATAAAGAATAATTAAAATTTGAGTAACTTGTGGAGTAAAAGCCTCCCTTTGTGTATAGTGTTGGTGTGAGTGTATGTGTATGGGAGGGTGAGTTATGTTTTACTTTATTATATTAAGTAGCATCTCAGTTTCATCGTAGTTCAGCTTCATTATATATTCTGTTACCTTGATTTTGCAGTTATTCTTATTCAAGTGATATAAATCTAGAATTTTATTTAGTTTCTTATATAGATATGGGCCAAGAAAACAAGAGAATTTATTCACATATGAATGCTTGAAAACAGGTAGATTGCGAAGCGAATCAGCCATTTGTCTCCGTTGGGAAATATTTCTATCACTTATGTTGTATTTTGTGCTGCCATGTTGTTGCATGATTAAACAAACAATGTACAACTGACGTACAGAAAGAACTTTGCACAACTGGTATAAAGTGAAAGTTGGGAATCTAAAGGGCTGGAAAGTGCTGACTTTAAGTATAGTTCTTTGTGTAATTTCTAGAGGTTTAAGTATGGTTTTTGGTGCACCTCCCCATACCGAAATACAATACTGCAGTATTGACTGAGCGAGGGCTAGATAGACCTGTTTCATTAAGGTGGGTTCGGCAACATGTCTCAAATTCCTAAAAACATAAATTAGTTTTCTCATTCTAGCAGTAACCAGTGCCGAAAAGAGGTGTCGAAAAGAGAGATTACTGTCTAACACGATACCCAGATATTTTAACTTAGACGTACCATTTAAAGCAGGGCATGAGCAAATATTATTACCGCAGCAGTTATGTGCTGTTAAGGACAGTGACTTGGGCGGTTTATTACAATTGCGCATGGAAATAGTCATGTAGTGAGTTTTATCAGTATTTAGAGTCAGAGTATTATTATAATGATAATAATGTGATAGCTATCATAGTTAAGCTTATAATAATATAGCAAATAAAACATTCATTTTAATTATACTCATCCAAACAACACAAAAACACACCGTTCAAAATAATAGAGAACGTTAAGTCTGTTGCATTTTATGACGACTCGCCATCAAGCTTTCGCCGGTAATTAGTCCAAATTTATTTGTTCAAGTCTGTCTAGACTCCGGTCATTATAGCTTCTAATGTCATTCATTAGCATTAAAATAGTACGACGTAGAAACAGTATGTAGTAAAAATATAAGGTCTAAATATAAAGTTTAGGGAACGACGTACATTTATCTTGCTTTCATTCCATAAAACTAACGAGGGATGAGATATCTTGTATACGTACGTATTTCTTGCATTATGTACTAAATTTTATTTATAATATGTTCTGACTAAGTGGGCGCGAAAAGAAAGACAGCGAAAGACCTGCGGTCTAAGGTTTAAACCTAGAGCGCGAACCGATAAATAGCCTTTCCCCTTAATGGTTTAGTAAGCGAAAATTAACAATTTACACGTACATCATTTTAAAAAGTCAAGATTGTGCGCTGTGGTATATGATACACTCTGTATGGCAGTCTATTGGAATCAACACTAGGCTATCACTGTCTCCTCTGTTTAGGCGTTATTTTATGAATTCTAAGAGACAGAACTGGTTTTATGATAGCAAAAATGTAGTAATTATACAACCAGTGTAGTCTTTACGTTACTGTGAAAATTAATTTTCAATCAGTCTTTGTACGAGTGTCACAATGTGAACCTTTATATTATTACCATAAAAAATCACAATATTCAGTTTTGCAGCAAAAGTTAAAAAAAACTAACACGCTTCAATTCCAAATACTCGGTTAAAACTGACAGCTATTCGCAACTTCGTTTAAAAATAAATCCATCGAGAACTAACAATTTCTCGATGTTTTCACACATGAAATAATATTTTGTTACCGTGCCGAGAATGGTTCGCAGCAGTCTGCAAGTTCAGGCGAGGTATGATCCAATAACGGCGTCAAAGCACGTCGATTAACTTCACTTTTGGCAAACCTAACTCACTTTCCACAGCAGTGGGTTCACATAGACACACCTGGGCGGGAACGGTCGAATTATCGAACGACTGTGGCAGCCGTGTGTTTGGTGACATTCACTTTTATTGTTATTATTATGTTTATTCCACAGATTTTCATACGTAATGTGTTTATTTTATATAGACTGCCTCGTTGGTCTCGCGGCATAAATGTGCGCGTGGGATCGGGAGGTCTCGGGTTCGATTCCCGGGTCGGACAGTGTTATTGGATTTTTCCGTTAGGAAATTCTCAGTAGTAGCACTGAGTCTGGTAATGTGTCCGGTACGACAATAGGCTCGCCCCCTATTACGTGGGACCTAAAAACTCATGGCGAAATGTGGGTGTAATATTACACCTCTGCCTACCCTTTCGGGGATACAGGCGTGAGTCTATAAATAAATAAAATGTGTTTATGTATTTGAGCTAGATTTCTGATACTTAGTGGAATGGTGCTTTTTTTAAAATTGAGCATGTTTGCTTGCCGTGTTTGATGTTCAAATATTTGGACACCAAACACGGGAAATTCCTCCATTTAGGTGCGTCATGTGTCTCTCCGCATCGCTGTCACTGCGGAGAGGCTGTCGATAGCCTTGGTCACCATGGTCTGTCATGCAGCAGGAGCGCAGGTCGTATTTCAGGACACGTCAACCTCAATGACATACTGCGCCGTGCTCTTGTCACCGCTTGCGTTCCAGCCCAACTTGAACCTCAGGCCTTGGCACGCGACGATGGCAAGAGACCGGACGGGATGTCTTTACTGCCGCGGAAGCTGGGTAGGTCTTTGGTATGGGACGCGACATGTGTCGATACCCTTGCGCCATCTCATCCTCCATCCATTCCCAGCACAGCAGGTTGTGCGGGCGCTGCTGCTGCTTCAGCAGTGACCCTCAAACGGCGCAAATACGTGAATCTAGTAGGAGATTATGTATTTGAGCCGTTTGGGGTCGAAATCTTGGCGCCATGGGGTCCAAGTGCAACATCCCTTTTTAGAGATCTCGCAAAGAAACTGATCGACGCCTCGGGTGAACAGAGGGCTGGCACGTATTTAGCACAAAAGATAAGCATTGCTATACTACGTGGCAATGCTGCCAGTCTTCTGGGCACGCTTCGGATTGAATGCGATGCGGATGACTTTCATGACGCCTTGTAAAGAACAATGCCCATTTCTGGCCCAATTTGGAACTCATGAACAGCACAAGAGAGTTTCAATTAGTTGTTGAATAATCCTTTTTATTTATAACTTAATTTATAGACATTACTAAAGGTGTGCCGAGAAACTTATTCAATTAATAGGTTTAAATAGATGTGTTAACGTCTAAATAGCCAACACGTAATAGATCAGAAATTGTCAGAAAAGAAATCATAATATTAAATCGATTATCACTACTTCTTTATCGATTTCACATTTTCTCTACTCAAAATGATTTGAGTGACTAACAAATCTCTACTTGGTCCTTAAACATTTTAAATGTGTGTATATTTAAGGTATACATGCGATGAACTACATATAAGTTCGAAGTTTTGAACCAAATATATAGAAAGATAACCTATGTCCGAAATCCATATCGATTAATCAATATCATTTATAAACTGTAAAATGGCAACACTTTTTTGACTCTTAAGTAAATGTCAATAATGTCATATTCAATTTATTTTGTTTGTTATTTGTTTTGCTCGTGCGCATTGTGAATGCTTTTTTATGTTTTTGAATCTTTTACGACTTCTGGCTTTTTCTTTCGGATTTCTACCCTTACCAAATGATTAACTCATTCATTTCTACTCAAAACTACGAAATACTTTAACTATACTAATAAAAGTACGTACACACCTAATGTTTTTTGAGCATATCAAAGTACTTCTTGTAATAAAACTATGAATGTAACGGACCTCTAAGCAATCTCAAAATTCTAGTTTAACACTCCTTTATCGAATGCAATAACACTTACTACGATTTTTGACTTTCCACATCCTGACCAAGAAAAATGGGCATTGTTCTTTAATTTTAATATATTTTTCGTCTTGTATATATTAAATAGGCTTATTTTAATTTTAAGACATTATTAAGTTGCTTTTAATATTTATGTAATTTATGTATTAATGTAAAAAAAAAAAAATTGATTTTGTTTGGAAAATAAATAATTTTATATTTAATAAATATTTTCGGCAACCTTGGAGAATGTTTTAGGCAGAATAGAATTATCCGAAGCTCAAAAATATCGCGAAAGTGGGAAATATGTTAAAAGTATTAAATTATAACTTTATTGTAAATCGTAAACTTTATTACAGTTTCTTATTAAAATAGTTAAAATATTATTGCCTTCTTTTATACTTTGTTTATTTCGGCATCCGACAAAATATGCCTGGTAAGTCAACAATATACACAACATCAAAATAAATTTATTTCATTCATTCATTCATTCATTCATACACAGTATTAAGTCCAATTGTGAACTATAAACAAAAAAAATATTGATGATGATGAATTTAATTATCCTGACATACATTTTGTTATTTAAAACGTACAAGTCTTACTTCTTTTGATACTTAACTCAAACTGAGAACATATATTTTAATCAAGTCTTAAATAGTTTCTAACTTTCGCGATTTCATTGAGTATCATCCTATGATCATGACGGCTATTTTGAAATGATTACTCGGGCACGCCTGATGGACGGCAATTTTACCTTTATTATTATAACATGATCAAGACATAAATATTAAAGTATGAATAAAGATGTTCGCCACTACAGACATCCATTGACCAGTGATCATACAAACACATTCGCAGGATTAAGTTACTACACACATAAAACATAATAGGTACTATACTAGTATTATTACTAGTAATATATTATAGTAAGTATTATCTTCATATAGTTGTTTACACATCCGTACATCTTCCATCTTTGTAGATCTTATATTAGTTGAATAATAGGCCTCGCCACCTGCGACCTGAATAAGTAGAGATACTTGTTTTGATATGGCCGGGATGTAAGCGCGTCTATTTTTCGAATTGTACTATTTTATATAAAAAAATATCACAGATATTTTTTAGGTGCATTTGATCGCGTTATTTATTTAGAATATCTAGTAAAAGTTGTTGTTTCGTATTTTTATCTAAGTTAATATATTTGTTTGCTTTTCGTTTCAAGTTTCTGATATTCAATCATATTTTGGTAAATAGCTTAATGTAATTCTCTGCTCAATCATGCTTTGTCCTACATGCCTCGAGGATTGTATGAGACACTGAGTACTAAGTGGAGCTTAAATCATTAAAAGCTATTAATTGGCGAGGATAAGCGAGCTTATGACTACCACCCTTAATTATCTTCCGATTGACCATTGAAAGTAATGCTCTCTTTAAACCTCGTTTGAAGAAGGACAAGTCATAGCGCTCGGGCAACACCGCAGCAGGTAGTTCATTCCAGAGCCTACACGTACGTGGTAGAAAAGATCGCTGGAAGCGCACCGTACTAGATGAGAACGCTTCCCGGTAGTACGGGTGAACTCTACTGCGTCGGCGAGTGGTACGTTGGTAGAAGGGTGATCCTGGTACCAAATTAAACAATTCTTCGGAGCACTCCCCGTGAAAGAGTCGGTAAAATACGCAGAGAGAACCAAAGTCTCTCCGCTGCTCCAGCGACTCTAGTCTAGCCGTGAGATCGGGATCATCGACGATTCGAACAGCTCGTCTCTGTAGGGAGTCAAGTGGATCAAGCTGATATTTTGGCGCTCCGGCCCAGGGATGTGAGCAGTACTCCACATGTGGCCGGACTTGCGCTTTATAAAGCATAAGCCGTTAGTTTGGTGTGAAGTACCGCTTAGTCCAGTTCAGTACTCCCAGTTTCTTGCTTGCCAATTTGGCTTTATCTTCCAAATGACTCCCAAATTTGTCTTTGTTCGATATTTCGACGCCGAGGATCCCAATATTCTCGGCAATATGCAGGGGTACTCCTTGAAACCGAGGCGCTATAACGAAAGGGTCCTTCTTCGCAGTGAACGCGCATACTTGTGTCTTAGTGGGGTTAAATTGAACAAGGTTCTTTTCCCATTTGGAGGCGCGCCCTAGAGAGACTTACTTCATTTTATATTTTTTGTCGAACTGACTGGCTACTTATTAGGTTTAATTCATAATTTTCCGCAAATGAATTCAAAATTTACCGTATACAAAGTACGGAGATATTAATTGTAAGTTCTATCCCATAAAAAAAAACAATACTTGTCATAAAACCAAGTTTCGCTAACGTAAATAGTTGTGAGATCCATGTTATACCAAGTCGGTCAATTAAAATCTTTAATGTTTTATATAAATAGATTGACTCGGCCATTGCATGAAAACATAATATATCTCACAAGTAATACATATAAACCCTTTTGCAAAAAAAAAAAAACGGGCACCTTACAGTCATTGGCTTAAGTGTTAAAATATATATTCGCATTGATAATATTAATATTTTTAGTATGTCATTAGCATAAATTACTAGACATTTCTTAATATCAATGCGATTATATATTTTAACACTTTAAATCCTGGAATCAGTATTTTAGTCAATGTAAACAGAGAGCTGTGTATATAATCAATAGAAAAGCCAATGACTGTAAGGTGCCCGTTTATTCTGCAAAATGATTTATAAATTAGATGTTTAGTGCGATTGCCAAGTCAATCTACTTATATAAAACATTAAAGATTTTTAATTAACCAACTCGGTATTACATGGACCTCACAACTTTTTACGGTAGCGAGACTTGGTTTTTTGACAAGTATTGTTTCTTTATGGGATCTCATTTCTTTTTTGTAGATAGTCCTACTATTGGTACTTTCTACTTCTTGTACACCAATAACGAATTTAAAGCCCTAACTGTAAATGTAATTTTGTATTCCTATATATTTATATAGGATTACAAAGTTATTTATACAGTTGATGTATCTCGAAAACTGGACTACAAATGAAAAATATTTTAGTTTTTTTTTTTAATCCTACACTAAACACTAATTGTATACTAAATATGAAGCTTCCATATGTATGTCTGCTAGAAGTGCCTTAGACTTTTGATGATCAGTCAGTGAGTGACAATATGAAGAACTTTGACTCCTTATAATTCTTAAACTTCTGGTTCAAATTGAATTAAATTTAAAATATGCCATTTTTATACAATGCCTGCTTGGTTACTAAAATCAGGCTTCTAGTTTTATCCACAATGAAGTTATAGGGGGTCGAAAATGGCCTGAAGTGCTTCGAGAAAAGATTGGTACGGCCGTGCCGCTTTTTTTCTCAACTTGGCGGGTTTAAGCATAAGCAGATTAAAACTATATAACAATATTTTTAAACTAAACGTCCAATTTTTAAATGGATTCCTACCGGGCGAAATAAGGCTAATTTGCGCGTCTATACAAAAGTTTCTATTTCCTATCCTTATTTTGCCACGGCAGAGCAATCCATCGATCATTACCACTAATAGCACACAACAATATAGCTGGACATTCCACACATAATCACGCACACAAGCGAAAATTTAAAAACTTGAGCGCTATTCAGTTCTCACGTCAGCCGTACCGGCCTCGTTTCACAGTAGATTCACTCCATACATCACTTTGTTAGTTATCTGTTTAGCCAGTTGACGTTGACGAATGTTTCAGCGAACAAGCGGTGTTCCGTTGTGCTCGCGGTATCCTGGCTTAGGGTTTCGTCGGTGCACTAGTACAAGGTAACTTCGGTTATACGGAAACAATGAGTGAACATCTCTCGTGTAGGATTAACGTGAGAAATGTACGAGCATTTTGTGTTACTTGTCTTAGGTTGATGAAGTTCTTTCTTCAGGAATAAAGCTTGTATAGAGACTGTTGAGATTTGAGATTCTTAGCTATTTTTTTTTTAAAACAAACAAGTATAGTGTCAGGCAGTAAGCTTTTGCAACTGCACGGACACTAATAGCACAAGAAGATATGAATTTGTATTTACTTTAATTTTAACACTAAATATAACATTAACTTTCCCAAATACCAAATGTTTGTGATAATGGAACATCCTGTTGACTTTAGACAAATAGTTCAAAATACATATATAGTACTCACAAAACTCTAAAAATATATAAAGGAAAGTGTTCTAAAAATTGTTCATGTTAATCGTTTTTTACTAACATGGACGAACGCATGCACACACAGGCAAGTAGGTACTGTACTATGTTGATAATTCCATTAAATATTTCTTATAATTATTTTCTTAAATTAAAGAAAATACCGGCATTGTTAGATGTACGATCATATACGGTGTGCGGTCTGTTAACACAATGATAGATTTGTAGGTTAGATAAGACTTACCTGTGACGAAAGACCGATCCCAGTACAATGGCATATTGTACTGGGACAAAGAGGGTAAGACTTTAAATAACTGTTTCCAGGTAGGGTAATAGTGCAGCACTTTATACGTTTACGACATGTATTTCAAAGCATGTGGTGAATAATCTTAGCTACTGTATGCTAATAATAATCTTACCTAGTAAGTACTAGCATTTGTGCAAACACTCGCAGACGACAAGACCAGAGCAACCGGAGACTATACTAAGCCACAGGTGTATTGGCTGAAGGCCTACTCGATAAATACATATACTATCGAATTGTCGTAATTCATGGCGAAATGTGGGTGTAATATTTACACCTCTGCCTACCCCTTCGGGGATACAGGCGTTAGAGTACAAATAAAAAAAAATGTCGGACAATCTCATACCATTATTATTACTTATCTTAAATTGAATTTCCTAGACAGGCTTCAATAATTTTTTTACGAGTACTTAGAGGGTATCTATAATAAATAGCTGTATTTGCAAATTGTAACATGATGTTAGAATAGTTTTGAAAACAACATTGTCAATGTTTTTGTATCGTATTACTTTTTTCTATTACATAGATTGTTGAGATACGCAATGTTCAGGCATCCAAAACAAAAGCTAATAAGAAACTAGTCAAAGAACGGATATCGAATATTTTCTTACTCTGCGTGAAATGGAATTGTCATACAAACTTAGAACTCATTTCTGATTTGTTGGTAGCAAACGAATATTACAAAGTTTCCATTTCATAAGCATTGTATTTGTAGTTATTTATTTCAGCTCGAGAATCAATTTATCTTTGCGTAAGAAACAATAATCAAGAACGTTTAGTGTGAAAGTGTAATAAACTACAAAATATATTACATTAGAAAATCCTTTCTCTAATACAGTATCAAAATAAGGACGATTTTGAAACTCATTTTTTTTGCAGTCTTTATTATTATAACACAATTACTGTGACGTCTGTATAAACTAAGACATAACATTCTTGACATACAAATGAGGTAAATGAATCCTGCATCCTAAAATCGTCTATTAACACAAACACAGTCTCAACTTTGACGTTGCAATCACAACGCTCTATCTTTTTCAACAAATAAAGTACTTACAGGACAAAAAAATAAATTAGGTAGTATTATTTGCCCGAACAATATAATCGAATCCCTATTCAGAACACAACGCCACATAAATATTTGTAACACTTGTTATCCTCGTAGTGTATTCTTTTTATTTACACTTTCCCCACTCAAGTGACGACGAATGAGAATGCTAATCAGTGTGTTAGAGACATGGGCGGAGAAATTTCATTACAATCAACTTGTATTAACTCAAACAAAAGTCTAAATTGAATTAGCGTAGGTCTAAGCACAAGCTTGTATTAAATGGGTAATGAGCACATCAGTTTAATGAACTTGTTTCAAGTGTCAGATTGTTTGGTACATTTATTTAACTTAATTTGTTTTCATTTAACTCAAAGACCATGGAATTTTATGGTATTTAGATGTTCAATTTACGGTGGAGAATTGTGCCATGGTGGATATACTAGCAACAAACAGACACACAGATTCTATTATCGTTAGTACAGAACACATTTCACATAGATCATTATGGAGATGATTCTGAAACTTTGTCAATACCACTTTAATAAGCAACTTAACAATACACATCAATTAATTTAGGCATATTGTGTACTAGTACAAAAAAGGGCATTTTTTTTTTAAATGATTATGTAATGATTGGGTCTATCCTCATATATCAGAGTCGTACTCGAGCGTGCACAGACCGCACCCCATCAGAGGCTCAAAGAAACATTGGTGTGTACATTTTATACGGACTTGTTTAATACACGGCCGTTTACGGCCTACGGACGATCACGGCGGCTAACTACGAGAGGAACCACGTCATATGTAGATAGACCTTTAATTGTTACTGCTTATCTGCACTTTGCCTTACTCTTCTCAAAGTGATAAAAAGCCTGTGCCTGTGAACAGTTATAAACAGAGCTGATATTATTATTATCTAATGTAAGCATAATAAAATTCCTGTAGCATACTCAGATTTCAGCACCACTTAAACATTAATGGACTACGATTTCGTTACTTCTTCACATTTTCAACGTAACAATATTTTTTTTAGGCAAACAGTTAGTACAATAGGAACACCCGTAACATCGTAACATGGAACATAAAAGTCCCAGCACGCGTGGAAGGTAAACATCAACAGTACACATTATATGAGATATACATTTTATCGGAATCGCGCTTCTAAGCAAAAAAACGGTCAAGTACAAGTTGGATTCGCGCACCGAGGGTTCCGTACAAACCTGTAGGTATATGTGGGGTCATATTTAGCTGACTTTAGCATATTATAAACATTGTACGAGACGCGCCTGTAGCGCAGTTAGTTGAGTGGAGTCAGTCGTTCGCTGGCATTTGTAACGTTGACCGAATAAACGTGTTGTGTACCTACTAACCAGCTTTTTACTTGAGAATCCCATGAGTCGTAACCCTGAACACATCAAGGACATACAAGCACACTAGACATCCCAACAGTCTCAACAGTATAAATAATTATTTAAAAAAACATGTGATGTAACAAAAAATTTAAGTTTTTCGAAATTTTTTCTATGTGCTATAGAACGTTACTTTATGCCAAATTTCAAGATTCTAGATCGACTGGAAGTACCTTTTAGTTTTAAATTGAGCATTTTATATGAATTTCAGTTTTATACCTCTACGGGTTCATGAGGAAAGGGGTAGTAACTTTAAAATTATTAAAAATATTTTAATTATATGATGTAACTAAAAGTTGACGGTATTTGCAATTTTACCTTTATTTGTGCTATAAGACGTTGCTTAGTGCCAAATTTCAAGATTGTAAGTTCACGGGAAGGACCATGCAGTTTTTGATTCCCTTGCGAGTAGCTGCGAGTTTGAAAATATGATTATATTGCTGTTTCTTTTGACTGCGTTGACTTAGAAGTTTGATTTTGTTAAAGCTTAAAGATATTATAGACTTGAGTATTTGATATGAATTTCAATTTAATACCTCTACGTGTTCATATGGAAAGGGCTAGTAACTTTATTATATGATGTAACAAAAAAATTACGAGTTTCGCAATTTTTCCCTTATCTGAGTTATAACACATTGCTTAGTGCCAAATTTCAAGATTTAGATCGACTGGAAGTACCTTTTAGTTTTAAATTGAGCAGTTTTATTTGAATTTCAATTTTATACCTCTACGCGTTCATAAGGAAAGGGCTAGTAACTTTAAAATTATTAAAAAGATTTTAATAATATGATATAACTAAAAATGTACGATTTTCACAATATTTCCTTTATCTGTGCTATAAGACGATGGTTCCTACCAAATTTCAAGATTCTGAGTTCACGGGAAGTAGGTTTTGATTCCCTTGCGCGTTTCGAAAATTTGCAGAAATTTATAGCATTAACGGCTGTATCTTTTGATTGAGTTGGCTTAGAAGTCTGATTTTTTCACAGCTTCAAGGGACAGTAGACTCGATTATTTGATAAAAAATTCAGTTTGATACCTTCACGCGTTTCTGAGAAATAGGGCCTTGACAGACGGACGGACAACAAAGTGATCCTATAAGGGTACCGTTTTTTCATTTCGTGTTACGGAACCCTAAAAAACATTATGTAAATCACACTTCGTGAAGAAAGAGCACTTTTTATTTGGTTCTCGAATGCCCTCGTTTGTGACAAGATCCGTGGAAAGGCCATTTGAATCAAGGGTATCTTGGATAATAAAAGAATCATCCACTCGATTCTAATGTATATAACGTACAATGAAAGCTAGGAAGAACAATTGTAAGGAACACTCGAGATATGGCATGCCTGTATTGAGCAAATTGGGCTCTCTTCTACACGCGATTGAATTAAATTTGATGCGATAAAGGCAAAAGTGTTAATTATTATATTTTATCCAACGTGATAAGGAAGTGCATTATTGTAAAATGTTCTTTTTTATAAAAGAAAGATTAGGTTATCTTGCGTTGGGGTTATGTGAAGGTCTGAAGGGAAAAAGACCCAAAAATATCTTTTGTATTAAGGTTGCCGATTTTTTTACACTGAATTTACTTTATAAATCAGGATGAAACACAATTTATATACCTATGCTGCTTATGAAATGTTATTGCTACAATGTGTTCAATTATATCGGATTTTTAGACTGTTTCTAAAATTACGTTCAAATACACTATCATTTTTAAAGTATTTTTCTCCTTTGCTGGTTCATCTAGTTTTACTCTCACCAATTCTTACCACTAGGTTATATAACACATCCATAATGGATCATTCGGTTCTCCAATCTTGAGCCTACGTTATTCCTTAAGCTCATATAGAGCCGAAATTAACAGTAGAACCCTAGGTCATATATAACGAGCAACCCTTTCTCGCACAATAAACAAAATGTTTGTAATTTTTGTAAGCACAAGTTCCGTTGTTAACATGTTACAAATGTAATGATTTATATCGGCTTGTCAGCAAAGTTTATTTGATTAAATATCCGAAACTTTCATCACGCGATTCTGCATCTTGTTACTATGTAGGCTTATTGCTTATGTATGTAATATATCTATCAGTAATCGGTTTAATAACTAATTTAAGACATGACATCTATAAGATTAATTATTATTAAAATAAGTCCCCATTGTGATTTTTTGTATGAACGCGATAAATGAAATGTAACTATTTGATAAGTCTAAGGTTGCGTAGTCACCAGCGATGAACGATGCAGATAAGCGGTGCTGTGTACAAGGAAAACATCCCAATGATAGTAACTGCCTGAGTCTAGGCAAATAAGGTTGCAAAAGTGATAGAAATAGGCAGTGATGTGGTAACAGTAACAGACTGCCACGCAGAGGATCCAAACGTACTGCTGAGTATTATGGTAATAATAAAATGATCACTTGCAAGATCGAGATTACACGTTCGAGTCTTCTCCTTCATGTTCATGAAAGACAAGCCGGCCAACCCGCACTGTAGCAGTCTGGTGGTCTGTGGCCTAACCCATCTCATGGTAAGAAGAGTCTCGTGCACAGTTGTAATCAGAGCTGATAACATATATTTTTCAGGCAGCGCTTAGCTAGCCTAGCTCCGTGCATCTTTTACGGATCCTCAGCTTATAATGTATATTTCTAGACTACGTATGAACCGAACTAGAAGTAATTAATTACAACTTTAAAAAGTCTTATTGCTGAATGACTGAATAACTTCGGCTTCTAGTAACTTCGACGTTCGGCCACTTAATGCGTCTGATTGAATTATATTGTAAAGTTTTAATGAACAGAAAGCCTTTTGAGTGGTGAAACATCGACTTTAATTGATTGCAAATATTTGAGGAACGAAAGAGTATAAAAATTGGAGATTTAATCTTTTTAAATAAATTACGTCCTGTCCACTGAGGACAGGACGTAATTTATTTTCAAAGGTATTGCTGCTTCCTATTGAAATTATTTGTATTTTCATTGAAACAGGCGAGTATTATCAGAACTCTTTTTATAGAGAGCGGCTGTTAACAAACAATTTTAAATAGGTACCTGCATTTTACTCTGCATTGTTACCTTATATTTTTTCATTCAACTCTTAATTTTTATTTTTTTTGTATACAATATCATTTTTTTTTAATAAAATGATATTAATAAAAATAACAAAATCGTAAATAATTTCAAACTTTAAGTAAATTGTGCTTATTTGTAGTAATCACATTTACATGTTGCCAGACTAGATATATATTGAAACTCTCTCGTCTTTTACTGTAGAACTTTTACTGTACTTCCATTCGAAGCGCAAAGTAATATTGAATTCTGTAATTTTCTCTTGCTGTACTAAGACCTAGTTTGCGATTTCTTGTACCCGTATAATATCTCAAAAGATATTGTCATCATTGTCAGTCTTGTATGTATAGACAGTCCCACTGCTCGGCATGGGTTTCTTTCTTCTCACTGCGATAAAAGGTTAGACCATATGAGGTTTGGCACGCTTTTTTCACCGCGATGGCCAAGTGTAGATTCGCAGACTTAAAATGTGATTGGAGAATATTGTGGAGAACTCCCAAACACACAGGTTTGGTATCAATGTTTTCGTTCGCCGTTTCGTTTAGCAAGCGATTATTAACAATTTGATACAAACATTACTCGAAGTCAGTAGAGCGCGCCACGGGAATTGTGACCCGCCTAGCAGTATTTTGGTCTCTTTGTAGGACTATCGTTGCTAGATCGAAAGAATAAGAAAATTACACAAGAGAAAATTACACAAAATTACAAAACTTCTAATACTTCGATTAGTTCAAAGCACTTCGACAAAAACAACAAGCACTTGCACTTAAGTGCGCGGAAGTGCGCCACGCCAAGTCCTCGATCGCCGACATAACCATTAACTACCGTTCAATGTTTATTATAATACAAATAGAGATAGTTTCGCACCGCATTACTATGCAAATTAAATATTAAAACTATCTGTATACAGTATCTACATGTAAATGAGTATTATACCGTAAAATGTCCCATTTATTCTGGCAGCCGGTCTTTAGCATACAAATACCGTTCTTTTGTCTCCAGCACCCTCGTAATACAAGTAATCAATAAATATTTATCTACTTTGTCAGATTCACTTTGTTTCTTGACGTCTCATTCGCGTCAATAAGATTTCTATTACCCTCCGAATTTCATTACAATACTTCGTGAGCAAGGAAATGGTCAAACAAGATAAGAATTTCTCTAAAAAAAGATTCGTAAAAACACCAGTGATAAATTATGGACATTTCGTGAGGAAAATACGGAGCGTCTTTAATAAATTATAATTTATGAATATGCGGCACTAATTTTAATAATAAAATTGTTATGATATTTTGCCTCATTTAGTAGACAGTTAATGATTTTCTGTATTTTAATGATTCCCATAAACGACATCATTAAAACAAATCGCAGTCAAAAGAGCAAAAACATCCTTACACATATCCATCCATCGAACATATTCCTTAATTGGCAAAATTCGATATACTTATATATAGGTCTAATCAGACATTGCTTGAACTCCATTATAGGTTCTAATGGAACAAAATAGTAACTCACCACGCTATACATTTAGACGAGCGATTGGCAAGGCATTCGTTGTCAGTAGATAGTCTGTAGACTGTATGTCAGGTATTTATCTGGATCCCATTTCTGTACGAATCCATATATACCTTATCCTTTTATATTAGAAGATTTCGGTATTGTCAACTTTTGCAATAGTTGGGGTGTTCAAGTCGTGCGTGGTGGGTTCCTCTCATTCCTTCATAAGTACACTAAATTCAATAAACAAAATCATAAGTTTTTCTGTCCGAAAAATATTTGCAACACTGTTAAAATGTAAAGTTTCGTGATTATTAATCTTTAAGGAATTTATAATATGGGTATGTTATGTACTGGTAGTTGTACTACATTTGATAAACGTGTTATTAAAGCGTACACTGATTTACTTACAACATTCGTCCACACGCAGTATTTCAGTGCATCCAATTGCAACAGTACCGAAATGTTAGGTACTTGAAACCAAAAGCAAGACATACATATCCCAAAAAGCTATTAAAAGCATTATTGCATAACCTACACATACAACGCCAAAGGAATATGCTAATGGATAAAGTCAAAGTTTAGAAAGATTTAACTTTTAAGGCACTTTAAAAAATTATAGCAACATTTTTTATCATTATAGTGGCATTTCGCTCCAAATAAATCCAAATCATCAATATCTTAGTCTACGCGTAAATATTTTCCTAACTACTATCACCAGTTCAACAAGGCTGAACACGAACACAAAGGAAGCTCACGTTCACATAAAACGAACGTGTTTGTATAGAGCGACTAGCTGTCGCGTTAGACATTAACTATCAACCTGGGAAGCTATTCTACGTGTCAAATATCAAGTATGCACATGACTTCTATAACTTCCAGGGTTATAGCTTTTCCATCTGTCCGTCTCCGTTTTACAATGACGTGGAGAAAATACAATATATATTCCATGGTTCTTTTGACTTCCGGGCATGTATGCATTGTTGTAAGCATACGCTTCAGAGTAAATAAATGGTGAAAAATATTGTACTATGTCTGTAATATTGGTCTGAAACTTATAACATGCGATAAGTTTAAGACTCATCATAACTTAACAATATAATATATTATCTATCGTCTTCCCTGCTATAATAAGGTTTCTCGGATATCTATGTCTAATACTGAGCTAGCTATTTTATTGAATTAAAAAAACAAGAGAATACAAGACTTACGGATGGACCATCCATTAAAAAAGGTTACTCCAGTATGAAATCACCTTTCACGCAAAAGTCTTCGAAAATTGCTACGCGCCGGGTTAAATCATAATTTCGGAGTTAATTTTTTATCTCCTTTAATACTGTCTTTCGGTAGGTTTTGTGTGAAAGAGTTACAAACATCCGTACTCGTATTATAAATTTAGAATATTAATATGATAAGATTAGTAAAATCCGCTTTCTTAGAAAAGAAGCCTGCCTATATAACTATACATCGAATCCTAAAGTAGAACGTAATATCTTAATAAACATGTATGTTATTAATATTCAAATACTGGCTCTATTGTAATATCAGTGAACACAACGTCCTACTCGTACCAAGAATCTACGTAACTGTAAACACAAATTAGGTGTGCAAACACGTTGAACTCGAGCAAATAATTGTAGGGCATACAAATGTTTATTTTGACCTTTGTGGTGACAGTTGGCCTTAGTAGTTGTGACGGTATCGCTCTGTATAGACGAGCTTTCAATCTAAAAGGTAATTATACTTTGCGTTCAGACTACTTGTAGTACAGGGTATTTGAGTTTCCAATGTCGTCATTACGCCAGCTTTGTGGTGTTGAATCCCTCGAATCATTGTAGTTATTACATATTTGGATTTATTTACTCGTCAATTTGGTCAACAAACCTTCCGGTTAAATCACTCAGAACTATGTATGTATGGTAATCTGACCACTGCAAATAAATTTGTTATTCAAGTGGCCATTAATCGAAGCAATTATAAAGAAATCATAACAGTGGGGATGAAATACTTAAGCGATGGTTGAGCACTTCAACACCTTAGTGATCGAGGATCATTTAGACGACCTACATTCACTCCCTCACTTGAGGCCCTAGCACTTCCAATCTTGACGACCCTTCAAAATGGAGTCCATTTTGGAGGGTTGTTTTACCCATAAAAAAATAAAAAATAAGCGCGTGGTAGGCGGTGACTCTGTGCCATAAGAGCTAAATAAGTCTTGTCGACTTAGCCAACATTGAAGCTACATGCAAAAGTTTCACACACATTGATCAATGATAATTTTGTGCCTGGAGCTTATTCCTACTGTCCCCGAGGCGCCATGACCAAAATTGGTTTAGAAATATATATACATATAAATAAATAATGTTTAAATAGGTTTGTAATATGTTAACGCTTACACAAGGTCAAAAAACTGCAGGAATTGGGTAAAAAAAGCATGTAACACATGAATACACATGTTTACAAGAAAAATTACACAAAATCTGTTTACAAATTTAAAAGATAATTAAAATGCTTTCAACTTCATAAAAGAACAGATAGCCATTGTAATGAAACATCGTTGCTGGCCGAACATACTCGCTTTTACGGGCGCATGTTTATGGGCACACTCTACGTCATGTACACCCGCCATAACTTTGTGTGACGTCATAAACTCTGTGCATCCTCAGGAAGGCGATTCATGATTGTGTAGCTCCCTTACTATGTGTTACGACCTGATTATATTTAAACGTGACTATGGGGAAAATGTGTCTAGATATTGCAGTAACATCCTTTGATTATTGAGAAACATTATTTTAGTATGTCTGGAAGCATTTTAAGACAGCCAGTAATATGATTAATTTGGAGACTAAATGTTTAAATACGCAGTGTCTGAAAATTGCCTTAATTCACCTCAGAAGAATTCTCAAACTCAAAATGCATAATGATTAAATAAATCAAACCAAAAATCAAGTAAAGGTTTTACTATAAAATTTATTTTCTATATTAATTACAGAGTAGCTAGTCAACTTAAACTCATAGTAACGCCACTAAAGAATATTGTGGTAATATTGACGCTCAAAAAGCGTAGTAAAATAAAATAAGGTTATAATATAGGTTACAATACTTTAATGTAGACCAGATCGCTGCAGCTAATCATCACAATGATGTTTTATACATAAAATTATCTGCAGTTTCTCTGCACTGTAAGTGCAGTGAAATCGCATTCAAATACTTTTGATTATGTTGTCGCCACATACATAATTGAAAAGTTCTTGCGTTAAAAAGACGGTTGCGAAGTAGGAAGCAAGATCAAATAACAAAACAAAATATAGAATATAAAGAACGACAAGACATATCAGAAGTTAGTGTTGAACACATATTCGAAGCATGTGGTGTAGAATTAATTAAAATGAGTACTTTATTAGTTGTGATTTACTGGCCACAAAAAAATAGAGAAACAGAAACATTCTTCAACTGCCTTCAAAAACTACTAAAACTATTATCTATAAAAGACTCGTGCAAGAACATAATAATAGGTGGAGACTTTAATGTCAACGTTCTTGAAAAAAACACAACATCCTTCACATTACTTAATACAATGACTAGCTACAATTTTCGCCAAATGGTAACAGAACCAACTCGGGTAACATGTAAAACAGCAAATTGCTTGGATCTAATATTCTGGAATACCCCAAACAAAGATGCTATTGAAGTGGTTGAACTCGGGCTATCTGACCACAAAGGAGTTCAAATCATCTTACCCACAAATAGAAATACACTAGATACGAATAAGATTTGGTATACTTTGAAGAGAAAATTTCATAAAAACAACATCACTAAATTCAAATCTAAATTAAGTGAATTGAATTGGGATACAGTTATAAGCTCAGATAAAAATATTAGTCAGAAGTATTCTTCCTTCCACAACAGTTTACAAAAAATATTAAATAATTGTATACCAAAAAAGCGAATACAAATTAAAGAAAACAAACCAAAATCATGGTTAACAAAAGGCATAAAAAGATCATGTAAACATAAGCGACTATTAAAAATACTGTCTACCCAAAGTAACAATGATATATTGCGCAAACATTACAAAATGTATGAGAAAACGCTTAAAAAAACCGTATTAGCTTCTAAAAAAATACAATTTATAAGAAAAATGCAAAACTCTGAAAACAAAACTATTGCAATGTGGCAGGTTATTAAAGAACGAACAAATAAATTAAACAAAAAAGTAAGGAATAACATAAGTTTGAAAATTGGCGACGAACTGAGCGACGATGCTATTATGATCGCAAATACATTTAACGATTACTTCGTGTCAGTAGGAAACGCAGGTACTCTAAACAATACGCAAGGTAGTGCCGTACCGTCTGGCCGGCCGGTAACAAACCCTAGCCAAAATAGCATCTATCTAAATCCCGTCGACCCAAGTGAAATTAAATACATAATTAGCCATCTAAAAAATAAACGCAGCGCGGGTCACGATGAGATACCACCAACTCTAGTAAAAGCTTGTTCCGAAGAGTTAATAATACCTCTTAGCGCTCTAATTAATCAGTCTCTTATAGAAGGCACAATACCGGACCAACTAAAAGCATCGATAATAAAACCAATTTTTAAAAAAAGGAGATGGTTCAAATACTAGCAACTACAGGCCAATTGCGTTACTGCCCACCTTCGCAAAAATCTTTGAAACTGTTGTATCGAACCGGCTATATAATTTTTGTGAAAAATTTAATTTATTTCATGATAGCCAAAATGGCTTTAGGAAAAATAAATCAACAACTTTAGCTGTGTACAAATACATCCAGGAAGCACTTAACATAATAAATACTAAGAAATATGCTATTGGTATCTTATTAGATATGAGTAAAGTATACGATCGAGTTTCTTACGAAATACTACTGGCCAAATTGTATTCATTAGGTGTAAGAGGAGTAGCATATGATTGGTTTACATCGTATCTTAAAAATCGGGTTCAGTACGTAGAAATAGAGCACCGTACACAGGCCGGCCTGATTACTCACGTGCGGTCCGAAAAAGCAAACATTTCAATGTCTATACCGCAAGGTAGCGTACTAGGCTGTGTATTGTTTCTAATCTACATCAATGACTTACCTAAAGAAATTGATGCAGAAACAATCCTTTTTGCTGATGATATATCAGTAGTATTTCCTTGTAAAGACCTATGTAACCTAAACAATACCTTAGACAAATATATAACAAAAATAGTGAATTGGATGACTGACCATAACTTAGAATTAAATTTCAGTAAAACTAAATTAATGCAATACAGACCGTACCAAAAGCAAGAAATAAAAATTAATCACTCCTATAAAAATTTTAACTTACAATGTGTAGATGAATTCTCATTACTAGGATTGACTGTTGATACCTTTATTAATTGGAAAGCCCATATAGAAAAAATTGCAAACAAACTGGCCAGATTTACATACGCACTGTATGAACTTAAAAAGGCAACAGACTTAAAAACAGCCATGTCAGCATACTACGCCTACGCCTACTCCTGGCTAAAATACGGTATAATACTATGGGGAAATAGTGTTGACGCACAAAAACTTTTCATCCTTCAAAAGAAATGCATAAGAATAATAAAAAACGTAGATAGCATAGAAAGTACTAGACCGCATTTCATTAATTTAAAAATTCTGACATTAACCAGCATATACATATTAGAAATATGCCTTTTTGTAAGAAAACACCCTACATTATTCCCACTGGCATGTGATCAACGCCCTCAGCAACGAAGTTTGCGTTCTAAAAATAAACTTGCTCTCCCTAGCTCCTCACTATCAAAGTTTCACTCTGGGCCATATGCAATGTGCGTTAAAATATATAACAAAATTCCAAACGAAATAAGGAGTATAGAATATGACAATAAATTTAAAAACGCACTCCAACTACACCTTATTAATAAATGCTTTTATAGTATTGAGGAATTTTTAACCGATGAATGAGGAGTAGGTATAATAATTATATTTTTATTTTATTAAACTATTGTTTTACTTTATTAAACTAAGATGTTTATAATTTTTGTTCTAAGTAAAAAACTAAGCTGTGTATAATTTTTCTTTTAAGTACTATGTATAAATACTATAAGTCTATGTCTAATTTAATTTAATTATATAACCCTAAGTGAATATACTTCATGTACCTAACTCTTGCTATGCCCAAACAGGGTCCATAATGAACCAAATTGTATCTTTATATCTATAACACCTGTACAAACATTGTGGAATGGCAATAAATAAATATGAAATATGAAATATGAAATATGAAATATGAAAATTCTCTCTTACATTTTAATGGTATACTTCAGCTTGGAGCAAGATTCAGTCATTCTACACTCAAAATTTATATTCAGCGTTACATCTGACTGGAAGACAACCTAAATGTAGCTTTGTTTTGAGTACACTTGAAGAGTTTTTAAGTATTGACAGTTGAGGTTACGAAGACAAAAGGACCGTTGGAGCTCAGTAATATCCAATTAATCCCGATAAATATCCAATTGAAATTGGATCACAAAATGGCTTACAAAAAGTGATAAGTATCCAATATTACCAGTGAAAAGTATCTTATTAGTTGATGCAATGTAAACTATGCCAGTTTAATTAAACATGGCGTTACATTTACGTCATCGCAATTGAAATTAACTGTAAAATCGTTTTACAACAAAGCTCGTTTTTATTCTGAATCTGAGATTTCAAACGCTGAGTGATGTTCCTGGAACAAATTGAAAGTCTGTTTTAAATATGGACATGTTTCTCATTACAGTTTTCACATGGAAATTTTATGGCAGCAGATCACAATACACTTTTAAAATTGATTCGTGATGAAAGCTATCCTTTTATATAATACTTTTAAGCTTTCGCAAATTATGGCACGGGTAACACCAGCTACGGTAACGAGATAACCAAGGCTTTTGTAGCCAAAAATGCCTTTTGTGTAAAAATATGGTATTTCACATTTATTTTCAAATAATTACGTGTCATAGACCCGTTAATTAATAATAACCGTCATATAACTGTGTAAACCTCTAACTTTTTAATAATAAGACCTCTCTTAATTCTTTTGCGGTGAGACACTCATAGCCACTTAAACAAAATCTGTGAATGTTAGAATTCAGTGGCACACCTGGTGTACCTATTTGTGGTCGCACATGTAGAGTCAGCAACATAAAATAAAAATTTAATCAATTGAACATTGTAGTAATGGATTTTTTAAATTTAAATGGCATTATTTTATTATTATGTATTAATCAAATAACTTTTTACCAGTTTTATGGTCCATACTTATATAATTTTGTCTTTAATTTATTATTCTAACTGCCTGATATTTCGGGTGCTTACACGGCCTTGGCTAGAAGATATTTTTTTTCTTTCACTAGTACTAATTAAAAGCCGAATAATTACAATGACAACATACTTTAAAATATCGTGTATCATTTTAAGCCTAACTTTTAGAGAATTATCATTGATTCATATATGATTAATAGGCATTTCTCTGTGACTACATTTCCGCATAAAATCATAGGTTCTCTCGTAGTAGTGTCGTTCTGAATCAGTGCCCTTGTCAAGCAATAATTATGTAAAAGCGGTCAGTCAGTAAATACATAGGTACATGGAGTTTGGAAATGTGGTCTATAAGTTGTAAAAACATCAGTCTGACATAAATGATGTGTAGTCTGAAGATACTATGTATATAGCAATAGTTTTAAGTATATCCTGCAGAATACCGTGTCTATTTCCTCAAACAACACGCGGGTAAATATGGCACCACCTGAACTCACCATTTACCCTTCAACCCTACGACAGGTTTCAGCAAACTAGATTCTCAATAAACAACTTAAATAATGTACATAGTTCCCAGACGGGGAAAGACGTGCTTAAATTTTCACCCGGAGAATCCCCCGATAAAGATAATACCACCGTCATATCCTATTTCAAAGGTAAACAATACTACGGAGTAGAATCAACCTCACGTCTTCGAAACCTCTCGTGTTAGTAGAGGTCAAATAAACAAGAATTTTCAATTCACTGTGTATGTATACAGTATTTATGGAATGTGTTCTGTTGCGCTTGCATGTGTACCAACAAATAGTTGAATTATTTTTGGGTCTTTCACTGCTGAGAATTATGCCTTGCATATGCAGCAATCATCACAGTTTGTTGCGATTTTGCCTAATGGGGAGCCTGGCATACTGTTATTTATAATATTTCAAATACATGTTCAAACCATTTTCGGCTTCATCCACTTTGCCAGACTTTTTATCTGTAACGAGTTTTCTGCGCCCACTGATGTTTGTAAATTCCTGCAGTATTCTGTGGCAGTGTGCAGTATCACACAGTCCTAGTCGGAATATTCTTTTGTTATGATCCATTATCTTAGAAGGTCACGCTTGCGACTAGCGATTTTTTTGTAAAATTCTGGTTGGTATATTGTTGGATTGGTTTCCATAATTTTTTACAGTAGTATTGCTAACGTTTCACCACTTTTTTAACACACATCGGCTTTCGCTTCTTATTTTAATTGTTTAAGTTGTTTATTTAAGGCCACACGTAATTTATCTAATCTTTGTGAAACGTTCACTGGTTTATTGCTTTTCTGTATATTCATTGTCCTAGCACATATGAAGACATATATTATTCGGTAGTTCTTTACACTTGCGTTCAACTCACTAAAACATGAGCACTAAGTTTTGATGTACACAGGAACTTGCAGCTGTATAGTCCATTTATATCAAGTTGATGTTGTTACAAGCAGAGCTATTTATCCAAAGTGCTGCTGCGCCGGTTCGTTCTATTTTAGGAAACAGATTCTTAACCTTATTCGTAAACAGTTGACTTAGGCTTTATGCCATATATTAAGAGGAAAGAGAATTTAAGTTGAAGATTAATAATTTATATTTGTGACGGTATCGCTCTACGTTCAGACTACTTGTAGAACAGGGTATTTGAGTTTCCAATGTCGTCATTACGCCAGCTTTGTGGTGTCGAATCCCTCGAATCGTTGTAGTTATTACATATTTGGATTTATTTACTCGTCAATTTGGTCAACAAACCTTCTGGTTAAATCACTCAGAACTATGTATGTATAGTAATCTGACCACTGCAAATAAATTTGTTATTCAAGTGGCCATTAATCGAATCAATTATAAATAAATCATAACAGTGGGGATAAAATACTTAAGCGATGATTGAGCACTCTAACACCTTAGTGATCGAGAAACATTTAGACGACCTACATTCACTCCCTCACTGGAGTTCCTAGCACTTCCAATCTTGACGAGGGACTCCATTTTGAAGGGTTGTTTTACCCATAAAAAATAAAAAATAAGCGCGTGGTAGGCGGTGACTCTGTACCATAAGAGCTAAATAAGTCTTGTCGACTTAGCCAACATTGAAGCTACATGCAAAAGTTTCACACACATTGATCAATGATAATTTTGTGCCTGGAGCTTATTCCTACTGTCCCCGAGGCGCCATGACCAAAATTGGTTTAGAAATATATATACATATAAATAATGTTTAAATAGGTTTGTAATATGTTAACGCTTACACAAGGCCAGAAAACTGCAGGAATTGGGTAAAAAAAGCATGTAACACATGAATACACATGTTTACAAGAAAAATTACACAAAATCTGTTTACAAATTAAAAAGATAATTAAAATGCTTTCAACTTCATAAAAGAACAGATAGCCATTGTAATGAAACATCGTTGCTGGCCGGACATACTCGCTTTTACGGGCGCATGTTTATGGGCACACTCTACGTCATGTACACCCGCTATAATTTTGTTTGACGTCATAAACTCTGTTCATCCTCAGGAAGGCGATGCATGATTGTGTAGCTCCCTTACTTAGGTCGTAACACATTTACGACCTGATTATATTTAAACGTGACTATAGGGAAAATGTGCTTAGATATTGCGGTAACATCCTTTGATTCTAAACATTATTTTAGTATGTCTGGAAGCATTTTAAGACAGCCAGTAATATGATTAATTTGGAGACAAAATGTTTAAATACGCAGTGTCTGAAAAACGCCTTAATTCACCTCAGAAGAATTCTCAAACTCAAAATGCATGATGATTAAATAAATCAAACCAAAAATCATGTAAAGGTTTTACTATAAAAATTATTTTATATATTAATTACAGAGTAGCTAGTCAACTTAAACTCATAGTAACGCCACTAAAGAATATTGTGGTAATATTGACGCTCAAAAAGCGTACTAAAATAAAATAAGGTTATACAATACTTTAGTGTAGACCAGATCGCTGCAGCTAAACATTACAATGATGTTTTATACATAAGTTTATCTGCAATTTCTCTGCGCTGTAAGTGCAGTGAAATCGCATTCAAATACTTTTAGTGTTTTAGCTGTAAACAATACTATTCCGTCTCTGTGCCGATTTACTTCGTGGTATATTTGTATTGAATTGTGGATTTGTGAACATAATAAATATGGATAAACCTACAACTTGGTAAATAGCTGGTACTGGAAGTCCTCTCGCAGTTAATTTTTCTAGGTCTTCATTCACTAGTGGTAAGAGTAGAAAAAGCATCACTTCTTTGGAAAACCTATAGCGTCGTCTAAATTCCTCCGAACTATAATAATCAAAAGGATTTTGGAAATCCCGTACAACTCTCCTAGTAGTTATTCTTTGTTCGTTGATAATAACATAATTATCAAATTCTTCTTCGCTACTATAATACATTGTAAACTGATGCGAAAATAACCTCGAGCAAAGTACACCGAACTACGCAAATAATACATAACCTAAGTTTTTGACGTAAGTCAAACACAAAATTGACCCTATGCGTTGCGTAATATAGCGGGGTACCTTATCTGTGCGTTCATTTTAAGGGACGCATAGTGCTAGCCGGCACTCAAGTATTGTCCTTGAATAGGTTTTTTGTACTCTGTGCGTCCATTCAAACTATGAGACCTCATAGTAACGTTTGTGAATACGGGTGTTAGAATTCAGTGGCACATCTGGCGTATATTTGTGGTCGCACATGTAGAGTCAGCAACATAAAATGAAAATTTAATATATTGAACATTGTAGTAATTTAATTTAAATGGCATTATTTCATCAGAAATCATGGTGTTTGAGGCTGCGGCTAGGGACACCATCAATGTACCACCTATTGTACTCGACGGCATACCATTACAGAGAGTACACAAATTCAAGTATCTGGGGTACGTATTGCCCCTCTCGCATTCATTGCTATAGCAATAGTTTTAAGTATATCCTGCAGAATATCGTGTCTATTTCCTCAAACAACACGTGGGTAAATATGACATCATCTGAACTCACCATTTACCCTTCAACCCTACGACAGATTTCAGCAAACTAGATTCTCAATAAACAACTTAAATAATGTACATAGTTCCCGGACGGGGAAAGACGTAATTAAATTTTCGCCCGGAGTATCCCCCGATAAAGGCAATGCCACCGACGTATCCAATTTCAAAGGTAAACAATACTACGGAGTCGAATCAACCTCACGTCTTCGAAACCCCTCGTGTTAGTAGAGGTCAAATAAACAAGAATTTTCACTCTACTGTGTATGGATACAGTATTTATGGCATATAGTTTGTTGCGCTTGCACATAATGCACAAATAAATATTTGAATTATTTTTGTCTATCGTCACGGTTTCAAGAAGTCAGTCTCTTACTGCTGAGGATTGTGACAGACATAGTGGAGCCATCTTCACCGTTTGGTGCGATCTTTTGCTTTAATGGAGAGACTGGCATGCTTTAATTTATAATTTGGCAGACAACTATCGAAATCATTTTCTTATTGTCATTTGTCATCTACTAGACTTTTTATCTCTACCAGTTGTACCGAGCCCGAACGCTCTATATAAATACCTGTAGCATCAGTATCCACGTATCCAGTACCTACTAGTATCCCACTACACAGTCAGAAGAAAATTGTTAGTGCATGTCAAACTTGAACTCATTTCATGCTAAAATATATGTGTCAATTTGTTATAAATTCTGCTTGGCATGTTTTTGGATCAGTACATGTTTTACAGTAGATTTGTTATGAAACGTCTAACATTATAGATGTTCTTTAAAGTCGTATATCTAATGTTTTGTTTTTTAAAACCTTCTCTAGTTTATTCTCTCTCTGCATGTGCATTGTCCTAGCACATACGAAGACATGTATTATTCAGTAGTTCTTTACACTTGCGTCCAACTAACCAAAACATGGACACTAAGTTTTGATGTACACAGGAACTTGCCGCTGTAGAGTACATTTATATCATTTCCCCCCCCCCCCCGCTCGACGCGCTACCGATCGGACGTGTTCGTGTACTCTCTATGTTAAAAAATACTTTAAAACGTAAATAACAAGTTTTATTCGGTTAACTTATGCTACAAAGTACAATAACATCACAGCAAACACAAATAACAAGTGAACAATCGATAAAGTGCGTGAAAACTATACAATAACAACATTCAAAGTTTTTAAAAAGTTGTGAAGTGTTTATAATACTCGTTAAATGCAGTGTATCCGACTATGACACTACCCGCATGACCGGAAAAAGAGAGCAACAACCAATTTGTCACACAGTATACTACAACTACCAACGGAACGCTAATTTTGCCGTACTTATTAACTTACCTTGTAGCTGAGTGGTTTAAGACTGTGGCCAACACGGCGGTATCATTGTAAACGTAAATATGACTCTGAACAACTCACAAACGCAGGACAAAATTCCAAGGCTTTATGGGAAATAATTAGAAACATAACTTACACAAAGCATCAAAAACAGTCTTCCTCGCAATTACTTACACTTTCACAATCACCCAACGACGCTTGTAACAAGGTTAATAATTTTTTTGTTCAAATTGGTAAGAGCCTTGCAGATAAAATTACTTATAAGTCGAATATCCCAGTAACTAACTATACCTCTACTTTTCCAAATTTTAATTCTTTTGTTTTTGAAGAAATAAGCCCGTGTGAGATAGTAAATATAATAAACGCTCTTAGATCAAATGCAGCAACCGGGTGGGATAAAATATCCACAATTTTTTTAAAAAGGTATTCTAATATTATTGCGCCAGTTATCAGCCATATATTTAATAAATGTATTGATTTATCAGTTTTCCCCATAGCACTGAAAAGGGCCATTATACATCCCATCTTTAAGGGTGGAGACGGGTCTTTAGTAACTAACTATCGTCCAATAGCTGTACTCACCGGATTATCTAAGATCTTGGAGCGGGTTGTAAATACTAGACTAGTTAGCTACTTAGACAAATTCAATATCCTCTCTGCCAACCAATTCGGTTTTCGGAAGAACATGTCTACTTCAGACGCCGTCCAGGAATTGACAGCACACATAGTCACTAATTTAAATGACAGTAAAAAGGTGGTGACTATTTTCTTAGACCTTGCCAAAGCCTTTGACACTGTTCCCATTTCTACTCTTCTTTTGAAGCTGGAAAGAATAGGTGTCAGAGGCCCACAGTTAGCATTCTTCAAAAGTTACCTCACAGATCGTACACAGATGGTCAAGATAGGTAACTACACTAGTGATGAGCTTCCTATATCCTTTGGTGTTCCACAAGGAAGTATACTCGGGCCATCTCTATTCCTAATTTTTATTAATGACCTTTGTAATTTGAAGATCCCTAATTCCAAAATCACTTCATATGCTGATGACACCGCTATTACCTTTGTTTCTGATTCCTGGACTGAGCTACAAAAAACGTCCCAAGCCGGCTTAAACAATGTAGCGGATTGGTTATCTTCTCATGCTCTAACTCTGAACGTTGCAAAAACAAAAATTTTAACGTACTCTATCTCGTCCACCACCCTGCCTAATACCCCATTAGATTTAATATTTCATAGTTGCTTGAATGACTCTGTAATAAATTGTCATTATCCTCACATAAGCTCTGTTGACAGTATCAGGTATCTCGGCGTTATTTTAGACAAATACCTAAACTATAAACCTCAGGTTGAAGCACTGACGTCTAGAGTTCGCAAGCTTATATTTATATTTAGATCGCTTCGTTATGTCGCTAATATTACAATCATACGTAGTGTTTACTATGCCCTCTGCAAATCTATAATATCTTATTGTATTTCTATCTGGGGAGGTACTCATAAAACAACTCTCAAATCATTGGAGATTGCTCATAGAGCAGTTTTAAAAGTAGCCACGTTTCGTCCTATTTTGTACCCGACTGACGATTTATATAGAAACTGGAACATTCTAAATGTACGACAAATTTACGTTTTTCACACGGTAATGTTGTAACATCGCAAGACTCCATACATACATTCTTCCAAGCGTCGCAGGGATAACATCTGTATTATACCTAGAATGCATTTTTCTTTCATTAAAAGATTTTTCTATTACCTGGGACCTTACCTCTACAACCAGATAAACAGGCACATTTATATATATAACTTACCTAGTCATGATTGTAAGTCGGCCGTCCTAAATTACCTATTGCATAAAAATTACGATGAGACAGAAAATATGCTAATCGCTTTGTCCTGATATATAGCTTCTATTTGCCTTTTTGGATACGGTTGCATACACTCACATACATACGCGCGCACACACACCCACACACACACACACTCTCTCTCACACACACACACACACACACACACACACACACACACACACACACACACACACACACACACACACACACACACACACACTCACACACACACCAACTTATAAATTTTTGCATAATATCTCCACCTATTGTCTTAATAATGCATGTTATACAAAAAGTGTTAAAACTGTAGTTTACATACCTTCTTTTATATTGCAACTAGTGTCGTTAAATATTATGTATTTTGTATTAATGCGGGTTTGGAGCTGTTTTTCCTTAATACAGGCTATTTCATAGCCTAGCTAGGAAAACAGTAAGTAAACTACTTGATACTGTAACTACTTAACATGTAATGTACTACAATGATTTACTTGGCAATAAAAATATTATTATTATTATTATTATTGTGGTCGAGGTATCAAATCCCACTTATCTGCGAAACACTTTTTGAGATTGTTCTTCAATTATTTCAACTAAATCAATAGACAATATGTCGAAATTGCCGAGAACGCCACCAAACCAAAAAAATACACCTTCACGTTCTGAGTCTGACTTACAAAAATTATACGCCACCGAAGAGCTCGGTAATGATGTAAACATTAATCAAAGATCGAAACGGCGTCGTCAATCAAACGAAACCACGAATGATAACTTAGCTGACTTTAAAAAAGAAATAATGGATATGTTGCAAAGTATGATATCTCAACAAAATACGCGTATGGACAAGTTAGAGAATCATATTATTGAGGTTAAAGTAATCAATACGAAGATAGAAGAAACAAATATTGAAATAGAAAAGTCTATGACTTATATTACTGATCAGCTAACGTCGCTGGAAATAAAAATTACCTCGCTCGAGAAAGAACGAATGTCAACATTGACAAAGATAAACACACTCGAAGAGAAGTTGGAGGCTTTTGACCGTTCAATGGTAAAAACTTCTATCGAGCTTCGCAACGTTCCAAAAAGGCCAAACGAAACAAAGGAGATGCTATATAATTCCGTACAAAAACTAGCTAAACAATTAGATATTAACAACAAACATCTGATATACAGGATACGCTACGCCAACCCTCGAGAAAGGAAAACCCTAATTCCACAATAGCAGTCGAGTTCACAAATACTCTTATAAAGAATAACTTTTTATCTGCTGTTAGGGCATACAACAAACTTCACTCTAACAACAAGTTGAGCTCAGCCAGCCTGGATATAGCACCTAATACTCCTGTTTTCATCGCAGAACAACTAACAACTCACTCCAAGCGACTATTCTATCTGGCTCGAAGCTATGCTAAGTCAAATGGTTTCCACTACTGCTGGACGTCAAATGGGCGTATAATGCTAAAGAAAGATCCAGATAGTCAAGCCATCATTATTAGAAGTGAATCACAGCTAACTCAAATATCTTCAGGAGATAGTAAATGACTAAATTTATTTACTCTACAAATTAATGTGCTCATTATTTTTATTTGCGCTGCATTTCATTTGCATATTTTATGTCATACTAACATTATAACAAAACACTTTACCATACAAACACACCATCACACGACTTACAAAACACACACACACTATACATACAAACATAGCCTATACATATTTATTTCACATACACTCAGAGTACATAAAAATGTGCCCACTGTCACACTTTATTTGTGCCTTTACCAAGCCAAAAACATCATCTTAATACACACAATAATATATATTTTGCCTTATTCACAGTTCTTTGCATACTTTAAACATTTTAATAAACATGATGAACACGGTTATCGACTTAAGTGACACAATTGACTACTTTTCTGTATCGGAAACTCACACATGCACCCCGGAACAAACCCATGACTACATCAAACTAGGCACCTATCAGTTAAAAATTCTTTCACAAAATATACGTTCTATAAACGCAATTTTTTTAGATCTTCAAAGTTTACTGCACCGTATTAATATTGAATGTGAACTCCTCGTTCTGACTGAGTGCTGGCTAAATTGTACCAGTAACAACCACATTCCTATTTTATGAAATTATATAGCATATAATACTACGCAACATATAAACAAGAGCGATGGTGTCGTTGTATATGTAAAATCCACACTTATATCAGCCTGCGAAGAACCTGATTTTAACGGATCAGCCTCGGGTTTGATAGTAAAATTAGACGCAGACATAGCAATACTTTGCATATACCGCTCACCCTCAAACGATAATATCAGTATATTTCTCTCAGCACTCAACAATATACTTCAGTCACTCGTAAACTTCAAAACAGTAATTATGACAGGAGACATTAACATTGACATCAAACACAACTCTTCTGATACACGTTCTCATGAATACCTTAATACTCTAGCCCATAATGGATTTTTACCTGCACACACTAAGCCAACCAGAGCGAATAATTGTCTAGACCACCTTTTAATTCGATCCAAGTCTAAAACTTTGACTCTCATCTATGACTCAACTATAACTGATCACTGTTCTACTATGTTATGCCTTAACAAAATTAAAATACAATCGAACGCTAAACAAACTACCAATAAACTAAACTATGACGCTCTTGATACAGTTATGGCTAGTTTAGACTTTTCACCTCTGCTATCTATGACGAACCCTAATATTGCAATCGAAAACTTTATATTGCTATCTAAGAAAGCCATTGATAGCTGCACCATAATCCAAAAACTACCCGCAAAGAAAAGAACTCTGAAACCATGGATAACACCGGGGTTACTCCGATGTATTCGAAACCGTGACTCTCTCCATAGAAAAGTGAAACAAGCACCGGATAACCTCACAGCTATTACTACCTACAAGAGATACAGAAAACTTTGTTCTGCTATATTAAAAAAAGCTAAAATAGATTTCGACTCACCAGAATTAAATAAGGCTATGAATAACCCTAAGAAACTTTGGGACACAATTAAAACCATGACAAACACAACCAAAACTAAACACTCTTACACACAAATACTATCTACATCATCATCACCGAAACAGTCTTGCAATGTAGTAAATAATTTCTTTGTGGGTATTGGCAAGAATCTTGCAAACAACATAAACAAGGCATTAAGACTACCTAACGTTACACTCCCCGATACTAACAACTTTAAAAATTCGTTTGTGTTGGAAAATACTGACTCTACCGAGATTTTGTCAATTATAAATACATTGCGAACGAACGCGGCTGTCGGCTGGGACGGAGTTTCTGTCGTCTTCTAAAAACGGTATGCCCATATGCTAGCACCTATACTATGCCACATATTTAACCTTTGCTTTGATACAGCTATTTTCCCTACTTCCTTTAAGAAGGCAGCTATTCATCCTATTTTCAAGGGTGGTGACGGGAGCCAAGTCAATAATTACCGTCCTATTGCGGTACTCTCTACTTTGTCAAAGATACTCGAACGCTTAATTAACAAGAGACTCACATGTTATCTAGAGCACTACAACCTCTTATCTCCTCATCAATTCGGATTTCGTAAAAACAAATCTACAAATGAAGCCGTACACGATTTGGTGGATAACATTGTGGCAAAGTTAGATAATAACGAAAAGGTTTTGACCATATTTTTAGATCTCGCCAAAGCATTTGACACGGTTCCTATTCCAACCCTTCTACTCAAGCTTGAACGTATAGGTGTTAGGGGCACTCCATATGAGCTTTTTAAAAGCTATTTAACAAACCGGACCCAATTTGTTACTATGGGTGGTCACAATAGCGACGTAGACTACATTCAATATGGAGTCCCGCAAGGCAGTATTTTAGGGCCTACACTCTTCCTCGTGTTTATCAACGACCTCTGCAACCTCGATATTCCTCACGCGAAAACCACATCTTACGCTGATGACACTGCAATAACATTTACAGCCAACTCTTGGTTCGAACTACAGTCGAAGGCACAAAGTGGCTTTAATTTGGTACTAAAATGGCTTTATACACACACCATGACACTAAATACTGATAAAACCCACTTTATCACTTATTCTCTGAGCCCTATTTCCCAGCCTGTAGTTCCAATCTCGCTCCTAGCTCATTCATGCTCCCTAATGCCACAACTCAACTGCCAGTGTCCGTCACTTACACCTGTTGACCAAATTAAATATCTCGGCGTAGTAATTGATAAGTACTTAAGCTTTAAAGCACACATCAATAATCTCACAGGCCGAGTAAGAAAACTCATATACATTTTTAAAACACTGCGACACGTAGCTAACGCATCAATTATTCGGAGGGTGTATTTCGCTCTTTGTCAATCACTCATTACTTATTGTATTTCCTGTTGGGGTGGAGCTGCAAAAAGAGTGATGAAACCACTAGAGATCGCTCACAGAGCCATACTTAAAGTAGCCACATTTAAACCGATCCTTTTTCCAACCGCCGAACTGTATAAATCCTGGAAAGTTCAAAATATACGGCAACAGTATTTATTACATGTAACTCTCCACATCGTCAAATTACCAACCGACGGAAAAACAAAATCTGCACTATTCCAACTCCACATACCTCTTTTGTAAAAAGATTCTCTGTCTATCTAGCCCCATTCATATATAATAAAGTGAATAAAAACCTTCCAATCTTCGGACTCTCGCTCTACAACTGCAAGAAAACTGTTCAGGCTTTTCTCCTAGAGCTGGATTATGATGGCACTGAATTATTCCTTACCATATAATCAGGTACACCATAAAATACACACACACACACGCGCACACACACACACACGCACACACACACACACACACACACACACACACACACACATGCGCTCACACGCATCCACTAATACTATTTTTATTATATAATAATATTTTAGCTTTTAGAATTTGTATTCATTGCTTTTAGTATACATACGAACCTTTGTTTCTAGATAAATAACAAAAAGGGGATCGGCACTGTTTTTCCTTATCACAGGCTAATCTGTAGCCTATTTAGGAAAACAGTACTACACCCATTTTTATTGTGATCATTATGTAATTTAATAACTCGTGAATACATCTTGTGTAAAACTTACAATCCCAGTGTGTAAATAAACGTTTTTTTATTATTATTATTATATCAAGTTAATGTTGTTGCAAGCAGCGCTATTTATCCTAAGTGCCGCCAGTTTGTTCTATTTTAGGAAACAAATTCTTGACCTTATTCGTAAACACGTTGACTAAGGGCCGGTTTTTTTAATCCCTAGTTAAGTGAACCAATGGTTAAAAATAGTGACAAATGGTTAAATTTCCGTAAAATCCATTTATTGATCCCTAGTTAAGATAACTAATGGTCAAATAAGTAACCATTGGTCAAAATATTTAACCACTGCTTCATCGAGGGTTTAGCAAGATGGCGGATAGTTAACTTTGCTATGCTATTGTTTCGTGTGATTTTATTTGAAGTTGTGTTGGTGAATAATATGGATTTAAACGTACCTAGAATATCAAGTTACTTTGATATGTTGGAGAGTTCATCAGATGATGAAATTTTTATGGAATATATCCTTATGAGAAGGCCGAAGGTATTTAGACCACGGAATTCACCGCTAGAGCATTGGGACGATACAGATTTTTGCAAGAGCTACCGGCTTTCGAAACAAACCGTAGTTTGGATCGTCAATGAAATTGCAGATGAATTAAAAACACTCAATGAGCGTAATCACGCCGTTACACCACTGGAACAGTTACTAATAACTTTACGTTTTTACGCCACTGGGAATATGCAACAATGTTCTGGTGATCTGTCTGGGGTATCCAAATCCACCGTATGCAAAGCTATTCATACCATATCAAGACAAATTTGTTTGAAATTAAAACGATTTATTGAGATGCCAAATTCGATTGGAGAAATAAGAGAAGTGATAGGTGCTTTTTATAGAATTGCCAAATTTCCTAGTGTGATAGGAGCAATCTTTTGCACGCATATACGGATAGCGAGCCCAGGAGGTGACAATGCAGAGCTGTACAGAAATAGAAAAAATGTATTTTCTATCAACACCCAAGTTGTGGCAGATCCAAACCTAAAAATAAGAAACATTGTTGCTAGATGGCCAGGATCTGTGCACGACAGTACAATTTTTAATAGCAGCAATGTGAAAGATAAAATGCAATCACAACGATACGGCAGATGCTGTCTTTTGGGTGACCGTGGCTATGCCTTAAAAAAGTACTTGCTTACTCCGCTGGCAAACCCATAGACAGCTGCTGAGAAATTATACAATGAGAGTCAAATACGGACAAGAAATGTGGTTGAAAGGACTTTTGGTGTGTGGAAGCGTAGGTTTCCATGTATAGGATCAAAGCTAAGAGTTAAATTAGAAAATGTTCAACCTTTGAAAACCCGAGATTACTTTAAATACTTTATCTTTTGACAAGTTACAAATAATGACAACTTTGAAGTTAATTTTCTCACTATGTGTCAAAATGTACAAGTATTACTATGTAATAGTTATTTGTGCAACAAGAGAGCAAAGTTGTTTTTTGTTTCGAGTGCTGATTTTGAGTCCCGAGCAAGCGAAGGATTCTATGATTGATTCACGAGCGTAGCGAGTGAATCAAAGTTAGAATCATGAGCGTGGTGAGGGACTCAACAGCACGAGATACAAAAAACTTTGCTCTCGTGTAGCACACATAACTTTTCACCACAGCAGTGAGAACACATATTACTTAGGAGACATAGAAATGAACAGGAATAGATTGAATTCTGCATAATCACTTGTTGATTTAACTCTTCTGGTGTTAAAGTACAGTCATCATCGCTAGTTTCACTCATCTTTTTAGATTATTTTATATATTAATATAATTTAACACGTTACGCTATACCTACTGTATCAGCATCAGCGAAATTTTTATTCCCGCTACTTTTTTAAATCGCGTTTTAATACCGCGTCCCAGATGTTTATTTTTCAAATGTATAATTGTTGTAATTCTTATAAATAAATAAATAAAAATAAAAAAGCCTTTATTATTCCATTGGCATGTACATTCATATCAATAGTAAATCACATTATTAGTCTTATATATAATTATGCCATCTGGACCCCTCTTCGGGTGAAGGCCTCCTCCAGAGATTGCCACTTGTCGCGATTCTTACCGAGATTTGACCAATTTCGTATTCCAATGGCCTCTATCTCGTCCTTCCACCTTGCTTTTGGTCTACCTCTGCTTCTGTGCCCATGGGGTCCTTTCCACATAGTGACGGTCTTCGTCCACCTGTTGTCAGTGTAGCGTGCCACATGGCCTGCCCACTTCCACTTCAGACGCCGTGCGAAGGACAAGGCATCTATCACGCCAGTCTGTTTTCTTATTGTCCTGTGGCGGACTCTGTCCTTTAATTTTATTTTTAGTGAGCTACGTTCCAAGGCTCTTTGACATGTTGTTAACTTTCTGTTGGTTGTTGAATCAAATATCCACGTTGCCACAGCCATATGTGAGACAGGGTAAGAGGCATGAATCCATCACTTTCTTTTTTAAATTTAAGTCCATGTTAGACTTCATAACTTCTTTATAGCCCCAGAACTTTTTCCATGTGATCGATATACGTCTGTCTATTTCTTCTATGTTGTTACTTTTGCGGAAGGATACCTGTTTGCCCAAGTAGATATATTCATTTACATAGTCTATGATGTTGTTATTTATTTGGATTGGAGTTCTGTGGTGGTTAGACATGATCTTCGTTTTTGAGATATTCATTTCCAGGCTGTAATTTTTGTAATTCTTATACTATTAATAATTAGACTTATTTTTATTAAAATCCAATAATACATTAAACATATAAACAATAACATATAAAAAAAGTAATTTCTTTTTTACAAATATCTTTTTTTTGCGTTGCCGTAGGTGTTTTCTTTGAGGTCGAATTCCATAATCGAATTTCGAATTCGAAGGGGTTTGTTTTTTCACTCACTTTTTATATGCATGTGAAAGAGACAGAGCACAGTAAAATTCGAATGTTTCAAATTTGTGGCTGAACAATGTCAATTCGTGGCAGTGAAGATTGAAAAATTAAAAAGCTACTTTGCCTCACGCTCGAATCAAAATCGCGTTTTGTTCACTGTTGTCTCGCAGCAAAAGCGGCATGTTTGAGCTGCTGTGGTGAAAAAATAATTACCCCCTACTCTACTATCGGTAGAGCAGTGTTCATTGAAATGGCAACATAGATAACTATAGTCAATTCTAACCATAGTTAAAATGTGTATCAAAAAAAAAAATAGCTTGACTTTTACTAGGGATCAAAAAACCGGCCCTTAGGCTTTATGTCATAATTATATTAAGGGGAAAGACAATTTAAGTTGAAGATATAGTATTTAAGTATAGAAATTATTGTTTTAATTTATGTGTAAATAGCCAATTACTTATAGTTAGTTTTAATGCATTTAATTGTATTTATACTTACCTATTTCCATGAATAAATAAAATAATCTTAGTTGAAGATTAATAATTTATCCATGCTGATACCGTAGTATCAAAGGAGTATTTTGAAAAAATATCTCTTATCTGCTGCCGAATCGCACATAATTTTTGAGTTTACAATTATGAAAATTATTAGCAATAATATAATTCACTAGCTGTACCCCGCCGTTTCAACCGCCGTTATTTTCCGTGACTCAACAGCGCCACCTACCAAGTCAAATTGCAGTCTATATGACGTTTCATATTACTGTTTCTACCGTCCTACGAAATCCTACAAAAATTTCGCGTTAAAATCGCTTCAGCCATTCCAGAGATTACCGCAACAAACAGAAACACAGAGAGACAGACAGACAAAAATTTGAAAAGATTGCTGGTATCTTGTAACTAACTATAATTATTATGCACTTATTTTAAATTGTCTTTCGGGATATATACCACGTACCTATGCTTGGAGTAACCGATATTTGTACAGTAGTACATCCATGGCGCTTGCAACAGTGCCGAAATCTATAAAAAAGTGCATCTTTAGACGTATAAATATTGCAGTATTTAATAGTAATGTTAAAATAGTATGACTTTCGACTGACATGGGCGGGAATGAGTGGGTACGATAAATCGTGACCACAGATCAAACAACAAAACTATGGTCTTATAAGACCTGCGTTCACTGTTAAAAATCTTATCGTATTCTTTGTTTATTTTTATGAATTGCTTACAATTGTTACATTATTTTATAGTCAACATAAACATTATAACATAGTAATTGAATTAGAATAAGCGTATGGTGTAAGTATATAATATGGCTGGCCAATAGCTTCTTCATGGTGCGAATCTTGTTGGAGTGTAAGCTTGCAGTGTCTCTTGCGATACTTATCGTAATAAATATGTAGATAGATATTAGATACTAACTACTTATTTTCAGTAAATTGAACATTTGCAATAAAAGTGAACTTTTATCCGGCAGTAATTATAATTATGAGTAGGTATCTCAGTTTTAGATTTAATATGAATTTATATGATAAGCAGATTGATATATCACCTTGTACGCAAATACAATAAATGTACTCCAACCTAATTTATCTCTGTCACACATGCACATCATTTCATACATAAAGCTCACCCGCATACGTTCAAAATCATAAAGGTGAGTATACACTTGTGCATGACATGTAATGAAACATGACAGTAATGTACGTTACAATACAAGGAAAACGTAGTTTAATAAAGGCGAATTTCTACGTACGTAGGTAACGTTACGCTTCTAGCAAATGCTTGACGCTGCATTCAGTGTAATGTCATTATGTAAACGTTTACTTGTTACATGTTTCTATTATGACTGAAAAATCTGGTTACGTAAGCCGTGTTCCGTTTGTCAAATGTGACACCGGTACTCCCGTTGGTTTCAAAAATCTGAGTGTAGCAAAACGAGGTGCTAGAAATCAGGTTTGTAAAAACAAAGCAGTGACAGAGTATTTAGCTACACTGTGTGTCACATACTGAGCGGTGTATTCTGTTACAGGTAAATAGTCAAGAACGTTCGCACCATAACATGTCTCAAACCAATGGCGAAAGAGTAATCCTAATGGCGTCGCCGTACATACTTACATTTACACATAATCCTGTCTGACACGTATTATAACGTTGGCTTCGTAATCTCGCGAACAATATGGGATTTAAAAATGAATCCAAAGATACGTAGACACTTCAAATTCTTCATCGTAAAACTAAGCACCTGAATAGATAAACTATTAGCGTGCAATAAAAATATTAAATCGCGGAATGGACGAAAAATGCTAAAAGAAAAGCAATAAGAAACCGTTCTAGTGGATGTCTATTAGCTTTATTTTGACCTGTCAATGTCCAACGCAGACAATTTCGTTTCATTGGTATGGATTTCATTAATTCTCCAGGAAATCCTGGTTTTTATTTTACATTTTAGATTTTTATTCAAATCTGTTATAATTAACACGCTTTTATTAGGTCGTCGTATATGTAACTATGTAATGGAATCTAAGCTAACTAATTTAACCATCTTCCAAGGGTCGTAGCGTAATGAAAATTGACAGCTGTATGTAGTTCTGATGACAATACAATAATATGGTACTGTCAAACTCATCTGATGATGGAGCCGGAAGACATGAACTGGGCCTTCATAATGGAAAATCGTATCATAGCTGTTTTTGATTTCTTAGAAAAGTCTTGTAATGAACTTTGGCCACGATTAGGTTTCAAGGTCTGATGATGAAGCCAGAAGATAGGCACTGGCATTCCATGATGGAATATCGTATCATAGTCGTGTTTGCACTTGTGAGAAAGGCCATGTAATAGACTTGTAACACGATCAGAGTTGAAGGTTCTAAGTTATAACAACCCAATTATATATTGTAGACCACACAGTGGTGTAGTTAGGGTCCCGTACTTTTGCACCTGGACAGGTGTATGTGGCCTTGAGTAGAGTAAATCACTAAGTGGTCTCCTAATTGAAGAGCTAGATTGTTATAAGCTGACAGATAAAACACCATGTAAGACAGACGCTCAGGCGGAGATGGAGAGGATGCGGGCGAAGATGGTAAGGTATAAAATAAATTAATAGATATAAAACACTAGAAAACACGCTTTTATAATTGTACACAAAAACAAAAAATAAATGATGGATCGTTCAAGTTGTTTCTATTTCTGGGCTGAAGTGTAAACTATGTGCTTTTAATTATAATATTTGATTGTAAAAGCGTGGGGCGCTGGAATGGAAAACCTTTATGGTTAACAAATACTACCTTCCTGGCGCAGCTTCCACCGCTTATGAGTTTGCAATAAAGCATAGCATTTATGCCGCCGAAGGGTTACCAAAGGGAACTAAAGCCACTGTTGACGCTTTACCCTTATGTACTTACTTTCCTGAAAGAAGAGGCGTTAAAAATGTCGGTGAATGTCGTCTTCCTCGCCGATGGCGCATGTTTTGTCTGAGTTCGACAAACTGGAACTTTGAATAGACTGTTCAATGTAGAGACACTTACTACTCGTGCAGCAACTACAGTTAGCGCGCCAATCTGTGTACTTGATTTTTGAACAAGAAGACAAGACCTTAATATACGAGATACTGCTACAAAACGTCATTATTCTGTGAGAGTGTAGTACTTCCCCAGTCCAACCAGCCCATTCTTGCTGAAATTGGCAAGTCTCTACGAGCTCGAAAAATAATTCTATTCTTAATAAACTGACCTAGTCTAAACCATAGAATATCGCTATCCCTTCGGGTTGCAGAGGTCAGACATGCAGTCGCTCTGTGGAAAGGCTAATAATTAGCCAAATCCCGTTAGACTAGTAAGCGGATCCCAGATTGAAACTGGGATAACGCTAAGAGAATGATGATGATTTATTTTACATAGCAACACTCTTATACAATCGACCGTCTAATTATTTTACAACCAAGTTCAGGATTGTAGAGCTATGAGAAGATCTGGCAGAAACTCGGACCACTCTTTTAAATCGGTTTTGTTACGTGTCCAGGAAATGTATAGCAAAATGGTTTTTACACATTTATTATAGTTTTTTTTATAGCTCTATGAATTATTTGAATGTATTTATCTTTAATTTCAAAGGGGGCCGATAGATGGCACTCATCGATTTAAATTCAAGGTATGGTTTGGTTACCGCGACACATATAAATAGTAGGTGTTTTAATGCAATAAATGTGCTTCATCTATACCCTGGCGTTTTATTGTGAAACTAAATTGGTTCCGATCAGCATCGTTGGATTTCCCTAGCAAATTGGGACATTACGGAATCCCAAAAAGTATCTAAACGGGATAACGTTTCATTCCTGTGTGAGTATTTAAGCAGATCTTATGAAAATTCTTATAACGTTTTATCTTGAAATATTTTAAACACCGTTAAAAATATAATAAGTCGAAAGGTTAGAAGAAATACGCCTTTTTGGTAAATAATTTTGTTGGCAATTCGACGTGTTTATGTTTCGTGAGATCGTGTTTAAGTAAACGTGGAGGTTATGCGAGAAATTGTCAAGAGTGTAAAGTTACCGATACACTGGAGATCAAACCTTACAACTTTGCTTAGTATACAAAATACACGATTTGTGCATAACCTATGTAGAAAAGTTGCTTCAAGAAATGTTTCTCTTCCGGATGATATTTTGTATGTAAGTATGAGATTATTTGTATGCCGGTTAGCTGTGTAAGTATAAGATTCTTCCTCTTGAGCATATTTAAAAATAATAGATCAACTAAATGCGGACTGTTTTCTGGAGATAACTAACGGGCAGAGCACACAGACTTTATTGTTTCTCTTCTCTCGTGCACTCTAGGAATAATTTTCAAAAAATTCAAGCAACACAAAGAACAACCAGATTTGGGACAATACGTCGTATTAACTTCGGATAAATATTACAGTATAAATTCAGCCATACTCGCAAAAATGACTAGAGTTTTACTGATGCAGACTGATGTGTTTACACAGGTGAAATGCAATTCGTATACAATCTTACTCCCGTAATCAGCTTAGGTAAAAATATTGCACAGTGTCCTTAGTTCTAATAAACACGTCGTTCAAGGCAAAGTAAGATTTCTTGATATATTGTTACGACACCAGTTGGATAAAGTCATGGAATTTAAAAACACCTTCCGGGTTACTTATAATAATCGTGTTCTTGGTGTCTTTTTGTTTTAATAAAAAGATCTTATAAATGTTCTTTTTCGGTTATTGTTATTATTTAGGATGCAATTATTTATTTACTCCTAAAATATTATTGAGGGACCGCATGATATCTGTGGCCTGGTCTGGTCGTGGTTTGACCGCATTGTAATTCACAATAACCTTGAGCAAGGGATACAGCCAATATAAGATCTCCTTATAAAAAAATATACTTTAGAATGCCTCAAAAACATTTTTTTCCCTGTACAAAGATTCAAGTGTTTGTAGGGGCCCGCTAAACTTCAACTAGACCTCGAATATCCTATTTAGGATCATTTAAGAACGGTCACAAAATTTCTTGTAGGTAATGCCTCAATTGGGTATATTACCAAAAACAACTTGGAATTAGTTCGAAAATGATAAATAAATTAATAGTTTAAAAAACACTAGAAAACACGCTTTTATAAATGTACATAAAAACAAAAAATAAATTATGGATCGTTCAAGTTGTTTCTATTTCTGGGCTGAAGTGTAAACTATGTGCTTTTAATTATAATATTTGATGGTTAAAGCGTGGGGCGCTGAAATGGTGGAACATTAGTTAGCTTAGATTCCATTACATAGTTACATACACGACGACCTAATAAAAGCGTGTTACTGAAATCACAGACAGACACTTCAATTTTATTTATATGTAAATATTAATAAAAGCGTTTTACTGAAATCACAGACATACACTTCAATTTTATTTATATGTAAATATGTATAGACCGCGTTAAGAATATGGAACGTCACCACCCCATATCATCCTATGAGTGTCGTAAGAGCCGACAGAGTGAGCATATTATGCAGAGCACAGCACTGAGAGAAGGAAAACGTGATACAAACCCTATACCAACCCGTTTGGGCAGCGTGGTATAGTAGGCCAATTCCTCCTTTTAAAGGAGAGGCCTAGTCTAGCAGTGGACTGTTAAAAGCTGATGATGATGTATGTATAGATGAGTGCCAGGAGTAAATACTCGGTATCGCAAAAACAGCGCCACCTACCGGGTCAAATTGTAGCTTATATGTAGCGCTCTAAAGTCCTCTATCTTCCAGTGAAAGTCTCATTTGAATCGGTTCAGCCATTCCAGAGATAACCACGGACAAACAGAAAGGCAGATAGACAGACAGACAGACGGACAGACAAACGTATATGTTAAAAAGGGTTGTTTTGGACTTAGAATCGTGTAACTTATTATATGCACTTGAAAAAACACACCTAGTTATTTTTAAATCACAGACACTTAAATTTTATAGATATAACCTTGAATCTTGATCTCGTTCCAAGTCCATTACATGGCCTTTCTCACAAGTGCAAACACGACTATGATACGATATTCCATAATTCCAATGCCAGTGCCTATCTTTTGGCTTCATCATCAGACCTTGAAACCTAATCGTGGCCAAAGTTCATTACAAGACTTTTCTAAGAAATCCAAAACAGCTATGTTTCGATTTTCCATTATGAAGGTCCAGTTCATGTCTTCCGGCTCCATCATTAGATCAGTTTGACAGTACCATATTATTGAATTTTCAATCCAGTTTTCATTCCGCTACGACCCTAGGAAGATGGTTAAATTAGTTAGCTTAGATTCCATTACATAGTTAGTTACATACACGACGACCTAATAAAAGCGTGTTAATAATAAAAAGACCGCTAACTATCAATTTATTTGCCATTTGAATGATATAACATTTATACTCGTAATATATTTTATAGTCAGTCGATAAAGTGAAATTCAAAGTGGGATGAAAGCTGCACTGAATTTCATTCTGTATGTGTTGAAGATGAATGGATGAGTCGAGCCCCAGCTTCGCATAGTTGCGGACTGTGCGGAGTGGATTTGACAGCGTGCGGCGAGTAATACGTGCGGGCTGTGGTGGATGGTCACATTAAAAATATGAATTTTAAACTAGTTCTTGAATCTCTGTCCACAGATGCAGTGCGGAGATTGACAAAAATTACGAAAGGCTATAAGTAAAATTTTCACATCTCTATTTTTCTTTGTTCGTATGGACAGGCAGCTCTAAAGTCTTCATAAGGCTGGACTAAGATTGCAAAAGACAAATCATATTGTTAACTTAATTTTATACCGTCTCACTTGCTAAGACTGGCAAAAAAGGTAAGTCATATCTTTCCGTGACACAAAGAGCTCTTAAAGACTTCGATCCCGCTTATTATAAAGATCTATGCAGTTGTTATAAGGATGCCCTTAAGTCTAACCTAAAATTGTTTAAATCTTTGGAATATAGTAATTGTAAAAGGTACTTTAATGCAAACATGGTAAGAATGGAATGTTGTCTTCGGGCTTCAAGCGAAAACAGTAATAATGATAAAATGATGATGATCAAGGATATTTTTAGATATTTTTGTGTAAAATTGGTGTGTCAATTAATATGTAGAACATTTTGTGGCAAGGTAAAATACTAAAAAGAAATCATCGAGCCGCGCAAAATAACATTAAAAAATGATCACATTGTTTGAACGTTCACAAACGAATCTTAGAATCTCGAACTGCATAATTTCAACTGAATAGTCAGGTCAGTAGGTAAATGTATTACAGTAGAAGGCTATCGCGTACGTAACATTAGAGACGAGTCGAGTACAGCGCAAGTGGGACAGAGTGAGTGTCAACGAAAATGGTTCAAACAAGCTTCGTGTCGCCGAAATTGCAAACAGGTTATATGATTTTGCATTTAAGTTTAAAATTACATTTTGATGGCGAATGGCGAGTAACATTACATTTACATGTATAATGTTATAAAAAACTTTATATAAGTTAGTGTTGAAAAATTATTTTGAACTTCACAATGCAGTAAGTAGGTGTCCATCTCTTATTTAAACAAAACTTATCAGATAGCACGTATATGATACACGAGCTGTTTCACTGCTTGATACTGCGTCGCTTGTTAAAGTGTCCATCGCCGCAGCACAAAATTGAGTGTGAATCACGAATTTCTTTTTTTAACCTGCGTGTTATTTGTTCAATGACTGAATGTTTGCCACTGTTTGTGGTAGGGCAAAAATATCCACTTTATGGCCTACCTGACCTACTACTAAACTAATTTAAGAAAATTTCATCGGTGTAGACCTAAAAGGTAGGATCCATTCCCAAATTTCTTGAGACAACCAATTTCTTAAAGTAATCACAAATATTAGTTGAAAGACTGAATATTTATTAACATACATGAGCGTTATCATCCACCATTTCTGTTACATTTATGTCACGAAGCATCTATTTTGACTGCAATTTTCTATTTCCCTGTGTGTGATACACAGTATGCACAATTAATAAGTAGCAGTTAAGGCAAGCGGGTCACTTAACACCAAACTGGGTTAGCGATTGTACCACTATGGCTGCAGTTGGTTGTGTTATCACCCGGGGATCTTCTTCGATCCTCTGTACTTAATTGCGTGAAGTCATATGTAACCAACAGTAACAATATATCATAGATGATACTAACGCCGCTAACTCCAGCCTTCAATCTTACTACGATGATAAACGGAAAAAGTTTATGAGTAAGGATGGATTCATGAATATTCGTTAATCTTTCACGCAATAATTAGTCGACGAACGAATTATTGCACTTTGCAGTAATATACCTTACATATCGGAATACCACTTGAGGTACCTTTGATCCCGATAACCAGCCCAATCCGTGTAGTGACGGATGTAGAATACAAATTGTCACATCCCCATTTCATTCAGTGCATGTCATAAGAAACGACTAACCTAAATATAAGAAGCAAATGGTATGCTTGCGAAGAGTCCGAAAACTCGACGTCAAACTCTGTACCAACCCGTCTGGCCAACGTGGTATAGTACGTCAAATCCTCCACTGCCTCACAGTCCTATTGGTTTCTGTGAAGTTAATTAGGAGAGGATTAAGTCTAGCAGTGGTCTGCGAAAGGCTGTAGAGAGAAACAATGAGTGTAAGTCAAGGGCAGAAGCTAGTATTTCTTTAACTTAAATCAGTCGGTCAGATTTGATTGATACTTTTGCTTAAAACGTCATTCGCGAAAGTATTGCCTTTTGATATAAGTGATAAATCAGTGAGTTATCTTACCCAATCTAAATGAAAATCAGTAAACTACTGCGACTGTGTTCTCGCAATGCAGTCAAGTGGCAGAAATGCGGGACATTGCCAGGGAAGTGGTTCAGATCAGGAAGACTGAGAAATTACTTACCAGTACGCTTGCCATGCATCACTTTGAATACACAAATTATTGTTTTGAGTATGGATGTTCTTTCATTCATTAGTTAAATATTTTTGAAGTCTTCCAAGATAAAATATTCATTCCTAGTACGTAGACTTATTTAAAAAAATAATAAAGATATATATCCTTTAGTTATGTGTGATACTGGTATTAAAATATAAATACATCGTAAAGAACTTGGTCCTTTTTGCGTGTAATGTAACAGCAGACGCAAAAAATTATACAGCTGCATAATTTTTCACTTGTTTTAAGATATTCAATACCATTATAACATAGTTTAGGCAATAATCAAAAGCCTTACACCAAGTACATGGTAGTTACTTACTAGTGAAAACATTGTTTAGCTAAAACCTGCCTTGAAAATGTCAGACAACATTTTAGTGTAGTGGTTTCAAATTTATGATGAACGTCGACGAAATCCTACGGTGCTAACTTGCATATTGAAATAAGGTGCTCGTTGCCTGAAACTATACGTACTGTTCGGAGGCCGACCCCGTTAGTAATATGGGATATAACAGTACGTAAACAAAGTTTTAGAGAGTGTAGATATTGAACCGGCTAGGTTTGCTTAGACTTTGAAGTAATGCTTTGATGTGGTTTGTGGAAAAGGTTCAGCTCATCACATTGGCCTTATTATATTTAATGCTAGTGCGAGTAATTCATTTTTTAAGTGAGAATATTTCTGTTGTAAATGGGGTCACATTATGTAAGGCTTTTGATTGTTTACGTATTTCAGTTGATTATTTATAAATTTCATTCATAAAAGATATATAATAACATATATGTTTCATGAATTGCCTATTCAGAGCCCTTTTTCTGCTTACAGGCCGTCGGTCTTTCGGAATTTTAATTATGATAAGTGATAGAAAGTTGACCAGTAAAATTAACACTGTACCTGTTTGGCGATAGTTGTATTTTGACTTTTAATAGTTTTTATCAAATGTGTGTTTAGTCTTAGCGGTCTTATTTAGAGGTTGTTTGTCTGATAACACATTCACACACAGTCACATTATTAAGCGAGCGATAATTAACATTTTTAATACACACTAAACTTCGAGAAGTCAGAGGTGTTTGTCCGGGGTACCTGGGGATTGAACCCGAGACCATCGTCTCTGCAGGCCGCTATGTACACCACTGGGCTATCGCCGCTTTATCGTATTCATTTCTGTAAAAACATGCATAATTAAATATTATTAACAATCTTCTGAAATTCATATATCAAACTATATTTACAGCCAGTTGTTGAATGCTTAACAAGGGTTCAGTATCATACAATATCTGTATATATAAAATCCTTGCGTTACTGACTGACTGACAGACACGCTACAGCCGAAACTACTGAGCGCAAGTAGGTGAAATTTGGCATGTATGTTCCTTGAGATGTGTAGGGGCGCAGTAAGAGAGAATTTTCCTAAATTCCTCCCCTAAGGGGGTTAAACAGGTTGTCAAAGATTGTATGAAACTTTTTATCCCTTCAATGGATTAACTTCATACTTTGTATATTGGTTCCTCAAATAAAGTTAGTGAACACTAAGAAAGTCTTTATGGAAATCCTTACCCTAAGTGGATGAAAAGGGGAGTCAGAATTTATATGAAACCCTTTTAATATTTCAAGGGATTAAGTTCATACTTTGTTTATTGGATCCGCAAATGACGTTAGCAAACACAAAGACATTTATTTTGGAAATTCTTCCCCTCGGAGGGAAGAAAACAGACTACAAGTTTTTGTAAAACTTTTATTTTTCAACTAAATCGCTTTCAGATGAAAGCGATTTGGTTGAAAAATAAAAAGTAATATAAAGTAAACGCAAGGATTTTATATATACAGATGTATATATAAAATCCTTGCGTTACGTACTGACTGACAGACACGCTACAGCCGAAACTACTGAGCGCAAGTAGGTGAAATTTGGCATGTATGTTCCTTGAGATGTGTAGGGGCGCAGTAAGAGAGAATTTTCCTAAATTCCTCCCCTAAGGGGGTTAAACAGGTTGTCAAAGATTGTATGAAACTTTTTATCCCTTCAATGGATTAACTTCATACTTTGTATATTGGTTCCTCAAATAAAGTTAGTGAACACTAAGAAAGTCTTTATGGAAATCCTTACCCTAAGTGGATGAAAAGGGGAGTCAGAATTTATATGAAACCCTTTTAATATTTCAAGGGATTAAGTTCATACTTTGTTTATTGGATCCGCAAATGACGTTAGCAAACACAAAGACATTTATTTTGGAAATTCTTCCCCTCGGAGGGAAGAAAACAGACTACAAGTTTTTGTAAAACTTTTATTTTTCAACTAAATCGCTTTCAGATGAAAGCGATTTGGTTGAAAAATAAAAAGTAATATAAAGTAAACGCAAGGATTTTATATATACAGATGTATATATAAAATCCTTGCGTTACGTACTGACTGACAGACACGCTACAGCCGAAACTACTGAGCGCAAGTAGGGGAAATTTGGCATGTATGTTTCTTGAAGTGTGTAGGTTCGCAGTAAGAGAGAATTTTTGGAAATTCCTCCCCTAAGGGGGTTAAACAGGTTGTCAAAGATTGTATGAATCTTTTTATCATTTCAATGGATTAACTTCAAACTTTGTATATTGGTTCCTCAAATAAAGTTAGTGAACACTAAGAAAGTCTTTATGGAAATGCTTACCCTAAGTGGATGAAAAGGGGAGTCAGAATTTATATGAAACCCTTTTAATACTTCAAGGGATTAAGTTCATACTTTGTTTATTGGATCCGCAAATGGCGTTAGCAAACACAAAGACATTTATTATGAAAATTCTTACCCTAAGAGGGTAGAAAAGAGAGTCAGAGTTTGTGTAAAACCTTATAATTTGAATGGACTCAATTATCTGTTTATATAAAATCCTTGCGTTACTGACTGACTGACAGACACGCTACATCCGAAACTACGTAGCGTAAGTAGGTGAAATTTGGCACATATTTTCCTTGAAGAATTTAGAGGAGTTTGTACAAATCTTTTTATCTTAGTGAAATTTATGCGTGCGAAGCAGCGGGTAAAAGCTAGTACTTACATATACTCGTACCTATAATACAAATAAAACGTAACCAAAATCCCAAGTGACATACTTAACACTATACATGCAACTCTCAAACGATATTCAGCACAACTCCAGCCTTACAAAACTTCTATTCGTTTTATAACCGAATAGTAGGCACTACATGCAAGTGGCTGGGATATGTATAGCGTGTTGTTCCTGTCAAAATTGGCATATTTTAAGTCTCTGGCCACGTCCGTAAATGTGAGCTCTTGCTATAACAGTGTAACGAAACGTTTCAATACTTCAAAACTTATAATTAGTTCTGTATTGACGTAAATAATGATTAAATACTTTGAAATATCTTGCATTTTTAGAACGATTCTATTTTTGAAGGGAAGAAAGACTTTTTAATTTTTTATAGCTTCAATATTTAAGATGAAGTACGGTGACGCTATTAATTTGCAGATACTAGAACACCTAGACTAGACGACTTTACTACTGTGCCTATTAGTCTTTCGAAAGAATAGTTTAGCTAATAAAAAAATGCTGCTACTTTGAGATGCGGACTTTAGACGACAGTTGCTCTGTAGAGAAATGAACCTCGGGTTTTTACCACCTTTGAGTCGAAATCGAAGATAAAACCAATAAATGGTACATAACCTATTTTACGCAACCATTTGCAGTACTTCGCACAATGTTTTTATATTTATAAAGGACATTTACAAAATGAAATATATATTAGAAATTCTTACGTATGTAGTTATGCATTATACCTAATAAATGCCAGCCTTAAAATAAACAACGAATTTACACGAGCACGAGCACCGACCTCAAAACTAAACGATGAAAGCAATTAAGTAATTCAAGCCCCAAAATAATAGTTGTAAGAAACGAAATAGTACTCAAAACAAGAATAAGGACAATAGCGCTTTGCCTAAAGTTCCCTTTAAATTTCTGACCAAATCTTCCCAATGGAGACGGTATTAAGAAGTTATTTCAAAGATCTTAAACAAGACAAAGAAAAACGGAACAGTACCTACAGTCTTCATATATCTTATATAGAAAATATTTCGTCTGTGAAACGAAAAAACGAAAACGCTACTCGTAATAAATGTAAAATGGAGGGCCTTAATTCCAACGCACACATTTCACAATATCGTCAAAGACATATCTGGAAACTCGCGAGGAACGAAATCAAATTAGGAAGTCGTATGTGGTTAAGAACGGCTTCAGAAAGAAATTGAATATTTTTTCATTAAGTGAAATCAACAAAGTTTTACAGGCAACGTCAATGGATAAAGTAAAAACGATGTAGTATGGGTACAGTCAGAGATATAAATCGTTACATATTTAGGATATTTCGAAAAGTTTTATCATTTGAAACAATTCTTATTTATTCTCATTATCCATCCTGAACAAAAAATCTTTTCTTGATCTTTAAGTGAGAATATAATAATAATATACCGATACTCTGTCCCATTAACGACATACGGTTGATGATTTAATAGGAAATGTCTTAATTTTTAACACGATTCCTAAATGAAATTATAAATGCCTTTTAGAAATATTAATGTGTGTACCTAATGAATTACGACGTTGGCTGTACCAAGGAGAACTTGAAGAGTAGGCAAGTAACGAAGCAAATATTGGAAAACTAACTGATATAATTAATTGAACCATTTGAGCTTGAACACCATTTACCACTTTGTGATCCAAATCTTAGGGTTCTGATCGTTTTTCTTATATGAACATAGCAGGAATAGCGTGCAGTGAGTTTCATTTTGAGAAATGAATGTCTAAAATTAATAAATCAGTTACATCAAAAAAAGAATCAAAGATGCAACAATTTCTAATAAGGTTCAGGCAGGACAATTTTATCTCATCCAACAAATCTGATGACTTATAGAGAAAAGTAAAAATATAATTATAATTTTTAGGAATATCTTTTAACTTGTATCATATCATCATCATGGTACCAGTGTTATCCGAGATGCATTTAAGTCTTAGGCCTTTGATCGCGAGGTTCGTTTACTGTTCGACTGCCATCCATTCTCCGCAATCCAAAGGGATAGCGATATTCCATGGCTTAAAGCAATACCGGTTTATGTGAAGATACTGGCTCAAGGAATTTTTAAAAATATTTTTCTGTAAACTTTTTCTACATAATAGGTTTGTGTCCACTAAGAATAAATCGGTTTGATTGTAGTATCTATAGATTCATAATGATTTTAAGATGACAATAAAGTTTAATATTTATTATAAAAAGGTAAGATTAATGTCATTTTTAGGATTCTAAAAATAATCTATTTATTCTTGTGACAGTGAACACCAATCAGAGAGCGTTACGTCTAACAGTCCGTCCGCCATTCATGTTGTTGCCGTTTTAGTAGTAAATACTACTAGAACGTCAAACTTTCTACCTGTCAAATCGAATATAACAAAATAAAAGTGGGTACATCAGACCAGACTTCATTCACGGTTTGTTTTGTTTTGGACTTTGTGATATCACTCAACCGCCATGATGGTTTACAGCGTTTTCGTGTCATATTCAAAAAGGTTTTTAAAAAGCCGTAATTAGTAATGTTGCTGATCGAATTTTGAAGAAAAAATCAGGTATTTCAGTTTAACTTCTAATAGAGGAACGGATCAATCGCTAATTACATTTTAGGACACAAGCCTATAGATTTTTTGGGAAATTCATCCCCTAAGGGGGTAAAATAGGGGGTCAAAGTTTGTATGTAACTTTTATCTATCTAATGGATTGACTTCAAACTTTGTATATTGGTTCCTTAAACGACGATAGTGAACACTAAGTATTTGGTTTTTTGAAAATTCCTACCCTCAGGGGGTAAGATAGGGATCAAAACCTGTTACTTATTATTCCTTCAGTGGATTGACTTCAAACTTTGTATATTGGTTTCTCTAAAGATAAGAGTTAGTAAACATTAAGAAAATCTTTTTGGACTAAAGGGGTAAAAAGGAGAGTCAGAATTTGTATGAAACCTTTTTAATCCTTCATTGGATAAACTTCAAACTTTGTATATAGATAGAATGACGTTAGTGAACACTAAGAAAGGAGTTTTCGAAGTCACTCCCCCATGGGGGTTAAAAAAGGGTGTCCCATTTTGTATAAAAAAACCTTTAACAGATTCACTTGAAACTTGGTATATCGGTTCCTCAAGTGACGTTAGTGAACTCACCCCTAAAACAGGAAGTACAAAAGGGTCCGATTTTCTCAGGAACGGGTGGACCTAGCATATTGAAATTTATACCAGATACTGAGGTCTATGGTTCCTATTAGGTGTATAAAAATCAGAGTCCTGGGTCAACCAAATAAAAAGATATGGTCAAATTAGATTTTTGCGAAAACTTGTAAGTACCAAAATTAACCTTAATTTTCAACTTTTTTTAATTTTCGGAATTTTTCTTTTACTTGTGCTGTAAGACCTTGGTTTTAACCAAAATTGACAATTCTAGGTCAACCATAAGTACCCTATAGGTTTTGGGTCTAAAACCTATATGGTAGTTCCCGTTGAACTAGAATCACGAAATTTGGCCAAAAGTAGGGTTTTACAGCACAAATAAAGGAAAAATTACAAAAAATACAAAAAATGGAAAATTTAAGGGTGTCCCCATACATACATACATAGTAGACTCCATTTAAGATAGTCTTCTAAGTTGTATGGGCGCCCATACAGATTTAGAGGACTAGCGTAATTAGCACCAACCTCAAATAAGGTAAATAAATAAAATTGTGCTATTGTGTGAAAGGAAATATTTATTTGCAATAAGCGAGATGAATAAAATACAAAAAAAAAATTGAGATGGTAAACTAGTAAAACTGCTTCTATCTTCTGCTTAAAACCTAAAGGGTGCTTTTTTTGGACCTTGAGTACTGTAATTTTGTAAGAAGCAAGGTCTTACAGTATGAAGACAAGAATAACTCCAAGAACGGTTTTGTTGATAGGAATATACTTAAATATTTTTGCGATTACTGCTAAAGTTAAGGAGGTCGTTTATGTTTACAGTAGAAAAAAAAATCTTATACTTATTTTAGCAATATTCTACAACGGCACTCGACATAAAAAACGGGCAAAATTCGTCTTGACACACGATGCAATGGGTACGGAACCCTCGGTGCACGGGTCAGACTCGCACTTGCCCGAATTTTTAAGATTACCCTGAATAAATAGGCAGACACAAAAAGCAATCTGAATAAATCATTGGGTTACTGGAAACGGGTTGGCAATAATATGCAAGACAGTTATATATAGATTACAGACAGACATTCAAATATTATTTATTGGTATAGTCTGTATATTATTATAGAAAATGCTTGCGATACTGACTGGCTGACAGACACGCTACAGTCGAAACAACTGAGTGCAAGTGGGTGTAATTTGGCATGTATGTTCCTTGAGGTGTGTAGAGGGCAGAGGCGCACTAAAAGAGGCTTTTTGGAAATTCCTCTCCTAAAGGGGTTAAACTGGTTGTCAGAATTTGTATGAAACTTTTTATTCTTTCAATGTATTAACTTCATTTGTACATTTGTTTCTCAAATGAAGTTAGTGAACACTAAAAAAATTGAAATGGAATGGAAATTCTTACCCTAAGTGGAGAAATAGGGGTGTCAGAATTTGTATGAAACCTTTTTACGCCTTCTAGGGATTAACTTCATACTTTGTTTATTGGATCCGCAAATGACGTTAGCGAACACAATTTAAACATTTATTATGGAAATTCGTCCCCTAAGAGGATAAAAAACGGATTAAGAGTTTGTGTAAAACCTTTTAATTTTCAATGGAATCGCTTCAATCTGTTTTGGTATATAAAATCCTTGCGTTTCTGACTGACAGACACATACGCTATATGCGAAAGAACTGAGTGCAAATAGGTGAAATTTGGCAAGTACCTATGTTCCTTGAGGTGAGTAGGGGGCAGGGGCGCACGCAGAGAGGATTTTTAGGAATGCCTCACATGTAAAACAGGTTATCAGAGTTTGTTTCAAACTTTATATACCTTTAATGGATTAACTTCAAACTTTGTACATTGGTTCTTCAAATGAAGATAATGAACAATAAGAAAATCTTTTGGGACATTTTTACCCTAAGTGGATAAAAGGGGAGTCAGAATTTATATGAACCCCTTTTAATACCTCAAGGGATTAACTTCATACTTTGTACATTGAATCCGCAAATGACGTTAGCGAACACAATGACATTTATTTTGGAAATCCTTCCCCTAAGAGGGTAGAAAAAGTAATCTGAGTTTGTGTAAAAACCTTTAAATTTCAATGGAATCAATTCAATCTGTATAACTTAATATATAAAATCCTTGCATTACTGACTGACTGACAGACACGCTACAGCCGAAACTACTAAGCGCAAGTAGATGAACTTTGGTATGTATGTTTCTAGAGGTGTGTAGGGTCGCACTAAGGGAGGATTTTAGCAAATACCTCCCTTAACCCCTTGTATGCCGGAACGCAGATCTACGCGAGACACAATAGCTTTTTAATTGTGTCTGGTATTCCGGCATACAAGAGGTTAAGCGGGTTAAACAGGTTGTCAGAGTTTGAATGAAACTTTTAATTCCTTCAATGGATTAACTTTAAACTTTGTATATTGGTTCCTCAAATGAAGTTAGTGAACACTAAGAAAGTCTTTTTGGAACTTCTTACCCTAAGTGGATAAAAAGGGGAGTTATAATTAGTTTGCAACCTCTTTATGCCTTCAAGGCATTAACTTCATACTTTGTTTGTTGGATCCGGAAAGGACGTTAGCGAACACTAAGGCATTTATTTTGGCAATTTTCCCTTAAGAGGGTAGAAAAGGGAGTCAGAGTTTGTGTAAAACCGCATGTTCCTTGAGGAGGGTAGGGGACTTTGTAAAAACATTTTATTCAACAGAAATTTACGCGTGCGAAGCAGCGGGCAAAAGCTAGTATTATATAAGTATATAAGTTTTATATACCTCATTCATAACATTTATATGTATGATACTTACAGAACTTTGAAAGACCTTTAATGAACTATAAACCTACAGTACCTAATCTTATACGTCTATGAAAAACGGGTTGGTCTACAGCTTTTATCGTCATATTCCTGCTATCCTTATATCTTATACTAATATATAAAGCTGAAGGGTTTGTTTGTTTGTTTGGTTGAACGCGCTAATCTCAGGAACTGCTGGTCCGATTTGAAAAAATCTTTCAGTGTTGGATAGTACATTTATCGAGGAAGGCTTTAGGCTATATAACATCGCGCTATGAGCGACGGTTGCGGAGCCTAAATAATGCGGGTATAACTTCGGGCATCCTCTAGTTATACACCGCTATTTTTTTATTAGTACAAAAACTTTAAGGACAGATTAGCGAAGATATTATTATCAAATATGTGACGTAAGAATTTCATAATATCAATAAAGAGCAAAGTTATTATCATTTGTTTATTGTAGAAAATCTCACTTAAATCATAGTCATATTTTACAATCCATTCACTAATTCATTGATAATATTCCATCCTGCTCATTCGCATTCTCTCTGTCGCACTTATGATGTAGGTAGCAATAGAAAATAAAATGAAGAAAAATAATAAATGTAGGTAGTTATTTTTTAATTTTGTTAGTTCTACCCTCTCCTTCATACTTCATTCGGGCGTAGGACCGGTAAAATTTATCGTTTAACAAGTAATTAAATACGGAGGTATGTAATTAGAAAGCAAACAAATATCAAAATAAAAGATGGTGTTCTGGACTAAAAGAAAAGAGTAATTTTGGCGTATTTATGAAGTTAGAATCATCTGCTATTTACAAATTATTTTATCGTCATCATGTCAGCCTAGAGACGTCCACTGTTGGACATAGGCCTTCCTCAAGGTGTGTGGAGAACACAGACCGATTTTGAGGCGCCTGCATCAAATTATTATTTACTTAAGTACGTATTATTTACTAAACTTACAAGTATTTCCATTGTCCTTCGAAATGTCCACCACCGTTGTCAAAAGCATCCAATATGCACTGTTTTAATTGTTTGACACTGACCCGGTCACTTTTGTACACTCACAATACGATGTCCATGGGTACACAGCTGCACTCGCGATTTTTCCACTCAAAAAGTACGCACGAAGCATAGCTACATACTGCCGTGATATGAACTGATTTGATAGGCCATCGCGTCGGGCAAACGTAGACAAACAATTAAGTTTTGCAACGAAATTAGATTCGCTGACTTTCGCTAGTAATTTAGTACTGATTGTCATATCGTCGGGGCGTGGCGCAGGCGCAGAGGGGCGGGGGGGGGTAATTTATCAATGCTATGATAGTACACGGGTCGGTCATAGTATTAGTATTGCATTTACCAATTATCACGTATTTTTGTGGACAGTTTTGAGACAGTTTTGGAACTTAGTGTTTTTATTTTTCAACTACATAATTATGATCAGTTAAAGATACTTAGTGCCCTGTTAATTTTTTTGTACTAATTAAAAAATAGCGGTGTATATATTTCGACTACCCATCTCAATTACATTTGCTATGCAACATCCCAGTAATGGAATCCGTGTGAGAGCTTATCTCGGATTGAAAAATACATTTTGATGACATTTCTGAATAAAATATTTACCTTACCAACCAGAATTCCATATAATATTTTAATACAACATCAGGTAAAACGTTTTTATTATTACATGATAGAGTGCGAAACTGGTATGCAGCGAGCGCGGAAATAGTACACTAAATTAAGAGCACAAGCGGCAAAATTAAAATCCGTGGTTACATTTACGAGAGTTTCGTACTTAATAAACTTATATAAATGAGTTTTACAATAAGAAATGTGTTTTACAGCCAAGTGATTGTTGAGGTAATGCAAGAAATCCTAGATTTAAATTACAATGTTAACATTTAACATACTCGTAATGTGCTGCTTTGTTAAAAAAAGGTTTATTGCTATTTTTAAAAAGTACATTTTAATATAGTTTAATAAATATTTATTAAAATTCTACGATTGTGATTATGACGCTGATATTTAGAATATATTTTTATTTAAATATGCGCCTATTTACGAGAACGTGAAAGGAAGTCGTTTGGCTTGGTATCGATATATTATGCGAAGAGATGATAAGTATGTAGGTAAGCAAGTGATGAATATGAAGGTAGAGGGATGGAAAGGGAGAGGGAGGCCAAGGAAAAGATGGATGATGTCGCACGAGTGATTGATTTCCACGGGGTAGCCGGGATCGATCACTCGCCGAGCAATTAAAGAGAGATAATTAGGTTGACTTACGGGAAATAAATAAAAAATATCACTAGGAAAGTTTAAACTCGCGTTATATTCCAGTTACACAATGGCTTTAATTATATAAAAAAAAACTGACACTTGAGATTAGCCGATGAGACAATTATCCAGGGCGTGGGGGGTACGTTGGCACTTCACAGGTCTTCGGATGAGGTACTCAGCTTGGTCGTGTTGGCCGGAGCAAAAAGGGGCGAAACCTCGTGTGTCCCCGGTATTTATAAGGCCGGCGAGGAGGAGTGGGCGAGGGGGCGGCCCACTGCTGTGCGTCACTCGTAGCGAGGCTCGCGGGCGCCGGGGCGCGACGTCACACCCCCCCTCCCCCCGTTAGGCCGGGATTTTCCCTAAGGAAAATTCCCTAGCCCAACGGGCGTAGCAGCCCTGAAGATACTCCCTGAAATTAGAGAAAACAAGGGCATGAGTACCTTGAACAAGTGACAACCCTATACGCTAATTAGGATACCTAAATAATAATGACCCACGCTTGCATTCTTCACGCGTACAACGGCAGTCTGAATTTGAACATAAACATTTATCATTCATAATTCATCACACATACCTACATGTAAATGCCGAGGCCAGTGTAATAGCTTAATATTAAAGATAACAATCTATGGAGAAGCGCTTAGGGTAATTATTAGGTAATAATGATTTGTAGATATAAGAAACTTGATCTAGCCCTACGACTTATAAATCTTGGGTTCGGCCTTTGCCACTAGATAAGTAAACTTTTTGAATATAGTTAGGTATAACAACAGATTTTTCGTAAAGATGAACAAAAATAATGTAAGGCGCAGACACGACCGGACCGCTCAATGTCAAAGGAAAGAAATTAATAAATATTTTGCTCTAATTAATAACTACAACACGACCAGTAAACACCTTTTGAATGTAAACAATGGTGAATCATTAGTTAGGCATTTATTTATCGGCGCGTCGCTGAGTGAACGCGCGTGCGTCATAACGACAACTAGGTAGGTACGATCTAAATGGTAGGTACTATTCGACTGTTCCGAGCTCGCGACGCACGGTTAATCACCCTGAATGTTTATAAAGTACCTATAATAACAATTTGATTATCGAATTTATACAGAATTAAGAATAACAACAGAACTTCAGAACAAGGCACGGCGAAAAACAATACGCCAATCAAGATGCATTTCAACAAATAGATTTGCGGAAAGAAAATACACATGCGAGAATCGAACACCAGACCGATCCGACAACAACTTTTTAACCACTGAGCCATAACTGATAGTTAGATAAACAACAGATTCTTTGTAACAATATTACATGTTATAAACTTTATTACAATTTATAACTGAAACATTTATTCATTTTATGTTAGCATGTTTACATAAATCATTAACACAACACAATGCATTATCTTGTGAGCTTCAACTCGAAAACAAAAGAACCATTGTTGGCCTTCACAAATAATTATGCAGGCAATTATAACTCCGCATAGATATGCGACTTACATTGTTGTTTTTATACTTTTATTATTCTTTGTAATTAATCAACTTTAAATCCTTGATGTGCTATTCGCCTAAAGGTTTTCCGGCCATATCGTTAAGTTTGTATACTAAAAGTGACTTTTTTGAGGCAATCTTACATTTAATACATTTAGGCGCCAATTTCTTGCTAAAGTATTTATCCTTGTCACTAAGTAGAAACGTTCTGCGCCAAACTATATCACCGACATTGAATTCTGCCGGTTTACGGTGAAGATTATAAGATGAACAATTTCGTTGGTGGGCCGACAACAGAGCTGAATGTACCTTCTCGAAAATAGAAGATAAGTAGCCTAAAGTTTCGGCATAACCGTCCCGTGGTTCAAGCACCATATTGGAATTAAATTCCTTGTCAGTATACTGAGAACCACATGTTATGACCTCCCTACCAAAAACAAGGAAATTAGGAGAATAACCAGTAACCTCACTAACTGCGCAGTTAAGGGCGAATTGAACTTTAGTGATTAGAGTGTCCCAGATTCGATGATCAGATTCTATGAAAGTTGAAATAGCTGTCATAATGGTTTTGTTGTAACGTTCAACTGAGTTAACGTGGGGAGTATACAACGGTGTAAAATGCAAATTTGGAATTTTATATTTTGACAACATACTTTTAAAGGTTGCGCTAATAAATTGTTTACCGTTATCCAAAACAATAGTAGATGGAATTCCATGCACCAAAAATACATTTTCCTCGAGAATTTTTGTTATCACTTCTGCAGTTGCCCGTTTAATGGGGAAAAGTAAACAATATTTAGAGAAACAACAACTGACCACAAATATAAAAGTGTTTTGTTTTCTGCTGGGAGGCAATGGACCAATCAAATCAATACTAATCGTCTAAAAGGGCTTTTGACATGATTTGGGTTTTCCCATTAGACCTAAATTTGGGTGATTTTGGTGTTTATGGGTGATACAAGGTTCACATGAACTGACGAACTTGACAACATCGGTGTACATACCAGGCCAAAAGTAATTAAGTGCGAGACGTTTGTACGTATTAAAAATACCCAGATGTCCAGCAGTGGGCGAAGAATGATTCTCCCTTAGAATGTCATTTCTTTGGTCAGACGGAATAACCTCTTTCCATTGAAATTCTCTAGTGAGAGGGTTTAATGTTTTTTTTTAAAACAATACAATTTATTGTTTATTACTTGATAGTTAACAAAGGAAGTCGGAGAACTTAAACAGCCTTTATAGATATTTAAATACCAAGGATCATTAGTAGAAACTGGTAAATTCTGATTAGAATTAATATCTATATTTATATCATTAGCAATAGCAGAAACGGGTAAAGAGCGAGACAGAAAATCAGGTAAAACGTTATCGGAACCCCGACGATGACGTATTTCGAAATTATAGGAAGATAAGCGAACTCCCCATCTGGCTAACCGGCCAGTAGGGTTATTTAAGGTCAAGAACCATTTCAAAGCAGCGTGATCTGTGTAAACAATAAACTTTTTACCATTTTCAACATAACAACGCCAGTGTTCTATAGCAGATAGAACAGCCAGGGCCTCGCGCTCTGTGGCACTGTAATTTTTTTCTTGCTTAGTGAGTGATTTGCTATAGTACGCTATGACTCTTTCCTCACCATTTAACCTTTGACAGAGGATCGCGCCAAGTCCAAAATCGCTAGCATCTGAGTGTATTTCAAACGGTTGCGAGTAGTCAGGACAAGCCAACACCGAGGAGGAAATCAAACAATTCTTTAGGTTATTAAACGCCTCATTAGCCTCTGTCGTCCAACAGAATGGAGGTGCGTTTTTACTTTGAGATGTTAACTTATTTAAGGGTGCAGCAATAGAGCTAAAATTCGGTATAAAACGCTTGTACCACGAGGCTGCGCCTAAAAATCGACGTACTTCTTTTCTATTAGAAGGAGTGGGATAATTTTTCATTGAATTTACTTTATCCGGATCGGGATGTAATCCACTAGAGTCGACAACATAGCCTAAATATTTTAGTTTATCTCTAAAAAATTGACATTTTTCGAGATTAATTGTTAAATTAGCGCTTTTTAGTTTATTAAGAATGCGTAATAAAAGAGTTGCTCGTTGAAGCTGGACGTTATACAGATTATGTCATCGATAAAACAGAAAACGTTATTTTCAAATTCTGGACCATAAAATAAAATATCAACTAATCGTTGTTGAGTAGCTGGCGCATTCGTAAGAACGAAGGGCATTCTTTTGAATTGAAATGTGCCACGCGTAGGAATATAAAAGGCTGTTTTGCAACGGTCCTCTTCTTTAATTAATGTTTGCCAAAAAGATTTAGACAAATCTAAACTAGACAAGTATTTAGCATCTCTCAGATTATCTAAAATTTCCGAAATATAAGGCAAGCTATAAGCATATTTTTTTGTTACGGAATTTAATTTACGACTGTCCAAACGGAAACGCATTTCACCATTCTTCTTAGGGGTCAAAATGACCAAGGTTGACCACGGGCTTTCACATCGTTCAACAACATCCTCTGAGAGCATGTCGTCAAGATGCTTTATTAAAATTCTTTGTTTATCGGGAGACATGCGATAAAATCTTTGTCGAATAGGGGGGCAATCACCTGTATCAATTGAATGAGAAATAATATTTGTGCAACCGAGACCCCGCTTCTCGTATGAAATATCGGTAAATTTAGAAATAATGTTGTCAGCGGTAGCTCTCTGGTCGACTGTAAGATGATCATAAGAAACAAGATGTGTAGGGGGAACTGCCTGCAACTCCATTACTTGAGCGTCAGACTTGTTCACAATCAAAACAGACTCTAATTTGTTAGGAAATAGGCCAAAGCTTCGCCAAAAATCCATGCCAAGGATAAGGGAATTTTGAATCCCAGGTGCAACATGAACTTCTAAGTTAATCAATTTATCCTGAAACTCAAAGGGTAGAAACACCGATCCCAAAGACTCAAATCGTTCGCCGCCAGCTGTTATTAACCTTAAAGGTTTCGATTTATCCAAAACATCGTCTTCCAAAAATAGGTTATGCAAATTATTACCTAAAATTGTAACGCAAGATCCAGAATGTAAAAGACCAGTGGTAGGTATTCCGTTTAATTTTAGAGTAACGTAAGGTAAATATTCTACTTTAGAATTACGGATTGAGGATATATGATAGCTACTAAAGAATTTTTTTAAAAAGTCCAACCAATTATTCCACTCTGTTTTATTACAATTAGTTGTATAATTTGATTTTCCACAATCCTTGTTAACTAGTTTTTTGAAACTGTAGGGGTCGACTTAGATTTACAATTGGGGCAGTCTGACACCTTGAAACCCTTTGTGCCGCACTTAAAACAGATTAGGTAGTGTGGCTGACGGCAATTACGTAATGAGTGCGAATTGCATCTACAAAGCACGCAAAAAATTTTATTTATATTAGAAGTACTCGATACGGCGTTAACTTGTGGTACAGACTTGTATCTCGATGTATCAGCGACAGAGTTATATTTATTGAAGTGATTATGATTGTAAACATTTTTGTTTGAAGAAAAATTAGAAAACGGATAATTATACGCTAGATCGGGTGCTACAGTATTCTTTGAAACTTTAGGGGGTTCAGAAAATTGCTTACTGCCACTTTGGTAATTTTCGAAAAGACGACAAACTTCGACCAGGCTATCAACATCAACAACCTTTGCAGTGAGCAGACAATTAGTGTAACAAGGTCTAATATTATTTAGTAAAATTTCTAGCTTCTCCGAATCAGCGATAGGAGAACTAAGTCGCGAAAACAGACCGTGCATTTTTGCCACGTAAATAGTTATTGATTCGTTTTCGCCCTGTGAGCGCTGACGAATCTCCGTCATAAGCCGATAATCGTAGTTATGCGGACTAAAATCTCGTTTCAAAAGTTCGCAAAGTTCTAACCAAGTCTTATCATTATTTTTGACAGAACGATACCAAACTAATGCGTCACCAGAAAATATTTCAAAAGCGAAAGACAACATCTTGTCGTGTGGAATAGATCTACAGGACATAAATTCATCAATTTTTTCGATAAAGGATCTTACACATGATTTACCGTTAAATTTGAATTTACCTAATTCCGAAAAAAGCTTACGGTCGTAATTATAGCAAGTGTTTCCCTCTGCCACTGAGCAATCCGACCGCGAACTACGGCTCGTGATTAATTGTAATTTCGCATATAAGTCATTAAATTTATTCCACACAGACTCAATTTTTTTAATATCCAGACTGCCGGTATCCACCCTATTCAGTCGATGAAAACAATGGTGTAGCATGGTTTCGACCTTCTGTTGAAGCTCGGAAGTATAGTTTGCTTCCAACATAGATAAGTGTTTATTTGATCTTTACAACGACTTTTCCACTTCTGCCACATCCTCCTCTGGTGGGAAGGGTGAAGATAATATATCCTCTGAGGGAGTTTTAACTGAAAGTTTAGCGATTTGTTTGCGGGGATCGTCAGGCTTTGAAACGCCGCGTATTGTGGTCTCATATTCTAATTCCGCTTTAGTTGATAATGAGAAATTTATAATGTAAGCCATTATTACAAAACAATAATAGAAAATCTAAGTATTTACGCCGGCACTAGAAAAAAAATTAAATATCGCCAGAAAATCGAATACCGTGCTAAAAAAAGCTGAAATACACTAAATTATACAATGGTGTGATGATTGGTAAAGGATTAAAAAAAAATTCTTAAAGGTCACTCAAAGGTTGAATCACAATATTTTTTCGCGAACACGAGGCTCGTTAGTTCAACGGCTAAGCGGTTAGAACCGGTTGGCGGCTCGACACGCTGCCCGCGGTGGAACGTGATTTTAGACCGACGTTAATTAAATCACCGTTATGTTATTTACACAGTTAAATTGCTTATGGCCAACCAAAATAGATAGAAACTGTACCTGTACGCAATTCACCACACCAGAATATATGCACACACAGGAGAAAAATATACAAGAGAAAAAGAAATTATTTCACTCACCTGTAAAGTGCCAACTTACGTTTTAAAAATATAATTAAAAATTCTATTGGGCGCCAATGTCGCACGAGTGATTGATTTCCACGGGGTAGCCGGGATCGATCACTCGCCGAGCAATTAAAGAGAGATAATTAGGTTGACTTACGGGAAATAAATAAAAAATATCACCAGGAAAGTTTAAACTCGCGTTATATTCCAGTTACACAATGGCTTTAATTATACAAAAAAAAACTGACACTTGAGATTAGCCGATGAGACAATTATCCAGGGCGTGGGGGGTACGTTGGCACTTCACAGGTCTTCGGATGAGGTACTCAGCTTGGTCGTGTTGGCCGGAGCAAAAAGGGGCGAAACCTCGTGTGTCCCCGGTATTTATAAGGCCGGCGAGGAGGAGTGGGCGAGGGGGCGGCCCACTGCTGTGCGTCACTCGTAGCGAGGCTCGCGGGCACCGGGGCGCGACGTCACAATGATCTGTGTGAGGATGGATATGAAAGAGAAAGAGGTAAATGATCAGATGACGGGCGATAGAAAAGAATGGAAGCCAAACACGTACTGCGCCGACCCCAAATAGATTGGGACCAGGGCAAGAAGATGATGATTTTTTACTTAAATATTCATAGAAGTCTTTATTATTAACTAACAACTGCCACGGTATCTTTTAATGATAAATAGGATATACGATAGTAGTAACCCATGACATCATTTATGATTTTCAAATCTTCTGGATTATAATAATAATAACATTACTTTACGCTTATATCCCCGAAGAGTGTGGGCGTGTAATACACCCCGTATTCATATATATCCAAGCAAAAATCTTGAGCGGTTACCAATTCTCAGACGCATAAATCCGCAGACGCCTTTAGCATTCGTGTTCCAGTGTTCAACAACACTCGCTTATCGACTGCCTTAAATCTCTCTCGGTAAGTTGAACTGTGAACACCCCGCAATTTATTGTTCTCATTGGTTTGTGCTCCCGTGAAGTTGTCGCTTCACATGTGAATTGGGTGCTAATATTTTTCAACAAGGAAAACACACCTGTATGTTTTCTTTAGCGCCGCTTTGCACGAGAAATTCGACGTTTCCCGAGCTTTTTTATCCTTTTATTTTTTATGTAGTCGTGCCGATTCTGCCTAGGATTAACCAACAACGGTGTTCCCGTGGGATCGAGTTTACTACTATCCTTTTTAGTTGGCCGACGCTTTGCTTACATACGCGATCGATGTTGTAAATCTGAGGCCATAGCGATATTAGCTTAACCACTATTTTCTTTTTAATAAAACACCTGCAAACTTCCATACTAAGCAGTTATTTTGTTTTAACAAACTCATTTAAATTGAATATAATATTAGGACTTGTAAAGGGTTAAGGAAGAAACAATAAACGGCTACCGTACCGAATGGTGTGGACGTATTTTGCCCAACCAGAATATTATTTATAATAGATACTAGATTTATGCAAAGATTTATTACGCAGGGTATATGACACTAGAGACGCGAAACAAATAGTCATTATTTATTACGAAATACTAATGAAACTTATTGAAGTATCAGTAGGACGTATCCAGTTAAACAATAATTATATCCTTCTAAAATAAAGTAAATATACTCAAATGAGTGTCAATTTGATCAGAATGTAATCCACAAGTCAATGCAAAGTAAAAAAATACTGTACAGCAAAATTTGTTTCAATGTCGTTATATACGGTAAAATGTGTTTAGTAAGATCAGCTTGATAACAAAATGGTTTTATTTTTCATGTTAACACAAATCTTTGACAGTCCTTCTAATTTTATTTTCGTTACGATTTGTTAATATGGTGAATGTTTTATCGACATTTTCTAGTTCTGCTATTTGCCAGTTTATTTCTGTAAAATACACTAAGCATCAGAAATGTTCAAAATGTATCACAAAATTAAGAGAAATTTAGACATTTTATTATTATGATGATGCAATGAAGTTTTATAATTCAACAGGCAAAGATTATAAGGATAATAAATGATTAAATATTATAGCCAGCATGGCAGATGACTCCCCCGTGGGATCTCCACCTTGTTGTGGTGGGGGGCTTAGTAACCGTGAATTTGATTTTCACCCACGGTGAAGCTAAGCGGGATCCCGGGAGGGGACGCTCCACGTGGGCTTGCGTGAGGCCTGCGTAGGATGCGACCACAGCTGCGGGTGCGGGGGACAGTTTTGTCTGTCCCTCGCAGTCGGGTGCGGTCGCGGGAGGAGAGGCGTGTCGGTGTTGCGTTGCCGCGCGCCCTATCTCCCGCAACCAAATGGGGGCGCACCATCGTTGCGTCGCGGTGGGGCCGCAGAGGAAGAGGAGATGCGGTATTGCGTTGCCGTCCTCCCTATTCTCTGCGGCCGCTGGGTGTTTTGGCGGCCCAACACCTTCATCCGCCGCCAAGGGGGTTTCGTTCGGGGCCCGCCTGACCATCTGGCGGGCCAATACCCGTCGGGGGGTAGCGAGGAATGCTTCGGTGAAACCCTACCCTCCGACACATGGGTACATGAGGAGCACGAGTTGGTTTTTAGACAGTAAGAGTCTGACAGTCCCTTTCGTCCTTCTCCCCCAGGGCGAAGGGACTCCATGAGGAATTGCCAACACGACACCAAAAAAAAAAAAAAGTATGGCAGGTGAAATAATGATTGTGCCAAGCTAGCTAGTGAAATATCGCTTTAATCCTTTTTGGTAGATTATTCTGTGATTCTTTAATAGTAAACAATGAGTCCTTAGTAAATTAACACTATTACCAATAGATACAGAAATAATATCAAATAAATTTAGCCGTATCGAACATCAATCCTATTCTCAGTTTAATATTTACTAACGGTATTTGAAAACGTATACCATAAAACATAGAAACAGTACTTACACAATGAAATTCAGCCACTTCAGTTTGCGCAAAATCCCAGGTTTAAGCGAGGATTCTGCGCCCAAAATATATCATGAATACACAACTGTGCCTTTATATAATATATAGGCGTCAGCCGTTATGCTGCGAACATTTAATACTATACAGTATACATAAACATATTACAATCTAGGTTACGGTCAAGGCCACACTAAAATAGTTTCGTCTTATAAACAAGTCACTAACCGGCTAAATAATATGTTAGTAAGTAGTAGCTTAAACAATGTTTAAAACGTGCTGCCTAAGTCTTTCGAATGCCTTTATGAAGTTAGACGTAAAGTCCTAGTTTTACAAGTGTAAAACTAGGACTTACTTTACATCTAACTGCTTTTTACCTTACCGTGTACTCCGCTCAAGGATACTTCGTGCCACGTTCTCGAGACCGAAGTAGAGTGCCTCAGACCAGAAACTTTGTATACATACCTGATGTACATACTAATTTAATTTAAGTGGAAGTAGACTCAGTTCAAAGGAGAAATGTGAAGTAGTTTCGGTAAATTTTAAAAGGTGTCATGGAACGAATGACGTTATGTGTTTTGTATTCTTACTAAGCGCCTATTTGTTATGCGTTATGACTATACATATAATGACGTAATGGTATAATCAGTCGCCACACTTTTTGCCACTACACCAAGTGACGTGGATTCGATTCCCACACGAGGCAACACTTTTGTCGGTGAAAAGCTCACTTAAACCATAACGTAGTTTAGTCACTAATCAGTTTAGACAAATACATTAGCATATAGTGCTAACAAGTCGTATCTATGTGCACCACTATTGATACAATGAAATCCTTAAATGGGACAAATCTGTATATATAAAATCCTTGCGTTACTGACTGACTGACAGACAAGCTATCGGGTGTTAGAAGCTTCTAACACCCGCATACAGCTGTACGGCATGTATTTTCCTAGGGGAACCATAGGAGTGCAGTAAGAAACAAACATTTGTGTGCATGAACAGTATGTGGATGTTTGTCTTGGTCTAGGTGTTTCTATGTATGTATTTACAAAAAAAAAGTATATATCGTGGGTATAATGGAAGAACTAAATAACTCAGATTTTGGCCAAATTGACCTTTTACCATTTTCGTGAACCCCAAAATGTGCCGCATCTTTTGGTCTAACAAACATTCTTATATCTTAACCCAGTCCAAAAATAAAGCCATTTTTGTGTTTCAATTGTAGAAATAGATATGTCTAAATGAACATTAAATATTAGTGGAAAAAATGACTAACTCTATAAATAAATGAATAAGTGTGACTTCTGATAACTTGAGTATGAAATGAATTAGCTAAATTGAGTAATTTAGTTCTTCCGCGCACGAAAATATTTTAATGAAACTAGTCAAGTTGAAGGAAAACTAAACAACTAGAGTTATTTAATTCGGGCATTAATGAGCGTTCTTTCGTTTTAAAATAAGTATTTTTCTTTATTTCTTCTTCGAGAAAATATAAATTTATAAGAGATTCCAATCAAATAAATGTCAATAGGTGAAGTTATTTAATATTTCTATTATATGCACGTGCAAAGTTATCGTGCAATTCAGTAGTACAAATAAGCGCGAAATAACATAAACCTATAGATCAACCATTCCCACAGTGTGCTCCGCAGAGCGCTAGGGCTCCATGAAGCATCTCTAGAGGCTCCACGACAATTTGGCTCCAATTAAAATAAAATTGCTTAAATATAACTAAATCACTAGGTAGCAGAAAACAGCAAAATGATCGATTTAGATTCTAAACTCACTGCAACTTAAAGTAGCAGTACATGCTATATGCTATGTTTTATTACAATCGGATAATAATACATACATACCTAGGTACAAAGAATCACGCCTGTTTCCCGGAGGGGTAGGCAGACACTACGGAACGCCATTTGCAACGATCCTGACATATCTCTCTTGCTTAATTCACTCCCATCAGATTCCTCATGCATGCTCTTCTGTTCAGGGTACTTCTCACCTGTCCTGTTTTTAGGATGTCTCCAATCTGGTCAGAGAAAGTCCGCCTAGGTCTTCCCCTTCGTCCTGTCCCTTCCACACTTGCCTTATATATCTGCTTGGTCAGTCTTTCGTCATCCATCCTCTCCATGTGCCCAAACCATCTTAGCATACCTTTCTCGATGATTTTCACTACATCTTCTTTTATCCCACAACACTCTCTTATCACGCAATTCTTTACTCTGTCAGTCAGAGAAACACCACACATACTTCTCAATGCTCTCATTTCTACAGCATTTATGCTACTTTCATGACTCTTCTGCCATACCCAACTATCACTACCATACATAAGAGTAGGTACTAACACCTCTCTATGCACAAAATAGCCAAAAGTGCCTTTTTGGACACGTTTTGGCTATTCATAAACGCCTTCAGAGCTCCATTCACTCTATTACCTGCATTGACTCTTCTTTCAATATCTTCTAAATTCTTACCATCTCTTATAAACAGTGTACCTAAATATACAAACTCATTCACTTGCTCCACTCGCTGTCCATCGATCATGAGATTACAAGCCGTAACGCATTCCTCCTTTTCAAAAACCATAACTTTCGTTTTACTTACATTAATATGTCTAATAATAGTATATCTGTTTATACTATTATTATCCGAAGTAACATAATTGTTACTGAGGTAGGCAGCGATAGCCTAGTGGAGATATCAACAGACTGCCATTCACAGGGCTTGGGTTAGAATTCTAGGCAGTAAATTTTCGAAGTAATGTGTTTAAATTGTTAATATGGCTTGCCTCGTGCCTCAGAGAGCAGCTCTTTAAGACTGAGTGGTATGGACACCCCTCCCTACTTTTTTCTGACATCAAGGTTTGATGTCTTCCAGCCACCGGTGCAGGCTAGGTTTCTTAAAGGCTTTAGTACCGGGGGCCAAATCCATACACAGCATTCTTTTTCAAAGGCAGCTGTGGATGGCTTTTGTGGATTAGGAAAATGCCTTCAACTCCATTGAAACTGGGCTGTCCTGCAATGCACTGCCTACACAACATGTTTCTCAGAGAGCGATGAAAAGGACAATGCTAGGGATTTTGCTGATGGATAATTTCCGACGCCAGATTATCCGGCAGAAGCCCAAAGTAACTGACATAGTTCAGAGTTATAGCAAATTGAATGAGGGAACTTATGTCGATTAAAAAGCAGGTTCTTAAATTAAGGCCACGCCTCAGCAAGCGTAGTGTTGGCCGCCAGAATGTGTCTTGTGGCATACCCTGGGGAGTCCCAACTCTAGGAGTGATAGGCTGATGAAATGAGTTAAATAAGAAGAAATAGTTAATATAATTGCTTGACCATTATACGCCCCCTTCCTATTTGAAAGCCTAGGTGGGAAAACACCTCGCATCTCGCGAGCAAGGCGTGACGTGGCAAACCGATACTCCGAAGAGGAAGACAAAAGTTGTAATTATTACACCCACATTTGGCCATGTCATGCATTGTTTGGTCCTCAGTAAAAAGAGGGCCTATTGACGTTGCCGGGCACATTGCCAGACTTCGTTCTACTACTGAGAATTCGGAAAAATCGGTTACCTACACTTTTGCCTAACCCGAGAATCGAACCCAAGACCTCTCGATCAACAGACGCATTGGTTATTTACTGGGCAACGGAGGCAATCAGCGACAAAATAAATATAAAATATACGAAGATTTATGTCAGTAATATAGTCTTTTCTGCAAATGTGGACCTTTTTGCACAACTTCTACCTTCAATTTGTCTAGTAATAAAGCATAGTATGCTGCAGTAATAGTTATCCCTTTCGATCTCTCTCCATGAACATCCCAAAAAACAGTCAGCATCACTTTCTCAGCCGAAAAAACGGCATTTGTCCTTTGGAGTCGGTTCCTCGTTAGCAATTTACTGTTTGGAATGTATTATTGACTTGGACGTATAATGGTGTATCCAGGTTTTGTCTAAGGTCATTAATTGGACCAAAACTTGGATTTAGTAGGCCTAAACTACGCAAACAGAGCATTAAAAAAATGTTCATCTGAACGCGGTGTTTTTAACGTGAGCAAAGGCGGCCGCCATCGCGCTGGGAGCTTGCTCATGCTTAAATCTTGATTTAATATATAACTAATACATTTTCATAGCCTCTTCTATCTCTCTTACTAAATTCAGCAGTCGTCTAGCACCATTTAGTGAAATTAAGCGAGTTTATCGTCAGTGGTTGCAGTTTTTGGACGTCCCGGCACTTCATCTCTTCCCTACCTCTTACGACTAGGTTTTAATTCAGCTGCCCAAAATTTCGTTGTGGTAAATAATGTAGCAGAGAGGCAGCGATAGCCTAGTGGAGGTATCGGGTTCGAATCCACGGCCCCACCAATGACTTTTCAAAGTTAAGTGAGTATTAATTTGTTAATTATCGCTTGCCGCGTGCCTCGCAGCAGGTTAAACCGTCGGTCCTGGCTGTCATGAAGATCTTTGACAGTCGTTACGGGCAGTCAGTACCCTCAAATAAACTGATACTGGTCTAAACCATGGAATATCGCTATGGTTGGCTATATCCCTTTGGGTTGCGAAGGTCAAACAGCAGTCGCTCTGTGGAAAAGGTTCTTTGTCATATCTGGTTAGACCAGGATCTATTATTAAGATATTGGATGCAACCGGGATACCGCTAGGGCGATAATGATGGAGCAGAGAGTCCCCATAAACAGAGTTTTAATCAAATTTAAATAGCGTCGGCGTATTGCCTTTTAAAAACAAAAAATTAATGACAGCTCGATAAAAAAAATCCCATTTTCACAAAAAACACTCACATCGCCTCAATCGTATGTCTGTCAAATAGCAACTACTGATACAAAAAATAAATAATTTAAAGAAAAACAAAAAACCCGACTGCGTAAAAACTAATTTGAAAAAATAAGTTAAATAAAAACTAAAAAGAAAGAAACAAGCCCAGTAGTTTAGAATTCTGTTAAGTAATATGCAGAACAGAACGGCTCAGAGTCGGGGCCCCTTGGGAAGATTTGATGGGTAAAATTTTAATGGGCCCCGACTGTGAGTCGTTCTGTTCTGCATATTACTTAACAGAATTCTAAACTACTGGGCTTGTTTCTTTCTTTTTAGTTTTTATTTAACTTATTTTTTCAAATTAGTTTTTACGCAGTCGGGTTTTTTGTTTTTCTTTAAATTATTTATTTTATTTTATACTTTTTAGTTACGATTCATTGACTTCGTTATAAGATGGTAAATTTCGCAATCTAGTGTTTGTATATCGATTATACTTGAAATAAAAACTTAAATCAATAAGTTAGAAACTTAGCGTTGTTCTGTTAAACAACTTTACATCGTTATATATCCTAAACTATTATTTAAAACGAAAAATGATAAAGGAAACCTAAAGATGATTTTAAAATACCTATGCAACGACACCCCACTTGACATAGTTCATCGACATTTTTTGTTTTTCATTTTGACAATATGGCGTCTGGTTGTCGCTGTGATGAATTTTGATTACTGTCATGTCTTTAGTGACACTCCCAAGGTTAAGACGAAACGATTGACGTATGAATCATTAAAATCGGCCTGCGCATTTGGTCTCTAGAACGCCACATAGAAACAAACATACATACATACATACATACATACATACATAGACTGATAAACACATTACCCTCCTTTGCGTCGCGCAGTCGGGTAAATAGCTGAAATATTTGTGGGTAACTGCCACAAGAAGTACAATTACATCCACAACACTTTTGACGAGTGCTGCTTCCTTCAGGTTGAGGTCGGCAACTTTTCAGACTTATACTTACTTATATTTTCTTTGCATTAAAACATACTAGGGTGTAGTATGTTTTAATGCAAAGTAAAGTTATTTTTGTATTAGTTGATTTTAGAAGATTTATAATAAGTGATTTATTTAATTTTATTACATAATTATAATATTTTGTTGCCATACCCAATTCTGTTAATTTTGATATCGTAATTTCACGTTTATTTTTTTTTATATACAATGTAACTACTTCCAATCCAGGTTTTTTATTTCATGTGAGATCAATAATCAGTGATAAAATTTCACAAATAAACTTTAAGTAAGAATGCCTAACTTTCGTGTTTAAATATTTCTTTAGTTTCAAAACTCAATAAGTGTACTTAGTTGACCCAAATTCATGTATTCACATTCATTTAATGTGTGGAAAAACTGAATAACTACGATATAGAATTACCTAACTACGGTATGTTTGCAATATCTTGGTGTGGCAAAATTAGATAACTTGGTTATTTATTTTTATTATTTTGTTGGTTCATGATAAACATTAGTTTTATCAAGTATAGAATAGACAGCAAACATGCCTAAAGCATATAAAATCGCCGACGTTAAATTGTTCTCTATTTCTTAGTGATGTAAAAAAAAGTGTCAAAAAACACTAAATCGCGATTATCTCGAAACTTGAAATTTTGAGTTATTTAGTTCTTCCATTATACCCACGATATATGTATGTCTATCCATTGCCTAGTACCCATAGTACAAGCTTCTGCTTAGTTTGGGACTAGCTGGTGTTGTGTGAATGTGGTAGAATATTATTATTAGGTACTAAAAAGGGATTTTTCGAAATTCGCTCGGTATCGGACAAAATGGGTAACTTAAAAAAAGTGCGGGCGTAGCCGTGTGCTTTCCTTCCGTGCTGTAGTGGTTTGATAAAACGTTTTATAATGATATTAATATTGTAGAGTTTTATCTTGTGTCATTGCGATGCCGGCTTTTACCGTATTTTCTCAAGAAAAACTAACCAACAACATTTTTACGTGAATTATACCTTTCTATTACGCTCAGATAAAATACTCTCGTAAAATGTTACTAAACCTATTTTCACGCCTACATATTTTTATTCTCGTGGCGTAGAATATCCAATTTCATTCTACATCCTAAAGAATAGGGGCCTTAATAAATTTACTGCGACGTAAACTTTGACAGTGGCCGAAAAAATATTAAATTAGCTCCTGACTTGAATGAAAAGAGTTCTTTAACTATTTCATTCGTCTTGAAACGTTTTGATGTTAAATGTAAATTTCAATTGCCTCTTGTTTCTGAGTGGAACTTAGAAATTTGTGGTTCCCCTGGGCAAACATAGGCCTTTATGTTTACCCTTATAAGAGCCTGAAGCTTGTGTTTGAGTAACTAAATGTCCTTCACATGTTGGGTCAATGCGCCAATGTATCAAGACTCTGCTAGCAAACGTAAACGAATTACACTCGTACAATGTACTCGCTGCCAATAGCAGGTTGTAAAATAACAAAGAGACCAAGAATGGACGTTTTGCCATGGCTTACACCAGCCGTACTATGAGAAAGCTTAGTCCGTCTTTAATATATTTAGAGAAGAAGAAAGCTTGGTCAGATTGGTTGGCTGCCAGAGCAAATGAAAGAATGGGAAAAGCAACTAGTGTAGACATAGATGAAGCAAAAAAGGAGTTTGTGAGGTCAAAAAGAATAGTGAAAGAAATGGTTAAAAGGAAAAAAGAGGAAAAGAAAGATGAGTTTGTTAGCAGATTATCTGACGATTTCCAGAGGAACATAAAGTTTTTCTGGAAATCCGTTCGTGCAGTTCGAGGAAGAACTCAATCCTCAGAACACACATCCATCAGAGACGAGAATGGAAGTATAGTAAATGGTGAATTGTGCGTGCTTAAGAGATGGAAAGAGTATTTTGAAAGTTTATTCGAAAGAACGGCGATAGAGACACCGATAGCTGAAGTGAATTGTAATGATAGCAATGATAAAAGCGTTATTGGCGTGGATGAGATCGTGAAGGCACTGGGAAGTATGAAAGTAGGTAAGGCTGCAGGATATGATAGGATTACAGTCGAAATGCTGAAGGCTGGACAGGGCATCATAGTTGGTCAGTTGCAGCGGTTATATAACTTGTGTTGGAACACCGGCCGAGTACCTAATGACTGGACCACAGCTGTAGTTGTGCCTCTTTATAAAGGAAAAGGCTCGCAACAAGACTGCAAAAACTATAGAGGCATTAGCCTCCTCAGCATTGTTGGCAAATTGTATGCAAAGGTACTTATTGAAAGAGTTATGGAAGTAACTGACAAGAAAATATGGGATGTACAAGCGGGATTCCGAAAGGGTATGGGATGCACGGATCAGGTTTTTTCCTTGCGAAGCATAGCCGGAAAAATTTTGGCCAAAGGTCAAAAGGTCTATTGCGCATTCGTGGATTTGGAAAAGGCTTACGATAAAGTGGTGAGGAATGAAATGTGGTCGGTGCTGTCAATGAATGGGGTGGACAGCAGCCTCATTCGAGCTCTGAAATCCCTTTATGAGGATTCTAGAGCTTGTGTGAGGATAAACGGGGCATACACTGACTGGTTTACCATCGATAAAGGTGTTAGACAGGGATGTGTAGCGTCGCCGTGGCTGTTTAACCTCTTCATGGACAGTTGTTTGCAAGATTTAAAACATAGTGACTGCGGATTAAGGATGAATGGGTTACTCGTCAAATGCCTCCTTTATGCTGATGATCAGGTTATACTTGCATCTTCAACGGAGGAGTTGCAAGAGATGGTAACAATCATGCATCGTGCGTTAGAAAGGAAAGGAATGAAAGTGAATGTAAGTAAAACGAAAGTTATGGTTTTTGAAAAGGAGGAATGCGTTACGGCTTGTAATGTTTTGATCGATGGACAGCGAGTGGAACAAGTGAAAGAGTTTGTTTACTTAGGTACGTTGTTTACAAGAGATGGTAAGAATGAAGCAGATATTGAAAGGAGAGTTAATGCAGGTAATTGTATGAATGGAGCTCTGAAGGCGTTTATGAACAGTCAAAACGTGTCCAAAAAGGCACGTTTGGCTGTACATAAAGGTGTGTTAGTGCCTACCCTTATGTATGGTAGTGAAAGTTGGGTATGGCAGAAGAGATTTGAAAGTAGAATAAATGCTGTAGAAATGAGAGCACTGAGAAGTATGTGTGGTGTGTCTTTGACCGACAGAGTAAAGAATTGTGTGATACGAGAGTGGTGTGGGGTAAAAGAAGATGTAGTGACAAGCATTGAGAAAGGCATGTTAAGATGGTTTGGGCACATGGAGAGGATGGATGACGATAGACTGACAAAGAAGATATATCAGACTAGTGTGAATGGGACAGGACCAAGGGGAAGACCTAGGAGAACGTTCTCTGACCAGATTGGAGACATCCTGAAAAAAGGACAAGTCAGAAGTACCCTTAACAGAAGAGCATGCATGAGAAACTTGATGGGAGTGAGTGAAGCAAGTGAGGTATGTCAGGATCGTTGCAAATGGCGTTCCGTAGTCTCTGCCTACCCCTCCGGGAAACAGCCGTGAGTCTATGTATGTATGTATGTATGTCAATTACATAAATAAACGTTACATAACTTGCGAAATTTTATAATTATCAAAGATTTCAAGCATTCTTTGAGAAAAATAAAATGTGGGAAAATCTTTTTCAGGTCGGCTGAAAAAATAATGTTGATTCTATTTTGTTATGGGTGGTTTAATTTTCTTTATCGTTATATTTCTATGAAATTTTTAGACCTCTAGTTTCAAGGTGAACCACTTGGATTGCAACCGTGAGAGCGCTTAGATCGGTTTAAAGAACTTTATTTCTCACTCAGATATACATCACTTACATGAGAATAACATTATAAAAAGTTTTTTTTTACAATTTCCCGGTGTGGGTAAGTATAGAAAAGTTTTAAATAAAATAGCACTGGTTCATCATTGCGAACGAACGAACGCAAATTGTTTGTGACGTTTGTGTAAGCCTAGGTTGTGGTCCAAGTTAAAAGAAAAGAAAAAGAAAAGAAAAGAAATATTTTATTTGTATCTCCATACATAATAACCCTTAAAAACTAAACATGTAGAGTACATTTTGAGGAGGGTACAAATAGGAACCTGCGTCAGCTATTGTTGCAGATGAACTGCAACGCTGATATTCTCGCAGGACCAGAGGATATAATTTTAATAATTATATGTATATATTTAAATATTATTATTATTATTATTAATTAAATGCTATTTAAAATATATACGACACTATAATATATACGCATACATTTTATATTATATTATTATAAAAAATATTAATACTAAAGACATTTGGTTGACATGTATTGTGTATCAGACAGGCAATCTTAACAAATTTATAGCGCGTTTCCGAACGCTTTCGGTCATCTCTATGGTCTATTGTCACTACTTGAGTGATTGTTCGATTGTTCCGTCAAAAGTGTCAACAAGTGGTAACAAGTAATCAAAACATCAATAAAATAAAATAAAATAAAAACAAGGCAACGCTGCGCTGGCGCTGTTGAGAGTACTACGTAATAACAGATAAACAAGACAAGAAACTGAGTAACGTTGACAGCCATATGAAATTCCTTCCAAACAATGAGTGGCGTACAGGTAGGTGGTTATACGAAAGTCGATTTTTGTTTGATTAATAAAATTTGCCTATACTTATTTTTAAAAGAATATACCGATTTCAGGCTACGTATAGGCGGTGGGAGGTCATTCCATATTTTGGCTGCCGAAAATTTAAAACCATTTTCGAACGAGGCTGATTTGTGTTTTGAAACAACCAACAGATAAGATGCGGCTCTTGTGCTGTATTGATTTACATCCCTGGACCATGTCAACTTTTTATAAAGGTATTTCGGCTTTTGATATTTAGCTATTCCAAAGAGCAAGGTTGCTAAATGTAAATAAAAGCGTTTATACGCATCTATGTTGTTCAAATGTTTACTTCGGTAATGTTTCGCATTTAAGAATATGAGTTAAAAGAGTTTTCTTAAACACATTTATCGAACTTGCGTCCCTTACGTCCTTTGGTAACTTATTATATAATTGTGCTCCCACATATGTAAAATTATTTTTACCGTAGTTAGTTCGTATACTAGGCAATACTAAATTGTTTGAGCGGCGTGTTGTGTATTTATATACCTCCTCTCTTGTAGCAAATGAGATGTGAGTGTGAGTAAGTTTGTTAATGATTTTATGTATAAGAACGCACGTGTTGTATGTATATAGTTGGGAAATATTTAAAAGTTGAGTTTCTTTATAAATAGTTTTGGTTGGTGTTAAAAAATGGTAATGGTGTAAATTTTTTATATTTTTGTTTTGCAATATTTGTATAGGCTGTAGGTTACTTTTTGAAGCGGTACCCCATATTTCAATGAGATACAGCAAATGTGGTTTTAACACGCTTTTACTAGGTCGTCGTGTATGTAACTAACTATGTAATGGAATCTTAGGTAACTAATTTAACCATCTTCCAAGGGTCGTAGCGTTATGAAAATTGGCAGCTGTATGTAGTTCTGATGATAATTTAATAATATGGTACTGACGAACTGATCTGATGATGGAACCGGAAGATATGACCTGGAACTTCATGATGGAAAAACGTATCATAGCTGTTTTGGATTTCTTATAAAAGTCTTGTGATGAACTTTGACTACAATTAGGTTTCAAGGTCTGATGATGAAGCCGGAAGATAGGCACTGGCATTCCATGATGGAATATCGTATCACAGTCGTGTTTGCACTTGTGAGAAAGGCCACGTAATGAGCTTTGACTACAATTAGGGTTGAAGGTCTGATGATGAAGCCGGAAGATAGGCACTGGCATTCCATGATGGAATATCGTATCATAGTCGTGTTTGCACTTGTGAGAAAGGCCACGTAATGAGCTTTGACTACAATTAGGTTTCAAGGTCTGATGATGAAGCCGGAAGATAGGCAATGGCATTCCATGATGGAATATCGTATCATAGTCGTGTTTGCACTTGTGAGAAAGACCACGTAATGAGCTTTGACTACAATTAGGTTTCAAGGTCTGATGATGAAGCCGGAAGATAGGCACTGGCATTCCATGATGGAATATCGTATCACAATCGTGTTTGCACTTGTGAGAAAGGCCACGTAATGAGCTTTGACTACAATTAGGTTTCAAGATCTGATGATGAAGCCGAAAGATAGGCACTGGCATTCCATGATGGAATATCGTATCATAGTCGTGTTTGCACTTGTGAGAAAGGCCACGTAATGAGCTTTGACTACAATTAGGTTTCAAGGTCTGATGATGAAGCCGGAAGATAGGCACTGGCATTCCATGATGGAATATCGTATCATAGTCGTGTTTGCACTTGTGAGAAAGGCCACGTAATGGACTTTGATTTTTTTTAATATTTTGAATAAAATAAAATAAAATATTTGCTAAATATTCATAAATATTTTTCAAATTTCATAAAAACCAAAGACCATAGCAAAATGATCGCAAGAACTGTACCTGCTGCTGTTCGAGTACCATACTTCATAGCGTCCTCTGATCCGGAGAACTTTTATTACAGTTTGCCGGTCCAGTATATGCCTTATCGCTCAGAAGTAGAACTGTTACAAGGGTTTTATAGAGCAAGAGAGGCTTTCTTAGCTCGGGAAGAGTCACATGGAGCGGCAAAGAGTGCGCGACCAGCAGCTGGAAATTTCATTCAATCAAGTGCACGCATTTCAGATCCTCGAAGAGCCTCCAGTATTGGATAATATAGAACACAATGAAGACTATCCTGAACAGACTATGACTAATGATCAATTCGACTCAGCACGACAGACTATGAATATGGACCAAGGACAACTATTCAATACTATCACGTCAAACATACAGTCGCAACAACAGGGCGATCAACAAAGGTTTAAACTTTTCGTAACTGGTGGCACTGGAACAGGAAAGACGTTCTTGTTTAACTTGTTGAAAAATCAAGTGAACAGATGTTACGGGAAGCAGGTTACAAAGATTGACGCTCTAACTGGATTTGCAGCACGACTAGTAGGTGGTTCAGCACTGCATAGCTTGCTCAAATTACCAGTTCAAAGAGACGGCGTCTTAGTGAACATGCCTCAACTCTCCGGCAACTACTTGAGAATTATGCGTCAACAGTGGCAAAATGTAGAGTTCTTGTTCATGGACGAGATATCTATGGTTCCGTATGAGATGTTGTGCATGATAGACGCTCGTTTACGCCAGCTAAAGAATTACGATGAACCCTTTGGCGGCATAAACGTTATGCTCTTTGGCGACCTCTTGCAGCTTCTGCCAGTGCGTGGTAAACAGGTGTTTCAACAGCCAGACCACATCAGACCAGCTACTCATTTATGGCGGCTTTTCCCATTAGTCGAACTCAGACAAAACATGCGCCAGCGAGGAGACACGACATTCACCGACATCTTGAACGCCTTAAGGGTCGGAGAGTTGAACAGCGAGCATCTCGCAGTATTGATGACTAAGGTCTCAACAAATGCTACTGGCGAGTTTGCGCTTGAAAAAGGACTACGTATTTATCCAACAAACAACCAAGTAGAGAAGCACAAATATGAAGTTCTTAAAGGACAATGGCAGATCTCCATACATCGAAATGTCTGAAATTAAATTAAAGCGCACAGTAATAAAAAATATTTCAAAAAATTTGGCGTAAGTAACAGAGTCTAGAAATGATTCTATTTTCACTCGGGAAATCCGGAAAAACAAGATATCGGTGTTTTAGTTTTTAGTTAAGAATGAACAATGTAGGTACGTTTGAATTATCAAATGAAATTATGTCAGATTGACATCAAAACGAAGAAGTATTCTGTAGTATCTAACTGTCACAGCCAAAGACAAAAGCAGAGCTGCACATTTTAAATCGATTTTATGTGAAATCGATACAACATTAAAACAATGCTGTGACGTTTTTATTTGATTTAAAAGTTGTTTTATCAATGTGTAACTTATAGGATAGTTTCATTACCAAAATTGTAATTAAATAATGTTTAATAAATTACATTAAGTTTTACATCATTTTGTTTTATTTTTTATGTATTAAATATTTTCATTTCATTCATGCATGAGGAAATATGCTACTTGGTGTGTGTGTGTGTGTATGTATGTATGTGCGTGCCTGTGTGTATGTGTGTGATTGTGTCTGTGTTGTGTGTATGTGTGTGTGGTGTGATTTGGTGAGTGGGTGAGTGTGTGCTGGCCTTGCTCATATATTCATGTGCAAGAATTTTTCGGTTTCTTCGTAATTCCACTGAAGTAGTACAGATTTTAGCTTACATCTCAATTCCCTAATACTTAACTCTCGTAAATTCAAAAATACTATAATAGAGTCCATTATTCCCAGCAATATAAATAAATCAGGTGGACTACCGAGTAAATTAAAAATGTTCAAAGAGGCTAAAATCATGTTGCGATCCAATATAGACGTGGAGAAGGGGCTAGTAAATGGCAGCACCGGATTCATCTCGGACATCGTCTGGCCGCACTTTAGACGTGACCAAATGTATGAAACCTACATACCGTCCATCAAAGTTAATTTTGGAAACGACGATGAGCACCTAATTCAGCCTATAGGCATCCAGTTCCCGGCCAAGTATAGCTACGGTATGGTGGAAAGGCGCATGCTCCCAATGATTTTAAGTTAGGCATCTACCGTGTAAAATCTCTCTCCAGATTGAAGAGCTAGATCGTTCTAAGCTGACATATTAAACACCATGCAATACAGACGAACTGGCGGAGATTGAGAGGATGCGGGTTCATTCGCCTACTTAAAATAAATGTATGTTAAAAATATTTCATTATCAAAGACTAAAAAGTATAAAATAAATTAATAGTTTAAAAAACACTAGAAAACACGCTTTTATAAATGCACGTAAAAACAAAAAATAAATTATGGATTGTTCAAGTTGTCTCTATTTCTGGGCTAAACTATGTGTTTTAATTATAATATTTGATTGTAAAAGCGTGGGGCGCTGGAACAGGACAGACTTTCTTGTTAACTAATACTAACTTCCTGGCGGAAGCTGCATGAGGTCGCACAAGAGCATAGCATTTATGCCGCCAAAGGGTTACCAAAGGGAACCAAAGATATCTCGTCCACGAACAAGAACTCTACATTTTGCCACTGTTGTCGCATTACCCTTATGTACTTAATTTCCTGAAAGGCGAAGCGTTAAAAATGTCGTTGAATGTCGTCTTCCTCGCTGATGGCGCATGTTTTTTCTGAGTTCGCCAAACTGGTACGTTGAGTAGATTGTTTAATGTAGAGGCACTTACTATTCGTGCTGCAACTCCAGTTAGAGCGCGAATCTGTGTAACCTGCTTCCTGTAACATCTATTCACTTGATATTTCAACAAGTTAAACAAGAACGTCTTACTTTTCCAGCGCCCCACGCTTTTACAATCAAATATTATAATTAAAACACATAGTTTAGCTCAGTAATAGAGACAACTTGAACGATCCATAATTTATTTTTTGTTTTTACGTGCATTTATAAAAGCGTGTTTTCTAGTGTTTTTTAAACTATTAATTTATTGTGGTCAGGGTCACAAGAAAACCTAACATAACCTATTAAGTTGATCTGATGCGGACCTCCATCATCACCGACCGACCAATCAGAGAGCAGTATGTGATTTGCCGTATTTTAATAAAGCGTAAAATTAAAAGCTCCTCTGTGATTGGTCGAACGGTGTAGAATCTTAGGAATGGATTTCCGTTAGTTTATATATTGAACACGAGACGTCGCAAATTTATATATGGTATTCATAATTTTTTATATTCTTTTTTTATTTTATTACCTGACTACGGCGAAGCCAAAAGGAAGGGTAATGTTTTTGGCAATCTATGAATGTATGTATGTCGCTAAGTTCTACCGTAGCGCCTAAACTATTGAACCGATTTTAATAAACGGGATGTCAATAGAATCGTAATAATGGCCCAGGTGACATAGGCTATATATTTTGGAAGTAAACTAAATAATTAATTACCTATTACTGCGATTATTTTTCAGGATATTTATCATGTAACTTTGTTTTGAATAACCGGTATTCTGATATAAGATATACCAGACGGACAATATAAAACTAATGTTAAAGAATTCGAAAGCCAAAATGTATATAATCAACTATTCGAAAACTTATAATTTTATTTTGTTGGATTGAACTTGCTACGCAGTGTAATCAATATTGATTAATTAATTATTATCATAAGTCACTTATACTACTCACAAAATGACAAAAAGAACTCCCTCTTGAATCATTGGAACAATTTTGTATCCAATGAATATTTCACAAACCGTTTTAATTTCATATTCTCACAACCGGATGAGGCAAATAATATCACAATCGGTGTTTTGAATAATAAAGATGATCCCGCAAATGGGATCAAACCATAGTTTATGTAGATTAGTGCGTTCGCACTCGACATGATGTCTCCCCTTTGAGCACAAAATTTGCTGTTTATGTGGGACATAATACAGAATGTAACGTAGACCGTGTGACCGTGTTGTACATGGGTCATATTATGGTGATGCATATAAACAGGTCGTCATGAAGGTGCACCTCAGAACATTTCCATGGGTAGTATGTGATCATATCTCAGACTGGTGCTTTTTTCGTTTAGTACAAAATTTACCTATCTAAATTAGATTCTATTTTATATTATTTTTTCCCAAATGTTTTACGATGGAACAGAAATAAAAACTAGCAATTCATCAGATTGAAAATTTTATCTGCAAGTCAGACTGCGATATAGTTTAATCGACAACTGTTTATGCTTAGCCGAGTATCTGCGATCTGTTGTAGGGACCCTTTTGGAGTACGTTTTAAAAAACACTATTTATGAGGTTTAAGACGTATATTGTTCTTGAACAATATGACACGGATAGTGGGGTCCGAAACTAACCGCTTGAGACAGAGTTGAGACGCAGACTGATGTCCGCGGGGTTCGGTACATGAATATATAACTAAAATAGTTGCTGACTTGCAAATAGGGCGTCTGTTCAATAGCACAACGCTTTACATGGAAGGGGTATAACACCTACCCCGATAAAGTGAACTTAGGGCTTAAATGTCCGAAGTTCGGAGTTAGAGGTGGATCCTAATATTAGGCGTCGAGACTTCTTCTAACTCAGAACCTAGGCTAGTGTTATATCTATTAGAACCATTAATGTTTCTAGATATTGATTGAGATTTGGGTAAGGTAAAGCTCAAGCGTTTACTTGCGGATTTACAACAAGAATACACTTTATAAAATACAAAAGGCAATAAAATTAAAAAGGTAATTATACTTAAAATAGAGTAATGTGTCCCTTACGTAACAATATGTGGGGTATCTATTATTTTGTCTAATTTGTCAATATTGTTTTCCAAAATATGTTTATTTGTATTGATATTGTCCAAATCAATGTTTTGTAGGTGAACGGGTGACACATTTTCCTTATATCTATGAAAACTTATCTAAGTTACAACAGGAGCTGTTAAATTGAATTCTGATATTATTACGGGTGATGTTATGTTTAAAACATCGTTTACAGAGGTGAGAACGGTGCTTTTACAATAACCAGCACAACCTTTAGGAATGGTAAGTATTCCAGTACCTATTACATTTATTTCAGGTGTTTCTTGGTGCGGACAATCCAGAGTGACCTTGGTCGGCTCTGATTGAACGAATAACCATTTATTGTTAGACAATAGTTTCCAAATATCTAATTTACCGTATGCTAGAGCGACTTTACATTGTTTCGGGATTTCACTTATCACTTTAGAGATTATTTCACTTTCACAGGTTGGTTTCGATTCACTTGTAAACACACTTGTAATTTTGCAGAGGAACGATCCGGTTTCGACTACACGACACTCATCTAACTCATCTAAGGTTCAGTATTGGGTTCTGTCTTTGGTCATTGCGCTAAATTTGGAACTCGGTACAATCAGGCCAAAAGAATCTGGCTTCATAGGGTTGTATAATACAGGTAAAGCTATCGTATGGAACAAGTTAAATTTCTTAACGGATACTAAAGGTATTTGTAATACGAATATAATTTTAACATCTGTAAAATAGCATGATAAATTATAATAATATTTAGCAAATTATGGATATAAATTAATTCTAACAATACAGGAAACTCCAAATCATTGGGCAGATGTCGATGGTTATCAGCAAGCTCGTGGTACAATTGCGATGGTGTTAGTATGGCTGGGTGTAGTATATTTTGACTACTAATCAATACAGCATTTGTAATATCTTCTAGTTGGGCAGACAAGGTGAATATTGAAGTTGAAAATCTGTCAAGGATTATGCTAACATAAGTTTGTAGCCGAAGCTCGTTCACGACATAGGTTATGTTTTGTAAATCTGCTGATAGGTTGCCGATAGCCTCCGATAGCATAGCTTTATTAATTTTGATTTTCTCTAATGTGTTATTGTATGATAAGATAATTGAAGTAGTGACCACAATATTTTCTTTCATTAAGGAAGCTAGCTTTACTTGGTTATTCTGTAGAGATTCTATAGCATCGTTATATTTTACGGCGTCGTGTTCTTCTAAAGTGCCAAAGATCGTTTTTAAGACAGTGCCCATTCCTCCTATCCAGGCGCTTCGTCTAGACCGATTCTCTAACAGGTAAGATATAGAGGTAAATTCCCTTTTTAGGTCATGATGCCGTGCTATTAACGGTTCTAGCATATGTTGTGGCGCCTTTTCGTCGCGTATCGGCGTTTGCTCGAACATACGTTTTGATGTGATCAAAGCGGTTTCTATGTTATTTATATGTGTGCCAAAATTCGAAATTTCTAATGGTATCAGAACACTTAGTTGATTACGGTATATCTGTAACGTGCCCAGGTGGTCAAAATAGAGACTCGAACTTGACGTGATTGGTTGAACATGGTTCGGTTGACCTCTCATGGGAGAACTTCAAATAATTATACTATGGTTAGTTCGCTGTTTGTTATTTCCTGTGTATAGCTCCTGTTATGCCTTATCCTATCTTAGTACTAAATAGGTATGCAAATATATCTTAAAGATTAAAATAGACGTGTTTTAATGGAAAATAATAAAAATATTTTTTTATTTTACAGGTTGCTGGGGACATCAGCTAATTTGATTTCATCGTAGTGGTGTCGCACGTGACGTCGATTTATAAGTAGGGATAAGGTGTTGTTACCATGCACCTTTACAACTTTGTAAGGTCCCTGCCAAATCGGTCATAGGGCTTTACGTGACCTGAGATGGTTCTTAAGGTACTAGAGGTCACCAAACTTGTACTGAATTGCACGACTTCGGGTATCGTAATAGTTTTTGGAAACAGTTTTAGAACGTTGAATGTATTCCAGAGCCTTTTCTCTTGAATACTTTAGGCGATTCTGTAACATTTTTATGTATTTAGGATAGGTGACATTGGTATTTTCGCCGAAAATTGAGTTTGGTATAAAAAGCTTATGGCCAAACATGAGTTCGTATGGGGAATAATATGTCGTTGAATGAATTGCCGAGTTATAGGCTAGCTTGGCTGTATAAACATATCGAGGCCAATTTGCTTGGTCCTCGTTAAAGTAGGATTTTAAATACTCTTTGAGAGTCGAGTGACTTCGCTCTAGGGCCCCTTGCGTTTGCGGGTGGTATTGTGAAGACCACAGCTGTTTTATTTTAGGAAGTCACAAGTTTTCTTGAACAGTTCGGCTGTGAAGTTGGTCCCCTGATCCGTGAGTATAATTTTTGGAATTGCAAAAATGGATATAAGGTGTATCAAACATTTGCTAGTTTCTTCAGCGGTAATAGATCTAAGCGGATAACCCATAGAGAACTTTGTGAGGTCGTCTTGAATGGTGAGAATGTATTTTAATTTTGCAGTTCCTGCTTCGGGAAGAGGTCCTATGATGTCCATGGCAATGCGTTGACATGGAGCAGTTGAGCTACTAGTTATTTGCATAGGACTGCGATTAATTTTCCTTAAGGCCTTATTTTCCTGGCATGATCTACATTGTTTAACATAGGATTCAATATCGCTTCTCATTCCTTTCCAATAATAGGACTCCCTTATTCGGTTGTACATACGAGATGATCCTAGGTGTCCTGCTATTGGTATATCGTGATTATCGAATAGGATTCTTTTTATTTCAGTGGGTGAGGGATATATGATGTTATTATCGTTTACCACGTTAATTATTATTGATGTGTTATGGAAGAGGAACATGATCATATTATATATTTTTTTGAAAGAATGTTTCTCGAAAGGATTTTTTAAAATCTAAAATAGCGATTTTGCTGTCGCTTTCAGTGACTAAAATTTCGTTCTTGACATTCTTTAATGTTTTAAAAATTTCAGGATACGATGCCTCGTCGAAGAGGTGAACTTTCGAGAATAAGAAGTATATGGTTTTGTTATTATGTGTAATTTTAAGAGAAGAGTGCAGTTCTTTTTCGCTATTAAGAATATTTTCGTGATCTTGCAGGTTGCTCAGGATTTCGTGAAGGTAGGGGTTTGACTCGTCGAGGTCAATTGACGGTGGGATAAGGATAATTTTGGAAGTTGATTTAAGGATATTGTCATTGTGTTCCCTAATTATTGTATTGTAGGTTTTGTTTTTGTCTTTAATGGATTTCAGGAACGTGGTGTAATCATCCGATGGCGACTCAGGAGTAGGACTAAGATTTTCAGGTGGGCTGCAGGCCATTTCACTGGAAAGTAAGTCGTCGGCGTTTGCGGGTGAGTTTATATTCTGTGGAGGTGACTGTTCAGGGACGTTGGACGGTAAGTTTACAGCAGAGGCGAGTGGATCTCCGTGTATCGTCTCTGGTTGGTCCTTTTGTCTAAGATCGGCTCTACTTCGTCGGGATTAAACGGGTCAATTTCGTCAAGGTTAAAGGAGGATGGCGAGATCAAGAGTGTGGTAGCGTATGTGCTATGCGACCGAACACCACACCTTTCGGCCAAAAGTCCTCCTTAATAACAACAGGCAGAAAGCACGTCGGGATCCGCACCACAAACGCGTTGAAATTGAAGTTGCGTCGCGACTCCAGCAGCTGTACTCTCGGCATGTAGTTCGACTTTTGGCGCACGTACTCCGCGATGTCCTCCGCCTTAGTGGTGTAGTGCAGGCGAGAGATGTACACGGGTGTGTTCGGTGCGGCAGCGCGCAGAGTTGCACCAGGTTCCACAGGAGCCGTGCCGCAACAGTTCTTGACGGTCTTCTGACGACGCTTCCTCCGCTGCACCGTCACAAAACCATCATCTGCTACGTCAGCCTGTTTTTTCGCCTTTTCCGGCTTGGGCTACGTAGCTACAGGGGTGTTCGCAGATTCCTGCTGAAACTTTATTGAGTTAGGTCGCACGGCAATATACGGAGGAGTCGCGGGGTCGGGGGCAGGGCTGCGGGGCGCTTGTGTAGCGCACTCAGCAGTCACAATATTACGCGGCGACAGAAATGCTGACGCGAAGCTTGCGACTGATGTATTGACGCATGCACCTCGGCGCGTGTTGATGTTAGTACGCGCCGGTGACCCACTTAAATCGACAACCTTACGTAAGTCGTCTAACTCCGTGCGCAAGAGTGCGACGGTATCTTGAGATGTCTCCAACTCTTTGTGTACAGCGGCTAAAATTGCCTTAAGAAAAACTATGTCCTTCAAAAGGCTTGTAACATCGACGTGGTCGATAGTGACAAGAGGTAACTTGTTTAAGTATCTCGCCACAAACGTCGGCACGTCGTCAGGATTGGTCTCTTTGAGCAGCGTGATGATGTCTTGTAGGCTTTTTTTCGTCCCGTCACGCCTGCGGGATACCATCTGGTCACATTTATTTAGCGACCTGTACACAAGCAGCTTGGCAGCCGCAATGTCCTCCTCGCTGAAGTTCGTTGGACAGATCTAGATAGCCAACACTTCGTCCACGATATCCAGCTTCTGCTGCAGGAACGCCAGCAGCTCGTTCACCACAAGTTTATCACTCATGGCGATAAAATTACGAGCGTCGGCTCGTGCCGCGCGAAACAATAATATAAAATTTATTTACACGACACACGTCCACCTTAGAGCGCAGTCAGACTAGACTCGATAGTCCGTAGACAGATTGATATAAATATTGATAACAAAATTTTGTGAATTTTCGCTATATTTCTTATTAAGAGAGAGTTGAAGCGTCAAAATGATTGTAACGACCATCAAGAAGATTTTGATTAGAATGTCGAGACTTGGCAATGTCACCTGACGAAGTTGTTCGCCCGTTGTACTAAACAAATGGTGAGTCACTGACTGGTCTGGTGCGTTGTCCGGATTGTACCCAGGACCGCTTTTTCTAAGGTAAGCGGGGCCTGCAAGTGCATTTTGGTAAAGTACATAAATCCCAAAACGTACTTCCAGGGCTTTCAATATTTTCACAATCTGGATCAGGAGACCACCAAATTCCTTTTTGGCAAATTTTATCTAAATTAAAACATTCGGTTCCGATTATTAAAAGAGTTCCCCGTGGGGCAAGATCATCAGTGTCAAAAAAATTGTCTGAATGCATAGGTCTTGTCGTAAAGGAGAACTCAAAAACGGCCTGGGAGCAATTATTGACATTCCTTTATAGGATTTTACATGCTGATAAAAATCAGGCAGCCCAAAATTCATTAACTTCCTAAATTAAGTATAATTGTCAAATTTCGGCCCACACTTTACACCCTAAATTCGCATCATTGAAGCATAAATCGCTCTATCAATATGTGGAATCCAAATTAAGGGAAGGTGACATACGAGGCGCGTCTAGACTATTATTCAGTAGTGATGTGGTGGCGCCTTGCTCTCCAGAGACGCTTGCGGGTCCGAAGAGCAAGCATCCAGCGCCCATTAATGATCTCTCCTTTCCTGAAGCTCCCGACAGTGAATCAGAACATCTGATTACCACGATAATGATGAAAGCGATATTGGTGTGGATGAGATTGTGAAGGCGTTGGGAAGTGTGAAATTAGGTAAGGCTGCAGGTTATGATAGGATTACAGTTGAAATGCTGAAGGCTGGACAGGGCATCATAGTTGGTCAGCTGCAGCGCTTATTTAACTTGTGCTGGAGCACCGGCCGAGTACCTGATGACTGGACCACAGCGGTGGTTGTGCCTCTTTATAAGGGAAAAGGCTCGCAACAAGACTGCAAGAACTATAGAGGCATTAGCCTTCTCAGCATTGTTGGCAAATTGTATGTGAAGGTACTGATTGAAAGAGTTATGGAAGTAACCGACAAGAAAATATGGGATGTACAAGCAGGATTCCGAAAGGGTATGGGGTGCACGGATCAAGTCTTTTCCTTGCGGTGCGTAGCCGAAAAATTCTTGGCCAAAGGTCAAAAGGTCTATTGCGCATTCGTGGATTTGGAAAAGGCTTACGATAAAGTGGTGAGGAATGAAATGTGGTCGGTATTGTCGATGTATGGGGTGAACAGCAGCCTCATACGAGCTCTGGAATCCCTTTATGAAGATTCTAGAGCTTGTGTGAGGATAAATGGGTCGTACACGGATTGGTTTACCATCGAAACAGGTGTTAGACAGGGATGTGTAGCGTCGCCGTGGCTGTTCAACCTCTTCATGGACAGTTGTTTGCAAGATTTGAAAAATAGTGACTGTGGATTAAGGATGAATGAGTTACTTGTCAAATGCCTCCTTTATGCTGATGATCAGGTTATACTTGCGTCTTCAGCAGAGGAGTTGCAGGAGATGGTAACAATCATGCATGGTGCGTTAGAGAGGAAAGGAATGAAAGTAAATGTAAGTAAAACGAAAGTTATGGTTTTTGAAAAGGAGGAATGCGTTACGGCTTGTAATGTTATGATCGATGGACAGCGAGTGGAGCAAGTGAATGAGTTTGTATATTTAGGTACGCTGTTTACAAGAGATGGTAAGAATGTAGAAGATATTGAAAGAAGAGGTAATGCAGGTAATAGAGTGAATGGAGCTCTGAAGGCGTTTATGAATAGCCAAAACGTGTCCAAAAAGGCACGTTTGGCTGTCCATAGAGGGGTGTCAGTACCTACTCTTATGTATGGTAGTGATAGTTGGGTATGGCAGAAGAGTCATGAAAATAGAATAAATGCTGTAGAAATGAGAGCACTGCGAAGTATGTGTGGTGTTTCTTTAACTGACAGAGTAAAGAATTCTGTGATAAGAGAGTGTTGTGGGGTAAAAGAAGATGTAGTGACAAGCATCGAGAAAGGTATGCTAAGATGGTTTGGACACGTGGAGAGGATGGATGACGAAAGACTGACCAAGCAGATATATAAGGCAAGTGTGGAAGGGACAGGACGAAGGGGAAGACCTAGGCGGACGTTCTCTGACCAGATTGGAGACATCCTAAAAACAGGACAAGTTAGAAGCACCCTGAACAGAAGAGCATGCATGATGGGAGTGAATGAAGCAAGAGAGATATGTCAAGATCGTTGCAAATGGCGCTCCGTAGTCTCTGCCTAACCCTCCGGGAAACAGGCGTGAGTCTATGTATGTATGTATGATTACCACAGCCAAGGACGTGTTAGCAGCAGTTTGCTCCTTCCGGAGTGACTCGGCAGGTGGCCTTGATGCCTTCACACCACAGCATCTTAAAAATCTTGTGTGTTCAAGTGCTGGGGTGGCTGGTGATACGCTTCTGAAGGAGTTGACTGCGCTAGGAAATATGATGCTCTCCGGTAATGTGGACGATGCCATCATTGACATCTTGTATGGGGCGAATCTATGTGCCCTTAAGAAGAGGGACGGCGGCAATCGTCCTATTGCCGTGGGTTGCACATATCGGCGTATAGAAGCCAAGATATGCTGTAAATTTTACAGCAGGGAGCTATCAGGAAAAATCCAACCCCTACAACTAGGTTTTGGTTCCAAAGGGGGTTGTGAGGCTGCTATACATGCCCCTTTCCACGTACCTGGGAAGTGGTGATGGAGATGTTATTTTGAAGGTTGACTTGAAAAACGCCTTCAATTCAGTGAATAGGTACACTCTGCTGGCACAAGCCAAAATTAGAAACCCCCAAAATTTTCAAATTTCTTTGGCGATGTTACAGGTATCCCACAAAATTACTATATCAGGACAATCTTTTGGAATCTGCAGTTGGATGCCTACAAGGTGACCCTCTTGGACCAGTCATTTTTAGCTTAGCTATACAACCCATTATTCGGCAAATAAATTCTAAAGGAGAATGACCAAAAGTGGTCTACAATGTTTCATGTTGCAAAACCAAAATAATATAGAAATTATTTTCTTATTTTGTACGACCTTTTGACGTCAGGAATTTTATTTTCGTATCCGGAATTTTGACTTAAAAATAAAAAGTAAATAAAAAATAGCTACGCATTATTTCCGTATAAAGTCGAACGTCAATACATAAGAATGTATTGACGTTCCGTTCTCTCCATTTGTACGAACTATGTACCTAAGTATGAGCCTTTAGAAAAAATCATCACAAGAATGATATGAAATGCATAAATAGATAAATAGTCAGTAACATAATTACGTTTTGAAATATGTATATTTAATTAATATTTAATAGCTTTGCTATAATAATTACTATTTTTGTGTTCCGTCTCACGCAGACTGTTAAGCCAGATGACAACCGGCCTCTGGGACCGGTATCGGCCATTATTGTATATGTGTTGATTGAGAATTTGAGAATATTCATTGCGATAATCTCTCCATTTAAATAGTAATACTAACGAAACTCCGTTTTTTTAGGCAGCGATAGCCGAGTGGATATACCAACAGACTGCGATGCAGAGGGTATCGGGTTCGAATCCACGGCGCGCACCAATGACTTTTCGGAGTTATGTGCGTATTGAATTGTTAATTATCGCTTGTCCCGTGCCTCGGAGAGCACGTTAAGCCGTCGGTCCCGGTTGTCATGAAGATCTTTGACAGTCGTTACAGGGCGTCAGTACCTTCTAAATAAACTGACACTAGTCTAAACCATGGAATATCGCTATCCCTTCGGGTTGCGGAGGTCAGACAGGCAATCGCTCCGTGGAAAAGCTAATATTCAGCCAAATCCGGTTAGACTAGAAAGCGGACCCCAGATTGAAACTGGGATAACGCTAAGAGAAAGAAGACTAACGAAACTCCGTTTGAGTGTTTATTTTAAATAACTTAGCGTGTGTTTCATATAACTTACGACAGGACGTTTTTATATTTAGTTACCTAAGTGATTTGTTACGATAGGCCGTTTTATGTGTTGTGTTTATGAACTCTTCGAGTCTACCTGTAATCATGTCGATGCTTGATTCTGATCAACCAATACCGGTTGTAATGCGGAGAAGCCGACGTGTTTTGTAAGTGCATGATAATCTTTGGTTTTATTTTGCGAGTAGGTTTAAAACATAATTTTAGGTTATCTCCGTTTTTGTTAAATTACTTAAAAACCCGGGTATTTGTAGGAATATGAACAATTTTATTTGATAATATATAAAGTGTAGTCTTTAATAAATAAAGAATTATTGTGCAACAACTTGAGACGGAATTCCATACATAGATGGTCATTCTCCTTTAATTTATGGTTCTTAGACGACGGGACCCTGGGAGGCGAAGCAGATATAGTATTGCAAGATTTGACTTTTCTTAAAAATAAATTCGCTTCTATTGGTTTGGAACTAAATTAAAGTAAATGTGAGCTGTTTATAAATACAACAGACTCCACAAAAAACATTCGATAACATCTAAATTTAATAATTTGGCATCAAATTTAAAAATTGTGGATAAGACTTCTCTCCACCTCCTAGGTTCTCCAGTATTTGAAGAATCTTTCCATTCTTTCTTAGAGGAAAAGATACAACATTTTTGTGAAGTTTCAGTCATTCGGCTTATACTATTAATCGATATTTAATTGTCTTTTCGTCCCAAAATTCACACATGCCTTAAGATCTTCTCAACTTTGGAAAAACAAATCACTTTTAGAACAAATCGACAAAATTATCCAAATTACTTTAAAGAGAATATTAAATGTGGATTTGAACGACCGAGCCTGGCTACATGCGTCTTTGCCATACGTCTAGGTGAGCTCGGTGTACGCATTTCTAGTGTATGTCTACCGGCGCTTCTATCTTCGGTTCACAGCACGGAAGAGTTAACTAGGAAAATTTTATTACCTACACCAGTTAACTCAGAAGTGGTGTTCAAAACCGAAGATATAAACGCCTAGAAAATGGCTTGTCCAAGCACTGATTTGTCTACCAACTTATTCTCCCAAAGACAGTGAGACGCGCCGCTTTGTAACATAGTAAGAAAAAGTCTTTTGGATACATCTCTTAATGTTACAGAGCGTGCTCGCTTACTGGCTGTGGGAGAATGGGAATCCGGTCTGTGGCTTCAGGTACAACCATTGTCCAACCATGAACCATGTTGGACGATGAGATGTTCCGTATCGCCACTGGTCTGCGTTTAGGTGCTCCGTGTATTTCTCCGCATCGATGTCATCGTGGAGAAGACGTCGATAGCCTCGGACACCATGAGCTATCTTGCAGCAGAAGCGCTGGTAGATTCCTTGTCATGCTCATCTAAATGACAGAATCCGTCGTGCTCTTGTCGCGTCTGGCGTACCAGCTGTACTTGAACCAAATGGTTTGGTACGCGACGACGGTAAGAGACCTGATGGTATGTCATTGTTGCCTTGGAAAATGGGTAGGCCTTTGGTGTGGGACGCAACCTGCGTAGACACCCTCACGCCATCACATGTTCCAAGCACGGGAGGCCATGCTGGCGCTGCTTCTGCAACTGCGGCAATCCTCAAACGGCGCAAACGCAGTAATTTAGTAAGTAATTACGTGTTTGAGGCGTTTGGGGTGGAAACGCTAGGCTCATGGGGTCCAAGCGCTAGTTCTCTATTCCGGAAAATTTCTAAACGGTTAATCGACGTCTCACGTGACCAGAAGGTTGGTTTATTCTTTGCTCAAAGAATCAGCATTGCCATCCAGCGTGGCAATGCTGCCAGCCTTCTGGGCACGTTGTCATCGACATTGATGCGGAGGCATTTTACGACGCCTAAACCATGTAAATATTTTAACTTTTTAGATTTGTTTTATGTTTTTTGTATTAGATTAGTTAGAAACTGAAGGTTAATATAATCTAATATGATTATATTAACCTTCAGTTATAAAATTATGTTTTACTAATGTTCCAAATTAAATTGAATAAAGTTTTGTATACTAATGGTGATTACCTAAAGTTTAATTGAAAATCCGGTAATCTGTGATGATAAGGGTTTTTATTATACCCCGTAAGTAATTGGAAACGGCAGTAAAATAAAATTTGATACTTAGTCCAATACTTGAAAATATTTAAGTATTTCGCAAGGTACGTCTATGCACTAGGTGCATAGGGTTCCCACCAAGAACTTAGGGTCCCCAGCCAACCTCGGCGTTTAATATGCCTCTGCCTACCCCTTCGAAGAAACAGGCGTGAGTCTATGTATGTATGTATGTACGTTTATGCACTACATACATTTTACATTTTCATTTTTTATCTGATCTTCGCCGGATCTTTACTCAGACATTCTTGAAGGCAATATCAACCCGGATGTTAACACTTAGCGCGATAAAATGGATTCTGTTCGGTAAAAACTCTGGCTGGCAGGTGTCTCTATCCGTTACTTGTCGGCTCTTAACTTTTTGGTACTTTGATTTTGTAATCAACGTTGAAGGGAAAGACAAAGTAAATATTAAAGTTTCACTTTACAGTATTCAATCAGGACAACGCACGTTTAATATGTTGTACACAGTAACTTTCGCTTGTCGTGTAACTTTTTCGCTGTTTTTGAAAGGGTTAACCGTACAAATTATGTCTTAGTGTCTCTAAAACTGCTTTATTTTTGGTTGACAGTCCGGTAAAACTCAAATAATTTTCGCATAAGTTTTCGTTATTAGCACTTCAACATTTAAATAAACTTCAACATTTAAGTAACAACGTTAATTTCAATTAGCCAGGATGCTGTTAGTGTCATTTAGCAAAGGATCATTACGAGAAGCAAAACAAAAGACGGCGAAAGAAACATAGCTGAACAATGGAAGCTTCGATATTCGTCGCGATCCGAAGTGCAGCGCTGAGAAGCGAAGCGTGGTGACATAGTCAACTCTTAATGGAACAAATGAAAGCGCGACACAGGAAGCAAGAAGCTAAATTTCAGTGGAATAAGTTTAGTTGAGCCACTTTGTTATCCAGCGCGCGGTTCCCTCAAACGAGTAACTTGTGTGGAACCATGAACAAACTTATACACGTGTGTCGTGCGCGATGAAACAACTACTTACGCCTATTTTAATTATTTTACACCCAACTGCTGTTACGGTAGAATGCGCTTAAATTATTTTAGTTCTATGCGGTGTAATCGTGCAGTTTGTTTGGCTTCTACTGTAGAAAAATTATAAAGCGGTAAATAAGTTAAAGTTTTATAACTTATAGACTGTACTCTGTAGTTATTATCCCTGTCAAAGTGCATCAACGTGACTCGTCTAAGACTGAATTTCAGACTCTGAAATGCCCGAATCTGATCTGATCTGACCAGTATTACTGTAGTCAGGGATTCAAATGCTGAACTGATGTAAAAGTTCCGAAACTGTTACACTTAATCATACAATGCCATATACACGAGGCAAAAAGATAAATATAAAGGAATATAAAATAATTGTTGTTTCGGGTCTGGGTGTGCATTGTGTCCGTTTGCTGTATGTTTGTAAAGTCCCCCGCGTCACAAGCCTAGCCTAGTCCTTACGCGGGAGTTGACTTTAAACACAAAAAAAACAACAACAACACTCTAATTATAAACGTAATTTACCCAACATTGGACATGCATAATTTTATTATATTTACCACAAACCAAAACATTAACCACAACTGCCGTCATTTTGAAATCCCACACCACCTGTCATTCTCTTATAAGACGTATAATTTATTCATAAAGGTAGAAAATCGAATAACACATGTCAAGATATAATATTGACGTGAAAATAATCCAATGAACTGTGAAATCCTCACTCATACAGTCATACCTCGGTGGCCATCAAAGACGGAGGGCTGACCGCTTATGTTTGTCATTTGATGTTTTCCATGTCGGTAGATAATCTGGTTAATTCTTGATGATGTATTAATTTGTAAACGTATGATAAAGATATCGAAAAGGTATATTTTAATTATTATGTTTACGTTTTTAGACCTTTTCTTTATGCATTAAAACCAATCAATTTACGTAAATTGATTAATTGTATGATGAGGGGCCCAATTCTCCTAATTATATTTGTTCAAAATGCATTTTCGATTGAATGTCAGTGTCATTTTCATGTCACAAATGGTAGTTGTCCTAAATTAACTGATATTTGAATGTTATTGGAATGTTATCGTGAGTCGATCGTAAATTGAACCCGATCAACGTCGAACTATAGAAGTCAAATTAGACGATAATGACATTTTATTAACATAGTATACCAATTTGAGTCAATTCAAAATTTAATCTCATTTCGTTCAAAATATAGTTTCAATGTCATATAAAATACGAGAATTGGCCTTCTGGGTTACGGTTGTTTTTAACAAAACAGCCATCACCCAGAAAAGACAGCAAAGGATGATAAAGTTATACTAGCTTTTGGTGGTTCTTTGAGTCAAGATTTATAATTAAAAAAATCAACAAAACTGAAACAATTTAAATAGAAAGAATATCATCCTTTTAACTGCTCAACCATATTATCTTGGATTGGTCTGAAGTGAACCATAGTACACATACATATATACATAGTCTCACACCTATATCCCCGAAGGGTTAAGCAGAGGTATATTGCTACACCCACTTTTCGCCACATTTATTTTAGTCCCACGTAATAGGGGGCGAGCCTATTGCCGTATCGGGCACATTACCAGACTCCATGCTGCTACTGATAATTTCCTAACGGAAAAACTCAATAACTAATTAACAAGTCGTCATTTTAGAGGCTAAACATTTCACAGTATATTATATATTACTAGCTTTTGCCCGCGACCTCGCTCGCGTAAATTCGGGGTTCTCTAGTTATAGTATATCATCTATGTTCGGGGTAACAAAAATCTTCTTTATTGGGCGGATACTTCAATAATTGTCGTTTTAACTGTTTAAGAAATATAAGTGCAAAAAGTATTTACTACAAACTACTTAGTACTAAGACTTAGTAGTACTCAAAATGTTATCCGGTATCAGTGACGTTTCGCTAGAGTGGCCAATATGGCGACTGCGATTTGTCTGTCAGAACCATTAGAATTTAACAAAATACTCGTCCATCCGAATTTTGCGTATATATGTTGTCGACTCGAAATCTTTATTTTTTAATGTTTTATTATTCAGGTTAGGTTTCGATCGAGTCTACCGTACCCCTTGACGAAATTATTCATATAGATTTGACACTGCGATGGTAGCGCAGTCGGTCGGTTCCAATGTCAGCAACTACTTATGTTATTTTAGTAAATTTTTAATTTTAAGTAGTTGCTGACATTGGAACCGACCGACTGCGCTACCAACGCAGTGTCAAATCTATATTAATAATTTCGTCGTGGGGTAGACTCGATCGAAGCCATATCTGAATAATAAAACATTAAAAATAAAGATTTCGAGTCGACAACATATAGCCACAAAATTCGGATTGTCGAGTATTTTGTTAAATTCTAATGGTTCTGACAGACAAATTGCCGTCGCCATATTAGCCACTCTAGCGAAACGTCACTGATACCGGATAACATTTTGAGTACTACTAAGTCTTAGCACTAAGTAGTTTGTATGTGTAAATAATTTTTGCAGTTATATTTCTTAAACAGTTAAAACGACAATTACAGAAGTATCCGCCCAATATAGGAGATTTGTGTTACCCCGAACATATATGATGTACTATAACTAGAGAAGCCCGAATTTACGCGAGCGAAGCCGCGGGCAAAAGCTAGTATATATATAAAGATATTTTAAGCTATCTCTATGCATTATTATCTGTGAAATTTAATTACATTTAAAATTGTTTTATCGTCATCCTTAATAATGTAATAATATGATCTAGAATTAAAGTGGACGGTCATTAATATCAATTAGTAATAATAGCAGACTTAGCACTGTTGTTAATTGAAGTCTACATTCAACAAATTTACCAAAAATAATAACAGCCATTAGTATAACAGAGGTAATTAGCTTTTTGAATAACATATTTATTTATTACCTATTTGTATTAAATGTAAGATTGACGTAGATTTTAATTCTATGTATAATGTACAGACATTGGTCGTCGAAGATGTGATTTTGAAAAAAATATAAATAATATACACAAAGTCAAAAGTACAAAAATTCTCTGACTGATAAGTCTGATGGTGTAGTGGTTTTAACAGTCGCCTTGCTGGTTAGCACTGGGCCGAAAGTTTTGGATTCGATACCCACCCGAAGAAAAATCAAGCTATCCGCAAATAGTTATGCTGGTTGGGAATCTAGCTATTAAATATTTTAATTTAATATTATACTCACAATGTAATTGGAAAAATAAGCATATTGAGTAGATAAACGCTATCGTGGGTAGTATTAAATTTAAATTTCAACATGGATGCCCGCTTTAAAAGTATTTACAATATAAATCAGAAAAGCCGAAGTTTTGAAGAATCTCCCTAAGAAGCATTGAATGTTTGATCTTATACTTTCTTCACAAGAACACCACGCATAGTTCGGAAACTGAGTGTAGGAGCGAAGCGGTTGGAAGTTGAGCAAAGCCTTATCGACTTATCATGGGCATAATTTATAAAGCTCATTGACGAGTCTGCCCGAACTTAGAACGTAGGTATTGGTCTTATTATTATTATTATATTTATTTCGTGTAACAATGACTCATATTATGATACAGGTAATACAAAAAGAGAAATTACAGCATAAAATATATGAAATGACTCAATCAAAAACTCAAAATAAAAATAAAAAATTTAAATATTGTCAATCATTGCTTCAGAATCCCAGCTGCTATTCTAGAACAACGACTAACAATCCAACATTCCAATCTTTCCGAGATCATACTTAGGATGCTGTTAGGGCTGGCTCGCACCCTGCGCACCAGGGATGTGCATCTTTTCCGCATTAAAGTATAGAAACAATGAATTTTTAGTACTGCAAACATCCCTGATGCGCTACAGTAGCGAGGCAGCTCCACCAGCACCCTGAGGGCATTGTTGTACTGGACACGAAGAGCGCCGTACGATTTCTGCGTAAAATGTACCCACAGGCTACAGGAGTAAAACGAGGTACAGTATGATCGTAAGAGTGTCCTTTTCACCTCACACGATGTTCGCGCGAACCTGCGGGCTATTATATTTGCTCTCACCGACAGCGCTCTCCGTTCCCTCTCAATGTCGTCATCATCCCTGAGACTGGCGGTTACCACGTGTCCGAGGTACTTGAAAGCGTGTACCCTTGATAAGGTGACATCATTTATTTAGTATTCTTATGTATTTCGCTGTGATAAATGGAAGGTAAAATCTTTTCAAAAAAATTGCTTGGTAAGTATTCATTTCTGAAAGAGTATTTATATAACAGATGTCTTTTTAATTGAATATCACTTTTTAGTGGCTTTAGAGTGTTTATCTTTTCTGCAACTACATTGTTGTATTGAGTAGAAAACTGTAACGATAACAGTAAGATGTTTAATAAACAGTTATAAAATGTGTAACATAAAATTTGTTCATTGCCATAGAATAAAATAAAATCTGTAGTATTTATTTTTATTAAAATAATTAAAAGTATGTAACAAAACGATGAGACGACATATTTAAACGCTAAGCTAATACAAAAGTTGCCAGAGCAAAATTAACGTATTTTATTTGATAACACCAGTTTCTAAAACAGACAAAGGTTTTATGAAACCACTATTTTGTTATGTACAATAGGATTGTACAGTTGTTACAATATTATATAACGCAAGGGGTGCTTATTTATTCAGAAGGGTTCTTTTTAATAAGCTCGAGTGACCACGAAAATTATTTTCTTTTTAGTCAAGTCTAAACACTAGGCAGCTAAATTAACTAGTTAAGAGTAATTTAGCTGGCTTACATACATTACTTTGAATTACAGTGCACAAAACATACATAAAGTTTCAGGATCGTATGCATCTTAATGCATTATATTATTTGGCAGTTGATATACATTTTTAAACAAACATCTACATCTCCCTCTCACCCTGACAGTTTTTCTTTAAATACATTCAGAGATATCATAGTATGACAATATCCACAAAGAAACCAACCATGACATTATGAAACGACTCATCGCCGAACGAACAGCAATAAAATATATCCTACAAAACGTCTACTATAGACGTTTTGTAGTACATACATACATACATACATATCGTCACGCCTTTCATCCCCGAAGGGGTAGGCAGAGGTGTATTTCTACACCCACTTTTCGCCAGATATACTTTAGTCCCACGTAATAAGGGGCGAGCTTATTGCCGTACCGGGCACATTTCCAGACTCCACGCTGCTACTGAGAATTTCGTGACAGAAAAACCCAATAACACTGCCCGACCCAGGAATCGAACCCGGGACCTCCCGATCCCACGCGCACATTTATGCCGCGAGACCAACGAGGCAGTCGTATAGGGTTTGATGTCGAGTTTTCCGTCTCTACTCAATGATGGTATTTGCATCGTGTTATCCCTTAGTCGCCTCTTACGACACCCACGGGAAGATAGGGGGTGGTGACACTTGTATTCTATGCCGTCAACCACACGGCACGTGTACGTTTTGTAGTGTGAGAGAATATTACTGCCCTAATCGACTCGACTTTCATGAAAGTGACAGATACTTTTAAGATTTAAGTTCTACCAATTGACTTGGTTTTATCTTTTCTCTTATGTAAAAGGAAATAGACTAAAATTTACTTTAGACATTTGAAGTAGTAATTTCTCTGCAGCAATTCTTAATAGGTATTATTACAAATAATAACTACTAGCATAATAATCGCTCCCATAAATCTTTAAAATTAATGTCGCGTCATATGTGTGGCTTGTAGTTACACAGTTTTAATGTTTTACCACCCTTATGACCAAATATACTGCCCATAAAATACAACTAACTTAATTTTTGTAGTTGCAAACTGTTCTGGACGCTAACCATCGTAATAACAAGCTATATAAAATACGCGACTGGAAATTGTACACTTTTTAAAACAACTATTTCAAACTGAAAACATATTGCAGTACTACCAATTTAACAAATGTTGATGACTTTCAGTTCTAAAATAAATGGGTAGCAATAATACGCTCTGACGTTGATCTACAATCGTTTCCGTTGCTGAGAAAAAAAATCTTTCATTGGCTGATATGTTTTGTTGCTACTTTCGAGACTTTGTGATCCAATCTTTGCACTTTCCAATTGACCCTGTGAAGAAAAATATTTGAAATAGGCCTTTTAAAAACAAGTTTAGCCTGCCGCACAAACGCGTCTATATTACACGACGCAATTTAGTATTGACCCAACTTTCTGTTCTCTATGTAATGTTAATATGCAAAGGGAACAAGAATGTATCGGTTACATCGCTAGAAAAAAAGGCACAATCTCAAACAATTACTCCTTACTAGTAAGGTTTATGGCAAAATATCGGAGAGGATGTTGTCATACTAGATGGTCTTACCAGATCCGTGCAGCCCCTGACACTAAGCCACACGTGGCTCTCCAATCGCGCAAGAGACACACACAACAAACATCACAATCCTTGCCGCTTTCGAAGAAAAACATCGTAAGGTACCCTTGTCTGATAGTTGTAGATAATGTTTTCGGAAGACGTGTGAAGTATGCCTGCTTTAGTAAAAGGAGGCTCGTGCCCAACAATGGGACAGTTTATAAACAGGCTTGATATTTATTATAACTGAGATCTATACCGGTATCATCTTAGTGCCAATATTATCCATGGAGTACACTATTTATTATCATGTGCCCTTGATATAACCGTGAAATTCTACTATATATATATCTCTCTTGTGTTAAATTCTTGTGCACATCAACAAATATCATCATCACGTTTGTCAGAATCTACATAAACACAATGCGTGCTATGCTATATATGTGCCACTATTGTGCTAAAGTTATTTTAGCTAACACGTTCATCTTCCAAAATGCACTATAAGCAACCTTATTGTGTACTTGGTAGAGTGTAATATCCCAAGACATACAATATCTCGTAGACTTGTTTAATAGCAACTGAGTGTTCGTTGTGACACACGCAAATTGTAGTGGAAAGTGCTATAATCGTAAATTGCACCTAAATTGGCTTTATTAAACGGGCTGCTACATACTGCAAGTAATATGAACAATACATACCTAAGTACTGAATTATTTCAGTTGCTTGATACACGTTGCTTTCTCAAGGATTACCTATTGGAATTGATATGTGTCCGTTCAAACCCTTATAACTTTTTAACCATAGCTTTGACAAATTTATGGTTTTGGAAGTCTACTTTTACAATTTTTTACAAAATCTTGTCACCATTTTTTAAGAAATAAAGTCATGGCCGCGCCATCGAAACGGACACAATTGATATGACCAATACCTTCATGAGTATAAGTCGATAGCTGCGTAGCGATGGATACATGTAAATGTGTCTTCTTTCATAGAACCGTGACGGCACAACATCTAGCTATATCTAACGAACGCCGAGGAAACTACGAGAACACGATAAAAATCTAGACTTGCGCCATTAAAAGTTTCACGCACGATAACTATATTTACAAATTTTCAGCAATATCCATTGAGCTGCGTAGACAAGGAATGATTTTTTGTCCGGTCAAAGTTTCTTCCCTCTAGTTGCAAAAATACCACACATCTTTCCTCCGCCGTCGCTTGGTACTTTATAGCTATTTTAATTTGTTGCACTTATCCGAAGGTCGTTAATTGAAATTCACGCATCTGTAGTCAGAATATAATGCAAGAATAATATTATTACCTTGTGAAGTCGTAACTTCCATTAAAAAAAAGAGTAATACAATGGTGTGAACCATCTTTTTACGATTTCAACGACCAATAATCATCTCCTAGCAGTCTGGTCTTTATCGCACCCGACAATAGTTATTCTGGTAATAACTACTGTCGGGCGAGCTTTAGCTCTTAACAAGTAAAAAGTGTGTGATAATAATTTGTCTATCTAAATCTTGCAACAAAGACTCACACCTAATAAAATTGCTTGAGCTTCAAGTTTTTTACGAGGTATTTTATATTGGGATCTCTTTAGTATAATGATGTAAGTAGACTTATTTTATTTTCAAAGCAATTTCAGCAGATTAATATGTCAAATATGCTCTGAAAAAAAAATGGTTAAAATTGCTTCAATTAAAACCATTTTTTTTACCAGGAATTAGACATTGAAAGTACGCTTTCATATGTAAGCTAGACTGCGAGCTAATAAAATAATTACAACCTACGAAAACTGTACCGAGATAATTTGGTGCAAATAAAATATAGTTATAAGTGTCGCGCCAGATTGTGAACAAATAAAAGCAAAATTCCCTTTTATATTTCTACAAGTTACATTTTCTATAACTTTAGATAACACGAAAGTTAAATTATGTACGGTCTATATCACCAAGTTGTGATTGTAAAATCTTTATGGTCTTGTGCATGCCTCACCGCTTTCTGGTAGATTCATAAGGCTACAGTGATGGCTTTGTTATCTACCCCCGAATGTCATACGACCAGTCTCACAAACCACAGCAACCAAGTCCTACATTCAAATTTCGAATGGCAGCATTTCCATTGTGGGACTGAAAAGAAAGAACAGTCTTAAACCCATAACTAATAATAATATGACTGTGTTATAGGACATTGCAGAATGAATTCAGAAAATGAGATAACTCTACCTAAACACTAGCACAATAAGATCTTTCGCCCACGTTTCATAATAAGACCGTTAATGCCTAATTACAAAAGTTTTCGCATTAATCTGATATTCCACTTACATTAATTCGTAACAAACTTAAAATGAGATCAACACAGTATCTCGTAATAGTACTAATTAAAGTATTACTATGAGAAGCTACTAATACAATAATACCAATCTTAAGATATAAAAAGTTGAGATAAGTTGTAATACCATGAACGAAGTTTGAGTCTTTGAGCTAAGTTGATTTGATTTAGATTTAGAACTACAAGTCTCGCTTTGTATCCCTGTGAGATTTCATCATTGAAACCGTCTAAGTGGTATTACACGATTCTGAAACGAAATATTTTCAAAGCGAATATGTAAGGAGCCATTGAAGATTCCTTTGCTAAGCACTGGCCGTCTTTGGACTGATAAGATGTCAATGCAGAGTTGCGAGACGAATGAACAATTATGACCTTCATCTAACGACATGGTCCCATTGAATGCTATCGCTGTCATTTTCTCTCGCGTAGAGAATCTGAGGCTATTTCATTTGCGTTAACATTAACATAATTTAATGACTTTTGTCCCTGAAAGGGTAGGCAGAAGTATATTACACACCCACACTTCGCCAGTTACGTTTCGATCCCAATGTAATTGGGGGAGAGCCTATTGTCATCTACCGGGCACATTATTAAGCGAGCAATATATTACATTTGCATAAATGGAAATAACGGTTCGTCTGTGAATATGAGTGCAAACATCAACAACTGATCAATTTCCAGATGTTAAGATGATAAAATTATGTCAATCAATATCGAGATGGTTTCATTTGCGGTGTGTTCGACATACCACCTTAAATGTTGTACTTTAAAACGTATCCGTATCCTTTCTTCATTGAATAGGAATCGCGTAAAGCCAGGATCAAACCAACGCGTTCAGCTTGCGTCCGCGGTGGCGTGCGCGGTGGCGATCAGATGTTGTGTACGAACTTATAGCGCGGTGTTCACATCTACGCGTCCAGCGTCTGCACGCGGCGGTGGCGATCAGATCGCGCTTGTTGCGTTAGGACGCTGCACGCAGCTATTATTTGTTGAGGAAACTGTGTTTTTGTAGATTTTAAGTATGGTGGAAACGGAAGAAATTATAAATTAATTCCACAAATACCCATTGTTGTATGATACGACTCATTTTGATAAGGAGTTATCGAATGATGGTAGGTAATTACTTCACTGCCACTGTATATCATACCCACCTCAAGTTCACTTCTTGTTCCTCTTCGTCTTCAATAATAGCATACAGAAGTAAAACTTCTTCAATTTCACTATCTGTATCAGACAGCATTTTAGTGACGCGACTACAGCCTGGTGAACGGCTGACCGAACGCGACAGTGTGCACAACTTTTGCACGCGCAATAATCGCCACCGCACACGCCACCGCGGACGCAAGCTGAACGCGTTGGTTTGATCCTGGCTTAAGAGGTTTGCCTGTCAACGTTTATTGTATCGGCTTCACGTATTATAATCTATATATTAACACGTGAAGCAAAATTTTGTGATCCCTTTTTACGAGAAATGCGCGAACGGAGGATTATGAAATTTGGCACACTTATTGCTTACATGTAGTTGGTGTGCAGAATGCATTTTTTTTTATAAAATATGCATAAGAAATATATGATTTTTAGAAAAATAAACGATATCACTACTACCTTAGATTTCGCACACACCCATGCATAACATACTGTGACGGCCGGTGTCATGTTAAACCGTCGTCACGAAACACAATAATTAGCAAAGAGGTTTGAAGACTATTTTATTATTTTGAAATGAGTTTTTACTAGGCAGTGGCCGTGCGGATAACGCATCCCGTTCACGTTCTGATGGCGTGGGTTCAAATCCCAGTCATAACAGTTATGTGGATTTTGGTTTTTATGAAATTTGGAAAATGTTTATAAATATTTGGCAAATATTTAAAAAAAAAATATTTAAATATTTCGAATAAAAATTAGAAAATTCTAGAAAGTTCGGGAAGGAATGGAAAGGTTAAAAAGAGACAGGAGATGGAAAAAAACAATTGAATAACGAAAAGACAATCGAAATTAGTAGATCTAGAACATTCCTAGGGGTATATAAGGCGGTGTAGACGTGCTAAGCGCCAGTTTAAGTTGAAAAGTGGTAAAGTGAAGAAGTAAAAGGAAGAAAGAAGAAGTAGTAAAATAAAGTGAAGTGAAAGTATAGTGCAGTAAAGTGCAGTGAAGTGCAGTGAAAAGTGCAGTGCAAAAGACGCTAGTGTTGGTGCTGTCCGCGTCGAAATTAAACGGCGCGTCGTGTGTGAAGTCGAATAAAGTGTCATCAGTGCTACTCGGTGTTTCCTTCCAATCCCGTTACCCCGTCCGTAACAGTCATGACAAGAGAAGGGCCCACGACACGAGCAAGGGCTGCTGCCCAAGAGCAAGGCGGCTCCAACCCGGAGCTTGCGACCGAAAGAGTTTCCATTCCTTCGCAAGAAAGCGGCCCCGAAGGAAGGGTACCTATGTCCGGAAGCGCATCTAGCCAGCTATCCCTCGCAGACCTCGCAGCAATATTCCAACAGTCACTCCAGCAAAACACTCAGCAACTCGAATCCAAACTCCAGCAAAACTCTCAGCAACTCGAATCCAAACTCCAGCAAAACTCTCAGCAACTTAAATGCGATCTTCAAACACAACTTCAGGAGAACTCGCATCGACTCGAGCAAAACTCGCAGCAGCTTGGCGAGATAATGGAGAGCCAGGTTGAGATTCGCCGTTATATATCGCAGAACGCCCGTAAGATCGCCAAGATGGAGATGTGTATCGGTGAAGTACAATCGCGCGTGGCTACTATAGAGGAAGAGGTGTAGTCCCACATGGCGTCAGTATCAGAAGAGATTCACACTCGCATAGCTACGATAGAGGAGGAGTTAAAGAAGATGAAGTCCAACAGCCCTTCGGTTTCTATCAACTCATCAAGTTCTGGTGGTTATTTAAAAGTACCATTATTCGATGGAGACACTTCCTGGGAGGCCTACAGAATACAGTTCGAAACCGCCTCTATAAGCAACGGTTGGGATGTCGACCAGGCCAAGTTTGCACTCATCCTGGCGTTGCGTGGAGAAGCATTGTCGGTGCTTGAGGCCGTGGGAAAGGACGCTACTTACGAACAGCTGTTTGAGGCTCTAGAATCCATATTTGGAGACGAGCACTTAGAATATGTATTCCGAGCCAAGTTACACAACCGCCGTCAGTATCCGAACGAATCCTTGCAGCAGTGGGCGATGGAAGTGACGAAGATGGTACGAAAAGCTTATCAGTCGGCACCCGCGGAACAAGTTCAAAGCATGTGACTCCAGGCGTTTATCGACGGAATTTATGACGATGAGGTCAGAGCTGCTGTGCGCTTGAAACACCACAGCAACATTAAAGACGCATTAGCACATGCTTTAGAAGTCGAGGCTGTTCAACAAGAAGTGACGAGTGATCGAGATAGAGTTATTGCAGCAGAAGAAAGAACTGGTCGAAGATCTTTTGTCCTATAGTGTTATAACTGTAGAGAGCCCGGACATTTAAGGCGTAGTTGTCCGAAACATGTAGCAGAAAGGCGTCAGATTGACGCTAGTGTTCAAGTGTTGAAAGATGATCAGGAAGCGATTACATCCAGGACTTCGATGCAAGCGCTGATCAGAAGACAGAAATCTCCGAAAGTTCGTATTCGACAACGCACGGATGGAAACGGTTTAACTATCGATGGAACAGTCAATGGCGTTACCTGTTTGCTGACTCTGGACACCGGTGTGACACGAACGGTTATAGGAACTCGTTTGGTAAGAAAGAACGGCAAAATTCTAACACCGTCAACTACACCTCGATTGACAACGGCTACCGGCCAGTATATCCCAGTTAAAGGCGAACAGATGGTGGCTATAAAAATCGGTGACAACCTATACTGGCAACGAGCGGTGATTGCAGACATCGTAGACGATTGTATTGTTGGGCTGGATTTCTTTAGAGATCATCAGTTCAGATTAGACATTAAAGGTGGTGTCTACAGTTACCGTAGCCAGGTAGGAAGATGTATCAGAAGTGCGCAGTGGAAGGTGTAATACATCTACCTGACCACGATAGACAATATATCCAGACACAATGCACTGCGTTGCACAGTGAGTAAAAGTATTGAGTAGGTACATGAAAATTTTACCTCATATTGCCTGGTGTTGCTGTTCTTGAGTGGACCTACAAGATTAATTTTGGCCAAAATAACAAGAGAATCGAATAAATACCAGTCCAGTTCAGCGTAGTCCTTCTCCTCGGGCACCAATCAGGAATTCACACACGTGTTTTACAAAGTTCAATGTTCAATATATCACCAATTTATCACAAACTTTGCCAGAAGTCAAAAGCGGAATTTATAAGTATTTACAAGTTAATTCAATTCGCGTTAATTCAAAAGGCGATCAATTTATTACAATATTACAAACGGAGCTAGCCCAAAACCCAAAACGTCTTTTTCCGGAAGGGGAAGTTGACAGTTCAGTGTGACCATTGTCAGAAATTTTCAATAGACTAAACAAAATGTTACTTAATCGATATAATCGATTTGACTTATAATAAAAACTAATTCTATTTCAAACATCCACCCGCCCCGGACCGGCCAACCGGTCCGCTAATCAGTTGGTAGACGTGACAATGTTGCAACCGCTCTCCTCAGAATCGAACCGTCCACCAAGACCTCAGCAAATCGGGGAACTCCATCAGCCCCAGTTACCAAACGAAGGATGCGCCCCCTGCGCCATCTGAGTGGCGGAAGGTTAGCCTCTTTGATCAAAACGAGGTCACCAATCTTGGGTGGATCGGTCTTGTCGGTCCACTTCACGCGTTGCTGGAGTATGTGCAAATATTCCGAATTCCAGCGTTTCCTAAAGCTCTGAGTAATCTGGCGTACCAATTCAAAACGCGAGAGACGACCAGGTCTCGTATCAATATAGGGGTACTCAGGCAAGGCGACAAGTGGGCGACCAATCAAAAAATGGCCCGGCGTAAGGGCCTCCAAATCATTCGGATCTGAAGAGATCGGGCACAATGGCCGAGAGTTCAAAACGGCCTCAATCTTACAAAACACAGTTGCGAGTTCTTCAAATGTAAGGACAGACTCACCGATTGTCCTGCGCAAGTGTGTTTTGGCCGATTTTACAGCGGCCTCCAAAATACCACCCCAGTGTGGACAATTTGGTGGGGAAAACAACCAATTTATCCCACGTCGGGCAAGCCTATCACCTATATCAGCATTGTTGGTTTCAAGAAAATTAACAACATCATTCAAATAATTGTACGTGCCCTTGAAGTTAGTGCCGCAATCAGAGCGGATCAAGGAAGGCAGCCCTCTGCGGGATACAAATCTGTCAAATGTGGCTACAAACGCCTCGGTCGTAAGCGAGGAGACCAGTTCCAAATGAACGGCCTTTGTGGAAAGACAAACAAAAACGCACAAGTAGGCCTTAATAGTCTTGCTGTTTCGAAGTGTCGACGTTTTCACCAAGAAGGGACCAGCGAAGTCCGTGACAACACCGTCAAATGCCCTGCTCTCCGTTACGCGATCTGCCGGTAGGTCCCCCATCAAGGGCTGCATGGTAGAAGCCTTGAGCTTATAGCAAGGGATGCAGCGAAAGACTACACTCCGAATAATTCTTCGGGCAGACAAGATCCAAAATTCGCGTTGCAAAATGGCCAACAAAGCATTACAACCAGCATGCGAATTTTTAAGGTGACGGTCAGTTACCAACAAGCGTACCAAATGACAGTCTTTGGGTAACAAAAGGGGGTGACGAGCCCCGTAAGGGAGGTTGGCGTTCTTGAGACGCCCTCCAACGCGCTAGAGACCCGTATCGTCCAAAAAGGGGTTCAATTTAGATACAGCTCCCGATAATTTCGATCTCCCTGACTTAAGGATAGCAATCTCCTTCTCATAATGCGCCAATTGCACAGAACGAACCCAAAAGGTGAGAGACTCCTGTCGTTCCTGTGGTGAAATAAACAGTGTCAGTCGTTTCTGTTGTGGGTGCCTAAAGTTAAAAACAAAACGCTTTATCCAAGCAGTAACACCTAACAACTTGTCGAGGGAGCTGTAACGATTCAACAAAAAATCGGGGTCGAAGCGCATTCTACCTTCTCAAGAGCGAGTGTTCGTAGACCCGGCAAATTAGAAGTATTCAAAAGTGGCGTTCCAGGCCAATCAATTTCTGGTCGACTCAACCATTCCGGACCCCACCACAGCGAATGACCTATCAAACTAGGCGTCAAGCATCCGCGCAAGGCACAATCAGCTGGGTTGAGCTCACCTGGCACGTGTCTCCAAACAAGCTTGACTTCGGATTTCTGGATTTGGGATACGCGATTAGCGACAAATACCTCCAAGGTGTGGACAGAAGCCTTTAACCAACAAAGAACAATTTGGCTGTCTGTCCAGGCGTAAGTCCCATTAACACAAATGCTTTTACCCAAAGTGTTAGACACGTGGTTCAGTAAGCGTACAAGTAGTGCTGCTCCCGAGAGCTCCAATTTCGGAATGGTCAGAGATGTCCGAAGGGGTGCCACCTTGCTCTTCGCCATGATCAGGGAAACCCTCACCTGACCTGATGCACTAACTGTGCGCAAGTACACCACGGCCGCGTGACCACGTTCCGAGGCATCACAAAACCCGTGAAGGGTGGCCTTGTACTTCCCGGCAGGAAGAATGGGACGAGGCAAGGAGATCTCATTGACGGCAGGAAGTGGGGATACAAAAGAGGTCCATTCCTCAACAAGAGTGCCGTGAAGAGGTTCGTCCTAGGTCAATCCTGCTGTCCAAAGTCGTCTACCAACTGATTAGCGGACCGGTTGGCCGGTCCGGGGCGGGTGGATGTTTGAAATAGAATTAGTTTTTATTATAAGTCAAATCGATTATATCGATTAAGTAACATTTTGTTTAGTCTATTGAAAATTTCTGACAATGGTCACTTTGAACTGTCAACTTCCCCTTCCGGAAAAAGACGTTTTGGGTTTTGGGCTAGCTCCGTTTGTAATATTGTAATAAATTGATCGCCTTTTGAATTAACGCGAATTGAATTAACTTGTAAATACTTATAATTGCCGCTTTTGACTTCCGGCAAAGTTTGTGATAAATTGGTGATATATTGAACATTGAACTTTGTAAAACACGTGTGTGAATTCCTGATTGGTGCCCGAGGAGAAGGACTACGCTGAACTGGACTGGTATTTATTCGATTCTCTTGTTATTTTGGCCAAAATTATGAGTTAATCTTATAGGTCCACTCAAGAACAGCAACACCAGGAAATATGAAGTAAAATTTTCATGTACCTACTCAATACTTTTACTCACTGTGCAACGCAGTGCATTGTGTCTGGATATATTGTCTATCGTGGTCAGGTAGATGTATTACACCTTCCGCTGTGCACTTCTGATACATCTTCCGACCTGACTACAGTAACTCTAGACATAATTTTTTGGTGCAGAGCTGTAGTTGAAATTTAGCCGCTATTGCATTACTGAGTACAAACCTCAGATTCGTATGAGCTTGTATCTTATCACCTTGTAGACAGTATTGTAGTGTTTGTCAGGTCAGTTATTGTCTAAAATACATAATATTTAATTGAATAAGTTGACCTGGATAATTTGAAACACATTGTCACACATAACCTCAATCAGTAATTGTTTGATTTAAATTGTTGAAATCTAGCATAGATATGTTGCTGTTACTATTAATAAGTCACTTTGATTGGATACATATCAGTTATATGTATCAATTGATTTAGTTTATTGCATATATTGATATATTAAGTTTGAACCTTACATATCTCAAATAACACAGCCAGTCTTATTACGTTCCATTGTAGTTGCAAGTAATAAGTTAATTTATTTGAATATTTAACTTTAATTAACTTATTTGAAGTTTCAACATTTGATAACTTTGTTTTGTGTCAATATATATTGAAACTATTAATTTTGTTTATTGTTAATTTTATTTAACGCTTGTCCGGGCTCTTTTGAATTTTGATTATGTCAGCTATCAAGGACTTGCGTGCGGCTGCTGGTGCTATTGCATCAGATTTGCGCTGGTTTGCCTCGGCCTGTGAACCGGCCTGATCGCCAGCAGGCCTTACTACAAAGGTACGAGCGGATCGATGATCGCCTGGCAAGTGTGGAACAGAAGTTCCGCACTTTCAGCGCTTGCTGTCTCGAAGTGTCAGTCAATGATTTCACCGCTGACCAGCGAAATAAGGTCAGCGAAGACTATGCCCAGGTCTTAGACTTGTATGATGCTGTCTCCAATAGTGCGAGATAACTAGTTGCCGATAGGGACGGGCAACCCGGCTTTAAGCAGGAGCTTCCTAAGACAGCACCGGGGCTGGTGAGTAGGCTCCCTACTTTAGACCTCCCGCATTTCGAAGGCTGCCTAGGAATCTACCTGGGCTTCGTTAATTTGTTTGACAGCCTGGTCAATGATGGGGCTGACCTTCGGCTGGCACAAAAGTTGGCCTATTTGATGTCGGTTCTGGATGGGGAGGCCAAGGGCCTCATCCAGCATCTGCCCGTGTCTGACGAGGCGTACCAGACTCGAGAGAATCGATTTGACTTATAATAAAAACTAATTCTATTTCAAACAGGTGGTATACTTAAGTGTGGAGATGTGGAAATTCCAATGAAAGGTGGTAGCATGGGGAAAGTTTTGTGCGTCAAAGAAAGCAAAGAGCTATGGCAGCTTCCCATACATCATTTTAGTTAATCATCAAAGTTAGCATCTATAAATGAAATATACATTATTTGATAGAATATATATTGCTGTTTCTAAAGGTAAAAATATTGTAACTATAGGAGGTCAGGTTTTTGAGTTATTATGATTAGAAGTTTTATAGGTTATGTCATTATTAACCATCTATTTTGTATACGTTGCATCAAATAATAATTTATTGGTAAATAAAACTGAAGGAGCTCGATGGCATAATACTATTTATGCCCACTAGTAAACATTATTAACGATTACGCAAGTTAAGCAACCCCAGGTGTGGACACCACTTGGATTTGTCTTAAGCTCCTCTGTGCATAGAGAGACTAGTCTGTTATCATGACATACATAATAGATATCAGTCGTTAAAATCAGATGTTCTTATGCAGCTTTAAACATATGCTATCAATATTGACTATTTATTTACATACTAAATTTTTTTTCAAAGAAAAATAAAACACGACTGATTTCCCAAAAAATATATAGCCTATGTCACAACAGGATTCCAACAATAGCCCACTCACCGAAATCGGTTCAGCCATTTAGAAGTTATGGCGGAATAAAGAAACTCACATACATTTCATATTGCAATTCTCTGTGACATTTTGACGAAGCCTATTGCGGATAACCGTATGTATATTTTTATTTCATGGTGCATGAATAAATGAAATATGATTTATGATTATAAAAAAAACAATACTTACACTACTTTTTTGGGCAGTCGTGTAAAATAGTGAGCCGACGACGGTTTCTTAACATGTTACTTACATAGGATTACCAAGGATAAAAAGATGTTTCAGGTTCCCTAATGTATGAAAAAGGTTTGGTAAATAGTAAAAACACAAGATTTCATTTTACAATATTTTATTATTCATCATGCTAGTTATAGAGGTATAACTAGCACATCATCGAAAAAGGTACCTGGTACAAAGATATTTTGTTGATGTCTAGCCCATCCCAAATACCAAACGATGATCATTACATGAGCGCAACATGCTAGCTTACACCGACCAACGAGGCAACTACAGCAATATTCAGTGATTCCTATTCGTCCATTTTCAATCAAAACATAAACATAATATTGTTTCCGACTTATGTGTCTTGATTTTATTCTACCTCTTATTAAAATAGCGTCATCACTGCCTCTGAGATTTTAATCAGTTGTTTCTATATTATGTTCCCTACGGACTTCAACTGCCGTGGCCACGATCACGAACACTCATTTTGGCTGTAGAAACCGGGTACATATCCAAGAAACAGGGCAGTATCGGAATCCTGAAGCACGCACAAGTTACAAAGAGGCAATATCAGAGTCCATAAACAGTTTGAGTCATATAACAAGAAGCGAAAACAGTGTCCTTGGGCAATCCGGGTCAAAAAGAATACTGTAAACAGGGGAAAAGCAGCGTAAACACTCAGAACACAAACAAACAAGCGCGGGCGACAGCGAGATGATGTGAAAAATATCGAAATGTCAAATGTCATGTTGTATTTTTTTATAGCTCTGAATGGCCATCTTTTAGCCAGCGCCCAGTTTTACTTTAAATGTCGAAAGAAGTTATTAATACTGTACTTTATTTAAAATCCGCGTGGAAATAAACGTAACAAGCAAAAAATTGTATAATTAATATTAATTAACTATTTAATTCTCTTAAACTATAAAAAAACATTCATGATTCTATCTTAGAAAAATTTTTTTTTACTCTGGCAACCTTGTGGCTTTCTGACAAAGAGATTGGATGTGCTTTCTGACAAACCAAAGAAATGGCCATTACGAAAAGCCGGCAAACAATTAACATAATAGCTATTTTTAATTTTATACTTTTTTACCTAGCCTTATCTAAATTAGACTAAAATATAGAAAATCGTATTAAAATATTTCATGAATTTTGGTTGTAATGAGTTTTTAAGATGCTTTTAGTGCACTTAACTAAAAATCTGCCATAGCTCTTTACACATAGATCACAGGCTTCTATAGCTACGAAGTTTAATCATTTGGTCCATGTCGATAGGAGAGCGGTGTATTATGGGTCTAAGGATGCGCGGGGACGCGCATGTCTTAGAGGGGGGTAGTGTGACGACCGGTGTCATGTCAAACCGTCGTTACGAAACACAATAATTAGCAAAGAGGTTTGAAGACTATTTTATTATTTTGAAATGAGTTTTTAGTTCGATGACGTATACACTCTGTCAAGTGTTCGCCAAATTTACAAGTCATTGACAACTAGGCAGTGGCCGTGCGGATTTACCCCAATTTAAAACAATCTCAGTTGTTTGACGGTCAACATGGTTTGACAAGCGAAGTATAAATAATGAATATAAAATAAATAAAATATATTGTAAATTAGTCCATCGCTTGGCAATTTTTATAACTAACAATAGTATTTTCCATCTATTGCGAAAATTACTTGGAAAATTGTATATAATTTTCACCATTATTGATGAAAAAAAAAAGTGTCATCGTTGTGACAACTTCTTTACGTACAAGATAAATTTTACTGGTCATATAAAACAAGAAATAAGGGAAATTTTCTTGCTGGCTGGCGTGAGCAGCGGCGTGTAGCCTCCGCGCCGCTAGCAGGGCTGATGTGACGCTATGCCGGCCTCCGTCAGCGTACTGGCCGGCGGCCGAAAGCCGCCACCACGGACAATAAAAACTTACCAATCGACAGTGACAAAGTCAAGCGTTTGTGTTGTTGTTTTGATATTTTTGTTGTTATTTAGATAGTCTTTATTTTTAGTGAGTGATTTTTCAGTTTTATGGCTTATAACGGTGGCAAGGGTGATGATGAAATAGGTGCGGATCAACCTTGCACTTCGTCTACACTGGTGCGCTGCCCCAATTGTTCCCAGGCGCGTTACTTTAAAGGTGAGCGGGGCCTAAAAGTACATTTTGGTAAAATCCATAAAAACCAGAATGTACTTTCTGGCCCCAATACATCCACACATACACACAACAACACAATAGTCTCCCCCAAAATTCCCTTTTGGCAATATTTAAGTCAATTAAAAAATTCAATTCCGGTTTTAAAGCGAATTCCCCGTGGTGCCAGACCTTCAGTGGCCCAAAATCTAGCACAGTGCATAGGTCTTGTCACCCGGGAAAATTCTATAACAGCTTGGGAACAGTTAATCACCTTTCCTTATAGAATTTTGCATGCACAGACAGACCGTATAACAAAAAAAACACTTACATCAAAAATTAAAGAAAACTGTAATAATTCGGCATCCCATTTAAACCCCCATCCTCCTAAACCATACCGTAATAGCCCCATTTACCATTATGTAGAATCAAAACTAAGGGAAGGTGATATCAGGGGAGCCTCCAGGCTCTTGTTTAGTAGCGATGTGGTGGCGCCTTGCTCTGCCGACACACTCGCGAGTCTGCAAAGCAAGCATCCAGCGCCAGGGGATAACCTCTCCTTTCCTGAGCCACCTGACACTAACTCAGATTGTCTTAACGTTACAGCCAAGGACGTGGTTGCTGCCGTTTGCTCTTTCCAAAGCGGGTCTGCCGGTGGTCTCGACGGCTTAACACCACAGCACCTTAAGGATCTCGTGTGTGCGAGCGCCGGGGCTGCTGGGGACGCGCTTTTGAGGGAGCTAACGGCCCTAATCAACCTTATGCTCTCCGGCAATGTGAACGATGACATCGTCCCTATTTTGTACGCCGATCTCTGTGCCTTGCGAAAGAAGGACGGTGGCATTCGTCCCATTGCCGTGGGGTGTACGTACAGGCGTATGGCAGCCAAGATATGCTGTCGCTATTATTATACAAACTTAGGTAATAAATTCCAACCCCTGCAGCTCGGATTTGGATCCAAGGGGGGTTGCGAGGCTGCCATACATGCCCTGTCAACGTACCTTGGCTGTAATGGGGGCGAGGTTATCTTGAAGGTTGATTTAAAGAACGCCTTTAACTCAGTGAACCGGGACACCTTGTTGACACAAGTTAAAATTGAAACACCCAAAATTTACAACTTTCTTTGGCAGTGTTACAGAAACCCTTCAAAATTGATCTTCAAGGAAAATCTTCTGGAATCCGCCGTTGGCTGTCAACAAGGTGACCCTCTTGGACCACTCATTTTTAGCCTAGCTATTCACCCAATCATCAGCCAGTTAAATTCAAAATTCAATATTTGGTACCTCGATGACGGAACCCTGGCAGGCGACGTACAGACTGTTTATCAAGATCTGGCTTTCTTGAAATCTAAATTTTCATCCATAGGCTTAGACCTAAATCCAACTAAATGTGAAATTTTCATAAACGACAATTTAAATAAATCCTCTATACTTTCCAAATTTCAATTTCTGACTCCCAATATAACCCACATTGAAAAAAGTTCTCTTCGCCTCCTTGGGTCCCCGATTTTAGACGAAGGTTTCGATACATTTATTCATGAAAAAATTCAAAATTTTAGTGAAATTTCGGACAGGCTCCTCAAAATTAACATTCATTCGGCTTTCACTATAATTCGGTATTGTCTTTTCGTGCCTAAATTTACTCACGCTATTCGAGCTTCGCCTTTTTGGAAAAATTCGAGCCTACTCATTGAAATGGACAAAATTATACAAACTACTCTTAGTAAAATTTTGAATATAGCACTGAATGACCGATTGTGGCTACAGGCGTCCTTACCTGTACGTTTTGGCGGCCTCGGTATTCGAAAACTTTCTGATGTTAGCCTACCAGCATTCCTGTCCTCGGTCCACAGCACTGCAGAATTGACCAGGAAAATCTTAGCACCAACACTGGTCGATTCTGAGGTGCCGTGTAAGACCGATGCCACGAATGCTTGGAGAAGAGCTTGTCCAAGCACTGAGTTACCCCGAAACCTATCCTCTCAGAGGCAGTGGGATGGGCCGCTTTGCAGCAGAATACGAGAAAACCTTCTTAGCACATCGTCTAATGCTGCAGAGCGTGCTCGCCTACTGGCTGTGGGAGAGTGGGAGTCGGGCCTCTGGCTTCAAGCACTGCCATCGTCCAACATCGGTACCATGCTGGACGATACGACCTTCCGCTTCGCGTCTTGCCTCCGTTTAGGCGCGCCATGTGTTACTCCACATCGCTGTCACTGTGGAGAGGCTGTCGACAGCCTTGGTCACCATGGCCTATCATGCAGCAGGAGCGCAGGTCGTATTTCACGACACGGCAACCTTAATGACATTCTCCGTCGGGCTCTTGTCTCCGCTGGCGTTCCAGCCCACCTTGAACCTCAGGGCCTGGTACGCAACGACGGCAAAAGACCAGACGGTATGTCTTTACTGCCATGGAAGTTGGGTAGGCCTTTGGTATGGGACGCAACGTGTGTCGATACCCTCGCGCCATCACATCTTCCTAGCACAGCCGGTTGTGCGGGCGCTGCTGCTGCTACAGCGGAGACCCTCAAACGGCGCAAATACGTAAACCTAGTAGGGGATTACGTATTTGAGCCGTTTGGGGTCGAAACGTTGGGGCCATGGGGTCCAAGTGCGAGATCTCTTTTTAGAGACATCGCAAAGAGACTTGTCGACGCCTCGCGTGACCAGAAGGCTGGGTTGTATTTGGCCCAGAAGGTAAGTATCACCATACAACGTGGCAACGCTGCCAGCGTTCTGGGCACGCTGCCAGTTGACGGCGATGTGGATGAATTTCATGACGCGCTCTAAAATTTTTTTTATTTTTCTTTTTCTGTATATATTTTTTTGTGTGTTCTGTATATATTTCTTTGTATAGTATTTTAAGACTTAGTTACGTATAAAATAATAATAATGTAATGATAATAAATACTAATATAATCTCAAAAAAAAAAAAAAAAAAAAATTGAATAACGAAAAGACAATCGAAATTAGTAGATCTAGAATCTAGGGGTATATAAGGCGGTGTAGACGTCCTAAGCGCCAGTTTAAGTTGAAAAGTGGTAAAGTGAAGAAGTAAAAGGAAGAAAGAAGAAGTAGTAAAATAAAGTGAAGTGAAAGTATAGTGCAGTAAAGTGCAGTAAAGTGCAGTGAAGTGCAGTGAAGTGCAGTGAAAAGTGCAGTGCAAAAGACGCTAGTGTTGGTGCTGTCCGCGTAGAAATTAAACGGCGCGTCGTGTGTGAAGTCGAATAAAGTGTCATCAGTGTTACTCGGTGTTGCCTTCCAATCCCGTTACCCCGTCCGTAACAATACGTATACAATATTACTTTTTAATTTATGGTTATGGACCCACAGACGTACAAGCTGAAAAGAGATTAATAATACATGTATATATACTTTTTGTTCAAGGTTTATCCTATTCTACCTAAGCGAGTTTGTATTTTTTGAAGTTATACTTCTTTAGGCGCGTTATGACAAAATTATGAGAGTGAAATTTTACTATGCGCGCGCATGTGTGACACAAAATTCTCATGGAAGAAGTTTTTAGTTTCTACATTCACAAGATGGCTGACGGGAAAGGAGAATGCCGAAACCTGTACCAATTGCTTAAAAAAAATTATATACCGTAAATACTTTGACACATTTTGACTGCCATTACTAAATTATGAATCATTATTAAATCCGCGTTTACGAAATATTATAAAAAAGTAGAACTTAGATCAACAACTTCCGATTGCATACATTGCCAGCACAACAAAATGACGATTCTGAGCGACAAAAAATCGAGTGTAATATTCCCAACATTAACGATTTCTTACACGATTAAATTATTTTGGATTCAATAGAAGGCACTATGATAGTGAATTTAAAACTGTGTTCTGTGTGATTTTTATATTAAATTGAAATACATATTTGGCTACATAACTTGATTTCAGTCTTTGGTTGAGCAATTTATTCATTAATCATACATACATAGTCTCACGCCTATAACCCCGAAGAGGTAGGCAGAGGTGTATTTCTAAACCCACTTTTCGCCAGATATACTTTAGTCCCACGTAATAAGGGGCGAGCCTATTGCCGTACCGGGCATATTTTCGGTCTGGATTTAAATAGTCAATTAAGTGGCAGGCACAGAGTCAATTGGATATAAGCAATAATGGTAATAATGGTATGATAGAAACAAGTGGCGTTCCGTTGTCTCTGCCTACCCAAACGGGAAAAAGGCGTGTATATATATATATACATACACTGAACCTTCTGCTAGCCGTGTGGTTGACGGCATAGAATACAAGTGTCACCACCCCCTATCTACCCGTGGGTGTCGTAAGAGGCGACTAAGGAATAACACGATGCAAATACCATCTTTGCGTAGAGACGGAAAACTCGACATCAAACCCTATACGACTGCCTCGTTGGTCTCGCGGCATAAATTTGCGCGTGGGATCAGGAGGTCCCGGGTTCGATTCCTGGGTCGGGCAGTGTTATTGGGTTTTTCTGTCACGAAACTCTCAGTAGCAGCACGGAGTCTGGAAATGTGCCCGGTACGGCAATAGGCTCGCCCCTTATTACGTGGGACTAAAGTATATCTGGCGAAAAGTGGGTGTAGAAATACACCTCTGCCTACCCCTTCGGGGATAAAAGGCGTGAAGTTATGTATGTATGTATGTATCAAGTGTAAAAATTTTGCAAAATATCCGTAGGTAAATAAATGTTTCGGTCTGGATTTAAATAGTCAATTAAGTGGTAGGCACAGAGTCAATTGGATATAAGCAATAATGGTAATAATGGTATGATAGAAACAAGTGGCGTTCCGTTGTCTCTGCCTACCCAAACGGGAAAAAGGCGTGTATATATATATATATACATACACTGAACCTTCTGCTAAACAAAGGTGTAGGTGTATATAAATCAACAGTTCATGACTTAGAACGATGTTTTATACCACTATTATTATTATAGATTTTTTTACACTTTTCACCATTTAGCGTAGCTGTTAGTAGCGTTACGTAGACATAGTAATGTTTCTTTGATAGAGACATACAGGGATTGTGATAATAAGAGATGTTAAAGATAATCATAATTATGGTGTTCTTTTAAGTAGGGAAGAGAAGAAAGGTTATGGTCGTAGGTAGGTACTCACACTGTGCCTACAATAGGAATACTACAGGTACTACTGTACAATTAGATAATCTGAATGAATTTGAAAACCTCCTCAGCCAAGCAGTTTATTTTTCTGTACACATTGTAGGTTCGTTTTCTTTATTGTATTGCTATACAATAAAGAAAACGAATAAATAAACTAGGGACATAAATAAAACTAAAGGGAAGCAAATTTCGTATCTAAGTAAAAAAAAGTCCCATAGTTGAATAACGCATGAAATTAAGTTAGATCCGGGCGCCCATATCTTTGTTGTACATCATCAGAGGCAATCGGTACAATCAATCTTTTTCAATTATAAAAGTTTACCATCCAATAAAAAAACCACTCAGTTTCTATGTGGAATGTTAAAATCAATACGAAATAACTTTGATTTGTACCTAAACCAATCATTGACTAAGACAAACCAAAGTTTCGTCCCCAAGGATCGAGGTTCGGCGTGATGTTTGTGTTGTAGCCCGCGCCTTAGGCACAATATTGAGCTGTATTGATTCTCTGATGTCTACGGCAACTGTCTTCTAAAACTCAATAGTAATTAGAAAGTGCCTACACGGGTAACATCTATGGGTAAACTGTGTCAAGAATAAACACGCCGAGTAGCGCCAAGAATTCTGTCTAAAATAATTCCTTGACAAACACGTATCCATAAAACAACCTCCGTAATGAACATCTCAAAATCTCGCGTCAAAACATATTTACAACTAGCCGTTTCCCGCGGTTTCACCCGCGTCCTGAGGGAACTACTTCACGTACCCAAAAAACCCAAAATAAAATATAGCCTATGTTACTCGCAGATAATGTAGCTTTCTAATGGTGAAAGAATTTTTAAAATCGGTCCAGTAGTTTTTGAGTTTATCCATTACAAACAAAAATACAAAGTTTTCCTCTTTCAAACTCAAACTCAAACTCAAATATGTTTATTTCCATAAAAAGGTTTAAATTTTTTGGACACATCAGAAAGTCATACAAAATAAAAAAAATAAAAAAGTAACTTTAAATGCATATTAACATAGTTGAGCATTACTTTATAATGTTAGTGTAGATTAGTGTAGATAATGAAGACTTTTATTACAAATGTGAAAACAGAGCGCGTGCAACGTTGCGTCGCTCGGCGAATATGCAAAATAATTGTTGAAGTGCGCCAACTATGCAGGTTATATACCTGCGTGATCCGTCACCGTGTGACAGCTCGACAGCCAACAAGCAATAGCACGAGTTACGCTGCGTAGATACAATTTTATTCCGACACAAAGTTAGGTGGATCATGAACATGAAATCCAATCTCATTTCTCATTCTACTGTATATATATTGTACTAGTAACAAAGTCTTACGACGCAACGTATTCATATTCTCAGCACAGTACGACCGGAATTGTAGAAAAAGGTTTAAGGGGCGAAAACGATACTAGGACGATAAACAAGAAAAGAAAAATTAACTTTTCACAGACCGCAACGTATCATTTGTCTAGGAAAAAATCTAAGAAGCCCTGATAAGCTGAAAGTAAAATGGAGATGAAACGGAAGGATATTCGAGACGAAACCGAGCGTGCCATATAAGCTTTAAAATATAGCCGGATACAGGAAAAATCCTTGCTCGGACCAAGTTTGCCGTTCCCTTGGAAAGAAACTTGGTCAACAAAGTTTGCGAATGTGGTTTTTATGCTTTCAAGAGAAAAGTTCAGGCACGGCCGCAGAACACACACACAAATGCGATATTTTAAATATGAACGTATCATTTTTGTAGGTAGAAGAGCCTTGCTGATTTCAGCGTGAATGGGCCGACTCGACCGGGGAAGTACTACCCTCTCACAGAAAATCGCCGTAAAGTAACAGTACCTATATTGTTGCGTTTCGTTCGGTGAGTGAGCGTGCCGGAAGCTCCATCCCCTATTCCTTCACGCTCATCCCTCTCCTCCCTTTTCCTAACCCGACGGGTGGCAATGCACTTGTAACTCCTCTGGTGTTGCTTGTGTCCATGGGCGACGGTAATTGTTTACCATCGGGCGATCCGTCTGCTCGTTTACCGCTTATGACATAAAAAGAAAACATGTAAGTAAGTACATATGGTATTTAACAAGAGGCGTTTTATACAAAGTTTATTTTCTACATTTCTGTATGTAACAAATATATTATTAATAACACGTGGATAAGCCCCTGTAGGGCTGAAAGTATCGCTTAAGGGATGAAAACATGCTTTTTTGTTTTGGTTGTTATGTTTCATTTGATTACGTTGTAGTGTTGAATTGGTGTGAATTCGAACCCGATACCCTCTGCATATAGCAGTCTGTTGGTATCTTCACTGAACTATCGCTGCTCAACTGCTGCTCTTACTCAACATGAAAGAAAATAGTTCATCTCAAAAATAAAAGTTTGATTTGATGTGGCACCCGTAAAATGTTTGGCTTATGCGTTAAAAACAACCACCATATTCCTCGGCTTCCTTAGAAGCGACTCACAAATCCTCCACAGTATGGTGTGATATTCGAATAATCATATTATTAATATGCATAGCGTGTTTTGGCTTGCCGTTCGTAATAAGGCGGCAAATTTAATCAACGTTTGTACAGGTCACCACTTGGGTGACCGCGTGTGGCATTTACATCAGAATGCAATTGGGTACCAATGTAGGTACCGATTCTTGTCTTCGAAGTCCTTTGGGTGATCTTATTACCAGAGAGATATAACTCACGAGAAACAAAAACAAAAATCTTATTTTATACTTGTTATTTATTTTCTCAAATAGTAGAAGTATTGTTTTCTCTCTCTGAAAAACTAAACGCCCACACTAAGCATTCACTCTAACTCAACATAGTTGGTGTTCATAATATGTGCCCTCTCTCGGGTAAGATGCCACCTACGTAGAAATTATACTCATATCTTATATAATATTCACTATCTAGAAATACACTACAGACAACTGAGACAAGTTTATTCTAGAAAATAGTAATATTTTTATTGAAACATTCTTGTATAAAAATGCTAGTAATTTTATTTGATTCTATGAAAATAAATTGTATTTTTAACTGCAACATATCATGAGATACCGTTTTCCATATGATGGCGTAAAATACATATAAAGCAAAGCGTAACTGCTAAATTTTTATTCTATCAATCTGGTTTTTGCTTATTAATGTAACTTCTTTATAATGCTTATTCAATTTATTGCGGGTTTCAAGACAGTTTAACCAATCCGGGACTTTACTATTAAAACTCATTCGGCCTTATTACAAAATACGGTTCAAGGCTAATACCAAGCATAAAGCAGTAATAACGATAGTTTAGATCACAATGTTGTTACAAAATGAGGTTTATCACAAAACTATGGATCACTATACGATATAAACCTAAACCATCGCGACCCCTAGTTTAATACGATAAACCAATGTTGCTACTTTCACTAATGTCAAATAGTTTGCTTATATTGTAACTGTTTTCGGTGAAAAAGCTTGCTAAAATCGACATAGGTATGATTAACTCTGTCGATATCGAAGATATTAAAGATTTGGAGCTATTTAGGCAATTTAGGCAAAAGTACAGATTCACAAAATTTTTGCAATGAAAATTGTCGACATGTTTGAACATGCCTTTTTTGTTTTTGTTCTTCCATCGTAGCAGTACTTCAACAAAATATTATAATAGATAATTTAAATAGAAATTTCACGTCTGCATAGTTTGCAAACTAAACTTTGAAGTAGCTTATGTACTTCCGCTTTACAACGCGAAAGTGAACTCCGTTCCGGTACGCGCTCTGTTGGTATATTACTATAAGACTGGAATTTAGAAATAATACACCGAACTCAAAACGAAGACATTTATTTATGATTTTCCGGGGGTTTATATACCCCGGCCGGTAACGAAACCATATCGCGATTCAGCGGGACGGCACACTACCATCTATCGAGCACGAGTGTAAACTTTAAACTGAACACGCTCTTAGCTGTTGTTTAGGTGACATTACAAAATATAAGACTCAAAAAAGAATTTGGCACCAAAACAGTAGTGATTATTAATATTTATCGGTAATAAACAAATTTCTAATACCTAATTTTCTGTATCTTTTATATAATTCCTAATCATTATCAATTAAAGTAAAAATAATGTTTTATAAAAATATAGAACGTAAACAGTGAATGATGTCATGATGAACGAATAAGAATTGTTTCTTTCTGTGGTTGATATTTGAGCTTAGTTTAAAACGCGGTATCACAAAAGCCAAGGCTTAAATATGTTTTGTAATAAGTACAAGTTTATACCATTGCTCAGCTGTTAGACTTGGCCTTTATAGTACTTGTTCAAGCTAAGGTTTATTCAGTTTTTTATTATAAGGCCGATTGTCATCAATAGGCACCGACGTGGAGCCCGACTACGGCTCCTACGGTGATGGGAATGAGGGTAGGACTAGTAAAAAAAAACACAGTATATAAAATTATGCCGGCCAGACAGCCCATTAAGCTAATACGCGAAGCTAAGCAAAATGCGGCAGTTTAATTTACTTCTGCCTACCTGATGGGAACTCAAACATGAAGAAATAAATATAATTTCTTCCTATTTGTGATCTCCACTATACTTCTAAAACGAGTCTATTGAAAATTAATTTTAATTTCAGTGGGCAATATTGCTTGTATATTAAAGCTAGTGATGCAAGTAATAAACTGATGTTCTAGAGAGAAAAAGAGCATTGAATGCCGCTGACTAGAAATTGACCAGTGTGTAACGCCAAGGCCTATGTATTGTGAATTTTGGCACATGTGCTCAGAGACCCAAAAAAATTCATAGAGTAAATGACTTTGTTCACATGTACCAAACTCACTTGTATTCTTTTGTTCACTATTGTGGTAACTAGATTTTGTGTTTGGTCACAAAATATAATTGTCAAATGATGGAAATCTCTTTATGATAGAGCCTACCCTAGACAAAGTCTAATGTGAAGAGGTTCTTAGTCGTCGGTAATTTGAGTTTAAAATAACCACAATTCTAGGTATCCAAGATAGGCGTCCTCTTGTCTATAAATAGTTATATTATTGCTTATTAACCCAACGTTCTCGCTTAGTAAATTATTAAGCTTTCACGACTTGTTTACATCAAAAGATATTAATTTGATGATGGATCTTAATCGCGACAGAAGAGCATGCATGAGGAATCTGATGGGAGTGAAAGAAGCAAGAGAGATATGTTAGGATCGCTGCAAATGGCGTTCCGTAGTCTCTGCCTACCCCTCCGGGAAACAGGCGTGAATCTATGTATGTATCTTAATCGCGGCAATACTTATTTAAGTCGAAATTTGAACATGTATAATATAACGTCGTAACGAATATAGGCATTTATGTTCTTATAATAGTATCTACGTATGTAAGTACAAGGGTTTCATTCAGGTTCAATAGGTTAAACAATAAATACGTTAAAATACCTAGGCTGTAATAAAGAAGAATGTTTTAATTTATACTGCTAAAGCTTTATCGAAAAAATTTGCCACGCGTTCATATATAATCATCACTCCCGTGAAGACCAAATTCATAGAGAAAGATAGACTATCGTCACCTCACTTCACTAACATAGAAAGCTGAACGGAGAACATTCAGGCAACTGCTAGTCGTAAACTCTCTGCATGCTGACGTAATACAGAATTGCTTATGACATGATCCCTGCGCCACTGAGCCGCGAAATTGTATATCAAGAAAGAATCCCGTCCGTTTGCCTCGTAAATCATACTTAAAGCAAAATATGCAGTCAAGAAACGACCAGCCAGCGTGAAGATTACATTAATTAATTATACTTATTCAATAAAGTAATATTATATTCTAATAATGAGCATAATGAACATTTTTTATAGTTATGAATTTAATATGTTCTTAAAATAATACTTGATTAATATTTTGGAGCTTAGACGCGCCACCGGGAAAAGCCAACTAGAAAGGAAAATATATTTACTGGCTATCCCTGGGTCGGAAATTTTAATCCACATCATCATCAAAGGTCAAATGCGACAGTAAAATTCCTAACCACCGAAACCTTATTGCCCTATCAGAATCTACTAAGCAAATGTTTACAACTGACATACGAACTCTAATCATTACCATCAACTGTCCCTAATACTGATATTGTCATGTCGCACTAAAATATTATAATAAAATGTACTAATAAAATATCCGCATATTTTATTTTATAATGAACAGTATTCAACATGGTAGTAGAGAGCGTGGTTACTAAGTGAAAACTCAATGTGATACGAAGATTGTAAAAACTCAGTGTGAAAATACGTTTGAGGTAAAAGTCACATGAGCCGGCAAGGAAATTTTTTTCTCAAGATAAAATAATATTAATTATTCATAATTAACGCCATAATGGCTAAACAAGCAAGAATAGAAGATATAACACTACCTATTTTTGATGGTGCTAACTATTCTAGTTGGAAATTAAGGTTGTTAATCTTATTGGAATATAAGGAATGTGTCGAGGCCGCCATTACTAAGAAGAATGTTCTAGAAAAAAATAAAAAAACTGAGGCGGAATGGAAAAGGAAGGATTTAAAGGCAAGAACTATACTAATGAGTACAATCTCAGATAAACAATTAGAATATGTCAGCGAATGTAAAACAGCTTGTGAAATGATGAGAAAATTTGACAATATGTGCTTAACACAGTCTACTGCTATGCAAATAATATGTAGGGGAAAAATTGAAGAGGTCAAATTAAACAACTACAGTACAGTGGAAGAATTTTTTGTTGACTTTGAAAAAACAATAAATGCATTTAAAGTTGCTGGAGGAAATATTGATGAATCAGAAAAGTTGAGATATCTTCTCAGAGCCCTCCCACCGAGTTATAGTTATATTGGAGATTTTCTCGATGTAATACCAGAAGAACAAAGGACAGTAGATTACGTACGATCCAAAATAAAAGAGAAAAATATTACTACTAGCGACGCGGATGAGAGGAACAATATGAGTACATTTTCAGCTAAAACCAAAGCCCAATGCTTTATCTGCGGCAAGACGGGTCATTTCAAGAAGGATTGCTGGTACAAGCAGAGAAATAATCAAGGACAACAAAGTTACCGAGGCAGATATCAATCCAGTCAAGGTCAGCGAGGACTACAAAGGGGTTATAATAGAGGTAGATTCTACAGAGGTTGTGACCGAGGCAGAGGTCAAGGACAATTCAGAGGTCAACTACCGAACAATTCTTATTCGGAGTCATGGATAACTCAAGTATGCAATTCGGAAGTAAATCAGGTATTTGGTTGTATTGAACAAGAATGTACTAATAATAGTGAAATTGATTGGCTTTTGGATAGTGGGTGTACAGACCATATAATAAAAAACGATACATATTTTTATAATTCTGTCGATTTAAAAAATCCTGTTGATGTAAAACTACCCGATGGCAAAATGTTAAAAGCTACCAAAGTAGGTACAGTTAAAATTTATTTCAAAAACTATTATAATGTAAAATATGTTGACTTAAAAAATGTTTATTTTGTGAAAGGTATTAAGCAAAATTTGTTAAGTTTTTCAAAGATAACTAGAAATTCTACAATAGTAGCTAAAGATGAAAATGCAAAAATTTATAATCAGGCCAGGGAATTGATAGCTGTTGCCGATAAAATAAACAATTTGTATCATTTAAAAAGTTTTGTATCAAAAAAATATACAGATGAAAGTATGCATATTCTGTAAAATTAACTCATAAAGAGAAATGGCATAGGGCACTTGGTCATGTGAATTTTCAATATTTAAACAAGTTAATAAATTATAAATTAGTAGATGGTTTGCCAGATAAGATTGAGAGCATGTAGATGAAATGTTCAAATTGTATTAAAAGTAAAATGGCTAATTGGTTCGGCGATACACCGAAACCGATTAGGGTAGGCGACTTGGAGAAGGAAATGGACTGTATTCAGAGGATAGCGGTTCTTCGCCGCCTGTAAAGGAATTAAGGGAAGAGGAGATGGATACGGGAGGAGGTGATTGAGTGGGTATAGGATATTTCCAGGATGGAAGGCACTTACCTTATACAGCCTTCTTCGTTTCTTTTCCTCCTGGTGTTTTCGTGATGCAGCTGCTTGTTTTCACTTCACTCACGAGCGGGTTTTCCTTGGTGGAAGCGGTAAATCACATACAGCGGTGCGGCGCGGAGCGGTATCGAGACGGCGGTCTCAGCGGGAGGAATGTTCTAGACTGTCACTCGCGTCGACGAATCGCGTCGACGAATCAGGCGAAGGCAGTGCCCTTCCAGGAAGTGGGATAGAGCGGGACGGAAATATGGTATCGCTCGCACTAGACGTGGAACGATTGATCTTGATGCGATTAGTTATATATAGGAAGGTAGATGGCGCTACCATATCCCCCCGGCCCTAAAGGGTTGCCTTTAAAAAAAAAAAAATAGAATTGAACTTAGCTATGTTGGGTGTACTACCGCATAACCCATCAATAGGCTAAGACAGCGATATGACAATAAAATTAATCTAAACTAACTTTAGCGAAAACTACAAACGCAATAATAGCGAAAACTACTAACTAAATACTTAAACTAAGAGGTAGGTCCAACTTCAGGCTAGATCTCACTGAGTTGGAAGCGGACGCGAGTTGATCAGTGCCTCGACTTGTGCAAGGACGGTTAAAGGCTCTTCGTAAGAGAGGATCTGTTGACCTATAACTTTGAAGAGATGCGTTTTAATTACTTTGACCATGCTTGCCCAACATCCACCGAAATGTGGTGATGCTGGTGGAATAAACTTCCAGTCAATATGATCTATGGAGAGTTCTTCCTGAAGACGAGTACGATAACCCGCGACGTGATTGAAACAAGTAGCGGGAACAAGTTCAATCAATTTACTAACGCGGTTGGCGACCAAAGTCTGCCAGCGATGAGGAGAAGAATGAACCCAAGCGAGCACTACCTTGGAGTCGGAAAATGCGTATATTTATTAATAGAGTAGTGGGGCAAAACTGTGTCTTGAACCTTGCGGAGCAAATGAGACAGCGGAAGGGCCGCGCACAACTCCAGTCTCGCAACCGAAATGGTTTAACAGGCGAGACCTTAGACTTGGCACAAACTAACTGCACCGAGTAGTTAGAACCAATGCGGACTTGCAGATATACGACTCCGCCGTAAGCACGCTCGCTGGCGTCAGCGAAACCTATTAAGTTGACGGTACATCCATCTACGAACCCAAGATGACGCGGAATAGTAATTTGATTGAGCGCTAAGCTCAACACAAACTGGCCCCAAGCGGCGACAATATGGTCAGGGGGTGTTTCATCCCAGTCACATTTTGATAGCCAAAGCTCTTTGATCAAGAGCTTGGCGTACAAAATTGTGGGAGCCACAAAACCCATTATGTCCCATAGTCGAGCCACTGTGGACAGCATAGTGCGTTTGGTGCACTTATCATCTGGCGGTGAGACGTCAAACCGAAAACTATCACAGGATTTGTCCCAACGTAAACCGAGAACCTTATGCGGTACAGACTTCTCAAACTCAATGTCTGGAGAAGCTTTATGAGAATCTGGTATGCGTGCGAGAACCTCCTTAGAGTTGCTTGTCCATTTGACAAGATCAAACTGGCCTCGCTTGAAAAGCTGAATAAGCTCTTCACAAAGCGAAATTGCTAGCGGAGCGGGTATGACATTACAGGCAATGTCATCTATATACAAAGCGGATGTGTAGTATAGTATAGTGTAGCGTAGCGTCGCTTAGCATAGCATAGCGTAGCATAGCATAGCATAGCGTAGCATAGCATAGCTAATTAGTGCTTTATCTTACACACAGTTTTAGCACCCACCTTGATCTCTTGAAGAGCAGAACAACAACAAGACAATACAATGAGAAGTATGTAACGTAGGTACGGTACCCATAATCACATACCCAAGTACCGTCTCAATAGCGGGCGGTAAATCATATCGCTCACTACGTACTATTTTAGTTAGTAGCAAGTGCGGAAATATTGAAGCTCCGATCAAAAGATCAATGCCTGCCGGATTCGCAAACTCCGCGTCGGCTAGCGGCAATGACTCGAGATGAGTGAGTGATGCTACGTCTACATTAGCGTTCGGCAATGCGTCCGTGATACGCTCCACGATAAGCGAAGAAATGTTAAAATTAATGTCCCTATTAAAACGCGAATGTATTTTAATATCTACGGAACCTTTGCAATGCCTTTCTGATCCGCCTATCCCTTTGACGGTTGAGTTAGTATTTTTAAAGTTATTCCATAATCCGAGTCGTTTGAACAATCCTAACGTTATTAAATTGGTCTGAGATGCGCTATCTAGCAGACAACGTACCATGTGCGGCGACCCATTGACATCATATATGATAACTTGCGCTGTCGCTAACAGAACAGTCTTAGACGCCATACATGGCGGCCTAGCACTGCTCTGATCACTACAAGCGCGCGAAGGTCGTCCGCGCGTGCGTGCCGCCCGCGCAATGGATGTCGTACACAACGATATCTCATTATTGCGAGGCGTGGAAGGCGCAGCTACCGTGTTCTGCACTTGCGTGAGTGTGTCAAGGTTATCGGCTTGACTTGACAACCGGTTATTTTTATCAAAATGTAACAGTGTGTGATGTTTTTGTTTACACGTGCGACATCTTGTTCTACTGGAACAATTACTCGTTTTATGTTTTATGCTTAAGCAATTAATGCAAGCTTTGTTATCTTTTACGCTTTTAAAACGAGCAATTGGATTTAAATCATTAAAGGTGGAACACTTATAGTAATGGTCGTGCACTATATTACTGCACAGACACTTCTGTGAATTATTACTATTAGATTCCGAACATGTTACGTAAGATTGTGGATTAGGGACTGAGTTATTATTACTATTTCGCGATTTATTCAACCTTTGTTTGTTGTTGTTAGTGTTAGACGGGCCAGGTGAACCAGACTGCGTATTATGAAATATTCGACACTGATCTTTGATGAACGAAATAAAACTATCTAGTGTAGGTATTTTATTATTGCGTTCCGTCATCTCGAATGCGCGAATTGTATCAGTGTCAAACTTTTTTAAAGCGAGTTGAAGCAACATAAAGTCGGAAAGATCTTCTAATTTTAAATTCCTAAGAGAATTAACCGCGGTTACGAAGTTATCAATAAACAGCTGGAAATTCGAGACAGACGCGTTGCTGGACAGTTTGAGATTTAAAGCTTGGTCAAAGTACGTAGACGCTAGAACGCGCGTGTCTTGATATCTGTCAAGTAGTGACTGAAATATGACCTGATAATTCTCAGCACTGGGTGTGACACCTGCAAATACGGACTGGGCCTTCGGTGACAGTTTACCTATTAAATAGTACAACCTGTCAGCATCTGTCAGAGAACCATTATCGTGCACTGTAGACTTAAAACTCGCATAGAATAACGGCCAATTTCGTATATCTCCGTCAAACGACATAATCTCGATTGGCGGTAATCTCGGTTTGCGGGCAACGGGCTCTGCTGAACATTTACCCTCCAATTGCGATTGTATACGCTTAATAATACAATAAAGATCTTCGAATGATGTATACGCCTGATAGTTCGGTTTTTCATCAGGATTGATAGAAAGTAATCTTGCGTTATAATCGTCTAACAACTTATGAAAATCCGTTCGAATACTATCTACTGTTGTACAATAACTGAGAAATGCTTCGCTATTACTGTCAGACATCGATGCGGTTTTTGATCTTTCATAGATATTTTGAATGCGCTCAAATAAAATATTGCGTTTCGCTTCTAAGATTGTCATCTCTTTGTCTTCCGACACGCGTGACTTCTTTTGTTGTGACATGCTTACGTAAGTATAAGCTAATGAAAACGAAACAAAATAAGAATATCTAATGTATCTATTATTTTACCTAAGTAGGCTAAGTAGGCAACACTTTAGAGCTGAGGAACTAAAAGTTGATTGAAATATGAGATTTATAAGACAACTATGATAGTTGCAGAAATAATAATTTAATAAGTTGGTAGCTACATAAAAGTTTACCTACTAATGCGGGCGGAAATAACCATGTGACGGTTATGTGAATATATTAGGAGTATAGCTAGGTGCTATAACTGCCTAGGTATAGCGGTATAACGTATAAAACGTAAATGAATCCGACTCGTATGGATCAAAAAATATGGTTCGGCGATACACCGAAACCGATTAGGGTAGGCGACTTGGAGAAGGAAATGGACTGTATTCAGAGGATAGCGGTTCTTCGCCGCCTGGAAAGGAATTAAGGGAAGAGGAGATGGATACGGGAGGAGGTGATTGAGTGGGTATAGGATATTTCCAGGATGGAAGGCACTTACCTTATACAGCCTTCTTCGTTACTTTTCCTCCTGGTGTTTTCGTGATACAGCTGCTTGTTTTCACTTCACTCACGAGCGGGTTTTCCTTGGTGGAAGCGGTAAATCACATACAGCGGTGCGGCGCGGAGCGGTATCGAGACGGCGGTCTCAGCGGGAGGAATGTTCTAGACTGTCACTCGCGTCGACGAATCGCGTCGACGAATCAGGCGAAGGCAGTGCCCTTCCAGGGAGTGGGATAGAGCGGGACGGAAATATGGTATCGCTCGCACTAGACGTGGAACGATTGATCTTGATGCGATTAGTTATATATAGGAAGGTAGATGGCGCTACCACTAATGTACCTTTTGAAAATAACAGAAAAAAGGCTACTGAAATTTTAGAATTAATTCATACTGATTTAAATGGTCCACATAATACAACTGGTTATGGTGGAGAAAAATATTTTTTGACATTTATTGACGATTATAGTAAGTGCACAAGAATCTTTTGTATTAAAAGTAAAGCTGAAACCGCTAGTTGTTTTATAGAATTTGTGAATCTGGTAGAAAATAAATTTAACAAAAGGGTTAAGAAGTTACAGTGTGATACTGGGAAAGAATATATAAATAAGGAGATTTATAATTTTATAAAGCAAAAGGGTATAGAGTTATTACCATGTCCACCCTATGTTCATGAATTGAATGGTGTAGCGGAAAGATATAATAGATCTGCTATAGATATAGGTAGGTGTTTAATGAGAGAAGCTAAAATCCATAGAAAATATTGTCCAGAAGTAATTAAAACAGCAGCGTATTTAAAGAATCGAACCATTGCAAATACAGTAGAAAATAAAACTCCTTATGAGATATTTTTCGGAGTAAAACCAAATGTAGAGCATTTAAAAATTTATGGAAGTAGGGTTTTTGTTAGAGTTCCTGAAGTTTTAAGAAAAAGTAAATGGGATGATAAAGCACAACTTGGTATTTTAGTGGGTTATAATGAAAATAGTTACAGAGTTCTACTAAATAATAAAATTGTTAACGCTAGGCATGTACAGGTAATTGAAGAAAATACTGAATTAGTGTGCTTAGAAAAACTTGATGATCAAAGAGAAAATAATAATGATTTAGAAATTGATTCATCTTTGAATGTCTCAAATGAAATATGTAAAACTGAATATGAAAGTGATGAAAATTTTGTAGATGCTGATTAGAATGAGAATTGTAATAATCATATGAAAGATATTGTAAATGATAATAATAATCTAAATGATGAGAATGACATGCAGTTAGGAATAGCAACACCGAAAAGAAAGAGAACTCCTATCTCTAGATATGGTAATCCGGTTTCGCATTTCATATATGTGAATTATACTGTTGCAAATGTACCCGAAACTTTCGAGGAGGCGATGAACTCTCATGATCATGAACAATGGCAAAGAGCAATGGATTCAGAAATAAATAGTTTGAATAAAAATAATACTTAGCAAATTGTTGAAAAGCCAAAAGATATAAAAGCTATTGATGTTAAGTGGATTTTTAAAAAGAAAAGTAATAATGTTTATAAAGCTAGATTAGTGGCAAGAGGTTTCCAGCAAAAGGAATATATTGAAAATGTGTATTCACCAGTAGGCAAAATGAAAATTTTGTTGTCATACAGTTGTAAAAATAATTTATTTATCGAACGGATGTTGAGACAGCATTTTTAAATGGTTATATTAAGTCAGAAGTATATGTAAATCAACCGAAAGGTTATGAAACTGGAGAGGATAAGGTTTACAAATTGCAAAAGGCTCTCTATGGTCTTAAAGAAAGTCCTAGAGTGTGGTACGAGTGTTTTAATAATTTTATAAAGAAGTTAAATTTTGTTAGAAGTAACTATGATTACTGTTTATATGTAAACAGAGAAAGCATAGATCCAATACATGTATTAATATTTGTTGATGATTTTTTAATCTGTTGTAAAAATAAAGATAAAATAGAAGAGATAAAAACTCATCTGATGAAAAGATTTGCTATGAAAGACTTAGGAAAAATTAAAAGCTATGTTGGCATAGATATTGATTATTGTAATGACAAAAATATATTGACCTTAAGTCAAACAAATTACATTGAATCTTTGGCTGCAAAATATAATCTGGAAAATACTAAGTTATATGATACTCCAATGGAAACAAATTTAAAATTAGAACAAGCTAAGGAAGTAGATGAAAGTATAAAGTATAGAAATATAATAGGTGAATTATTGTATATTAGTGCAGGCACAAGGCCAGACATTGCTTACAGTGTTAATAACTTGAACAGGTATCAAAATTGTTACAGTCAAACACATTACAAATATGCAATGCGAGTAAGATATTTATATAAAACTAAGGATTTAAAGTTAACATACTATGCTAATTTAAACACTGATATACTAGATTGTATGGTAGATTCAGATTATGCAGGTGTCAGAATCAGGGAAGCTTCCTATAGTGTAGAGACAGTTTTGATAAATAAAAGAGACAACTATCAAATCATACTTTCATTTATTCAGTTTGGCACAAGGATATATCTTTAGATTACGTCGTGATTCTACATTTACATTTACAGCCCAGTTCGCAAAGCAAAGACATAGAACCAAGAAACCATTCTTTTCAATAACTATATATATAACAATAATTAACAAACAGTGGTACAGCCAATTTATATCAAATATCAATGTTGTGGGTAGTTTTATATTACTAGAAAGGTCTGTCTTACAACAGAACATAATAAGCATTATTTAGCATCAATACAATTTACTAAATGTTTACCACAGGTATATACCTAATGAATCTCATTGATACGACTTGATCCATAGTATATTATTCTATCCTATATTACAATCTATAATATCTCACAAACGATCAAACTACCCACAACACAATATCAATAAGATAATGATTACACTATCTTACATTGTTTCCTAGATGATGAAACAAAAGAACAAGCAACACAGAATATTGGAACACAGTGGCAATTAAATAGTCAGAACCATATCGTACCTGAGCCGTCGTCGAAGGAGAATAGGACGAGCTAGCCGAGCCTGTCGACTTATATAGGTACACCTTATTTACACGTTTGACAGTTTAACCGTCAAACGTCATGTCAGTGTCATTTAGTTGCCACTATCCTCTTACATATTATGTATAAATACTTGGATATCAGTAATTACAGCCCAAAGCCTAGATATTATTACATATCTCTCACGGCCAGACTGACAATTACTTCGTCCTCGAAGTACAATAAATTAAATAACACATTACTAAACAATCGCCCGACGGGCGCCCTGTATTATGTAACAATGAATTCTTACCATATTGATTAAAGCCATCTAAAAACTATAGTATCGTTACGTCCGCTACGGCTATACTGACTTACGTCGTCATCTAAGTAAGTTCAATTATAAGAATAGTATCACAACAACAATCCATTTGTACGAAACAATTACACAAAAATAAACTGGACTCATATTTACAGTAATTACGGTTTCATTTTGCGAGTCTAGAAATAAGTTCTGTGTCAGCTGCTTTGATACCATTGTTACAAATTGTATTTACTATTCTATGAAGGGATCATTAACATTCACAATACACATGTTACATAGAAGTACAGTTTAATTTTACAACATTACACCACTGCATTATCCATCCACAAATTGACAAAAATAATATAGTACAAAAGGAGCCACTACGAAGCATAAAAAAATAAGTAGAAGGTTTTAAGAATTCTGCTTATGGCTGATAAATAAATGAAATAAAATAAATAATTTAAATTCACAACCGAGTAAAATAATTAAATTCGATTTCACTAATTTACAAGTATACAGGTACCAACTTGTATGATAACAGTAGTGTAATACTAGGAAAATACTTTCATTCTAATACACTCATTGCCATTGCCTTTCCTTTCACATTAAATAGACAAGTAACAACGGTCAATCTCCTCGATACTATCTAGCCCCACACCTGCTGCACATGAGTCCAGGCTAGAACAAGGCGAAAGACTTCAGCAGTTCGTAGGCAATATGATCAATATCATCAACATCTAAATGATTATCATTATCATCAACATCTAAATGATTATCAAAATCATCAACATCCAAATGATTATCAAAATCATCAACATCAAAATGATTATCAAAATCATCAACATCAAAATGATTATCAAAATCATCAACATCAAAATGATTATCAAAATCATTATCAAAATCATTATCAAAATCATTATCAAAATCATTATCAAAATCATTATCAAAATCGTTATCAAAATCGTTATCAAAATCGTTATCAAAATTATTATCAAAATCATTATCAAAATCATTATCAAAATCATTATCAAAATCATTATCAAAATCATTATCAAACTCATTATCAAAATCATTATCAAAATCATTATCAAAATCATTATCAAAATCATTATCGAAATCATTATCAAAATCATTATGAAAATCATTATCAAAATCATTATTAAAATCATTATCAAAATCATTATCAAAATCATGAAATCATCAAAATCACAGTAACATGGTCATCATTACCAGCATTATCATCAACTTCTTAACCATCGGTAAGTTAATCATCAATAATAATTCAATCATCGTCAACTATTTAATCATCAATGAATAAATCGATGTTATCACATTATTATAGATATTTACAGATACCTTTATATCCTTGTTTAGAAGAAGTTTATATGTAATGCTGTGTATGGTTTTCAGAACCTCTAACCTATAGTAAGACCGCCCTTTTATTTTCTTTGTATATGTATTTTAAAATTTAACTTAAATACTTTAGTAAGAAAACAAAAAAAATGTTATCTGTAAAAGCTACCATGTCATCAAAGAATATCTAAACGTTATTAATCTTTAAATCGTAGCTTTCTAAAAGTACAAAGTTCTTTATTATATTCCACAAAAATTAACTGTAGGAAAATCTATAAATGTAACTTATCATAATCAAAATTGATATCTATGTTAATAATACACTAAAATGTTATCAATCTAGAATAATAAATGCAGCAGACCCTATTAAAGCATGTTACTATAAAACATCTTTTAACTATAATATATCAAATGCACCTAGGTATAATATATAGACTATTATAGTATATTACTAAACTGCTCCTCTCTCCTAAAAGTGTTCCATAATAATTGTTTCCTAATTGTAAGTCTACCACCCGTAAATGTACAGTATGGAATGCTATAAACTGAATTGACCTGAATGTATTGCAGGTACAAACAGTACAAAAGTATAAATAATACATACATACATACATAGACTCACGCCTGTTTTCCCGAAGGGGTAGGCAGAGGCATATTAAATGCCCACCTTTCGCCAGTATTTTGATCCCACGTAATAGGTGGCGAGCCTATTGCCGCTTATTAGGATATTTTGTTCGCCAGAGCCTCGTCCGTTGATCGGGAGGTGCACCACTTGCAGGTGAGGTTGGCTTGGGACCCTAAGTTCTTGGTGGGAACCCTATGTACTATAGTATAAATAAATTACTAGTAATTAAGAATGAACCAATTTAGTTAATAGTTTATTTATGTTACCAATAGTCAGTGAACTGCCTAAAGTTAAACTAGACGCCAATGCCAGTAAAAGTACTCTTGGTAAGAAACGGTATAATAAATAGTCGTGTAGAAAGTCAAACCAGACACTAGTTAGAATTCGGACCAGTCGGTTAATATTTCAATATCTATAAGTCAAATATACATACCTAGATTTATTAATTTAGGTCGCAACACTTAAAAACATCAATTTACTTATACAAAACTTATTATATTAAGCAGAATATCTTATTTAATTTCATCAATTTCAGTTTAATTTATCAATTGTATCATGTGATTGTGGCTATTTTCATTCCGTTTACACAATCAGAACACTGACATCGTTTTTAATTCGTTTTTTTTACGTATTTTACGTTAGGTATCTGGTTCATTCAGTTTCATTATAATTAAGATTTGACGATTCGTAAGAGGTTTGGTATAAAAATAGTAAGCTTACATGTAAGTAGGTATTGTTTAAAATAAATAAACAAAACCCTTCAAGCATCTAGAATGATTAAATACCATTTTAATCATTATTGCCATGGTCTCCTACAATTGAACCACACAAAGTACATGTACACATATATCTTTGCATAAAAAATATCTCTAAATAGCTTATCTATCGCAGTGTTTATACCAGAGATACTAAATTGATAAGATAGTTCATTACCGAGAGCTAATCCTAAGATTGATTATTACTATAGTTATGGTCTATATAGGTTTACAGTTTAACACATGGCACTTCATATTAAAAATACATAATTTCAATGAATAAAAGCAGATAAAAATAAATACCGTCTCATATTTTATTAATTTACTGAACTTATTTGTATTATTTCCGAGAATGGATAAATAAACTATGAGAATTTTTTCGAAAAAAAATCTGTGATGTAATTTGGAACTATTTTCAAATTAATCGATTTTAAACTTTCGCGATTTGTATACATCATACAAAATAAATTAGCGGGTCTTAATCGCGTACAATTAATTTATTTAAGGTATAAATACCTATTTGTTTCCGACGTTTCGCTCGTCTTGCACCGAGCCTGGTCGCGGAGAGACTGATGAGAGCTCAGCGCCGTCTTGTGGAAGTGCGGGTTTCGGCACCTACCCTCACTTGGTCTTTATTTAAGTTCGCACTGTCGGTACTCCGACACACTACACTAATGACGTCTACACACTGTTGAGATTTATCACTGCGGCGGTGTTTACATTTGCTGATGACTGGATTCCAAGTAGCCGATAATCTATATCCATCCTCCCGGTTGAAATTGTTATATTTCTTGATTTCTACCGCTTCACGTACTATCCTGGAGTAATAGTGACGATCGGTGGATAAGACTTGTGGTTGATGCAGTTCTATCCAGTGGTTTGGTCCAGACTCCAACAAATGCTCAGCTATAGCCGACTTATTAATATGTCGGTTTTTCACAGCTGCGATATGTTCCTTTACTCTTTCAGCGATTGTACGCTTAGTCTGTCCGATATATGAACTACCGCAGCTGCAATCGACTTTGTAGACGCCAGGTGTTTGGAGAGGAATGACATCCTTTGGGGTACGCAGATTATGTGCTATCTTAGAT